>CAUYWW010000091.1:1200000-1753850 GCA_963576845.1 Megachile leachella
ATAATAACAGTATAATATGGGTAATAATGCATGTTATATTGATAACATTGGGAGTAATAAGTGTAATTATTGTAGTTTTAGCGATAATAACTGCATAATATGGGTAATAATGCATGTTATATTGATAATAATAAAAGTGATAAGTATAATTATTATAGTTCTAGCGATAATAACTGCATAATATGGGTAATGGTGCATGTTATATTGATAATAATAAAAGTAATAAGTATAATTATTGTAGTTCTAGCGATAATAACTGCATAATATGGGTAATAATGCATGTTATATTGATAATATTGGGAGTAATAAGTATATTTATTATAGTTGTGACGATAATAACAGTATAATATGGGTAATAATGCATGTTATATTGATAATATTGGGAGTAATAAGTATAATTATTATAGTTCTAGCGATAATAGCTGCATAATATGGGTAATAATGCATGTTATATTGATAATATTGGGAGTAATTAGTATATTTATTATAGTTCTGACGATAATAAGAGCATAATATGGGTAATAATGCATGTTATATTGATAATATTGGGAGTAATAAGTATATTTATTATAGTTCTGACGATAATAACAGTACAATATGGGTAATAATGCATTTTATATTGATAATATTGGGAGTAATAAGTATATTTATTATAGTTCTGACGATAATAACAGTATAATATGGGTAATAATGCATGTTATATTGATAATATTGGGAGTAATAAGTATAATTATTGTACTTCTACCGATAATAACTGCATAATATGGGTAATAATGCATGTTATATTGATCATATTGGGAGTAATAAGTATATTTATTATAGTTCTGACGATAATAACAGTATAATATGGGTAATAATGCATGTTATATTGATAATATTGGGAGTAATAAGTATAATTATTGTACTTCTAGCGATAATAACTGCATAATATGGGTAATAATGCATGTTATATTGATAATATTGGGAGTAATGAGTATATTTATTATAGTTATGACGATAATAACAGTATAATATGGCTAATAATGCATGTTATATAGATAATATTGGGAGTAATAAGTATATTTATTATAGTTCTGACGATAATAACAGTATAATATGGGTAATAATGCATGTTATATTGATAATATTGGGAGTAATAAGTATAATTATTATAGTTCTAGCGATAATAGCTGCATAATAGGGGTAATAATGCATGTTGTACTGATAATAATATAAGTAATAAGTATAACTATTATAGTTCTAGCGATAATAACTGTATAATATGGGTAATAATGCATGAAATATTGATAATATTAGGAGTTATAAGTATAATTATTATAGTTCCAGCGAGAATAAGTGCATAATATGGGTAATAGTGCATGTTATATTGATAATAATAAAAGTAATAAGTATAATTATTGTAGTTCTAGCGATAATAACTGCATAATATGGGTAATAATGCATGTTATGTTGATAATATTGGGAGTACTAAGTATATTTATTATAGTTCTGACGATAGTAACATTATAATATGGGTAATGATGCATGTTATACTGATAATATTGGGAGTAATAAGTATAATTATTGTAGTTCTAGCGATAATAACTGCATAATATGGGTAATAATGCATGTTATATTGATAATATTGGGAGTAATAAGTACATTTATTATAGTTCTGACGACAATAACATTACAATATGGGTAACGATGCATGTTATATTGATAATATTGGGAGTAATTAGTATATTTATTATAGTTCTGACGATAATAACAGTATAATATGGATAATAATGCATGTTATATTGATAATATTGGGATTAATAAGTATATTTATTATAGTTCTGACGATAATAACCGCATAATATGGGTAATAGTGCATGTTATATTGATAATAATAAAAGTAGTAAGTATAATTATTGTACTTCTAGCGATAATAACTGCATAATATGGGTAATGGTGCATGTTATATTGATAATATTAGGAGTAATATGTATATTTATTATAGTTCTGACGATAATAACAGTATAATATGGGTAATAATGCATGTTATATTGATAATATTGGGAGTAATAAGTATATTTATTATAGTTCTGACGATAATAACATTACAATATGGGTAATGATGCATGTTATATTGATAATATTGGGAGTAATTAGTATATTTATTATAGTTCTGACGATAATAACAGTATAATATGGGTAATAATGCATGTTATATTGATAACATTGGGAGCAATAAGTGTAATTATTGTAGTTTTAGCGATAATAACTGCATAATATGGGTAATAATGCATGTTATATTGATAATAATAAAAGTAATAAGTATAATTATTATAGTTCTGACGATAGTAACATTATAATATGGGTAATGATGCATGTTATATTGATAATATTGGGAGTAATAAGTACAATTATTGTAGTTCTAGCGATAATAACTGCATAATATGTGTAGTAGTGCATGTTATAGTGATAATAATAAAAGTAGTAAGTATAATTATTGTAGTTCTAGCGATAATAACTGCATAATATGGGTAATGGTGCATGTTATATTGATAATATTAGGAGTAATAAGTATATTTATTATAGTTCTGACGATAATAACAGTATAATATGGGTAATAATGCATGTTATATTGATAATATTGGGAGTAATTAGTATATTTATTATAGTTCTGACGATAATAACAGTATAATATGGGTAATAATGCATGTTATATTGATAACATTGGGAGTAATAAGTGTAATTATTGTAGTTTTAGCGATAATAACTGCATAATATGGGTAATAATGCATGTTATATTGATAATAATAAAAGTAATAAGTATAATTATTATAGTTCTAGCGATAATAACTGCATAATATGGGTAATGGTGCATGTTATATTGATAATATTCGGAGTAATAAGTATATTTATTATAGTTCTGACGATAATAACAGTATAATATGGGTAATAATGCATGTTATATTGATAATATTGGGAGTAATTAGTATATTTATTATAGTTCTGACGATAATAACAGTATAATATGGGTAATAATGCATGTTATATTGATAATATTCGGAGTAATAAGTATAATTATTATAGTTCTAGCGATAATAGCTGCATAATAGGGGTAATAATGCATGTTATACTGATAATAATATAAGTAATAAGTATAACTATTATAGTTCTAGCGATAATAACTGCATAATATGGGTAATAATGCATGTTATGTTGATAATATTGGGAGTACTAAGTATATTTATTATAGTTCTGACGATAGTAACATTATAATATGGGTAATGATGCATGTTATACTGATAATATTGGGAGTAATAAGTATAATTATTGTAGTTCTAGCGATAATAACTGCATAATATGGGTAATAGTGCATGTTATAGTGATAATAATAAAAGTAGTAAGTATAATTATTATAGTTCGAGCGATAATAACTGCATAATATGGGTAATAGTGCATGTTATATTGATAATAATAAAAGTAATAAGTATAATTATTGTAGTTCTAGCGATAATAACTGCATAATATGGGTAATAATGCATGTTATATTGATAATATTGGGAGTAATAAGTATATTTATTATAGTTCTGACGACAATAACATTACAATATGGGTAACGATGCATGTTATATTGATAATATTGGGAGTAATTAGTATATTTATTATAGTTCTGACGATAATAACAGTATAATATGGATAATAATGCATGTTATATTGATAATATTGGGATTAATAAGTATATTTATTATAGTTCTGACGATAATAACCGCATAATATGGGTAATAGTGCATGTTATATTGATAATAATAAAAGTAGTAAGTATAATTATTGTACTTCTAGCGATAATAACTGCATAATATGGGTAATGGTGCATGTTATATTGATAATATTAGGAGTAATATGTATATTTATTATAGTTCTGACGATAATAACAGTATAATATGGGTAATAATGCATGTTATATTGATAATATTGGGAGTAATAAGTATATTTATTATAGTTCTGACGATAATAACATTACAATATGGGTAATGATGCATGTTATATTGATAATATTGGGAGTAATTAGTATATTTATTATAGTTCTGACGATAATAACAGTATAATATGGGTAATAATGCATGTTATATTGATAACATTGGGAGCAATAAGTGTAATTATTGTAGTTTTAGCGATAATAACTGCATAATATGGGTAATAATGCATGTTATATTGATAATAATAAAAGTAATAAGTATAATTATTATAGTTCTAGCGATAATAACTGCATAATATGGGTAATGGTGCATGTTATATTGATAATAATAAAAGTAATAAGTATAATTATTGTAGTTCTAGCGATAATAACTGCATAATATGGGTTATAATGCATGTTATATTGATAATATTGGGAGTAATAAGTATATTTATTATAGTTGTGACGATAATAAGAGTATAATATGGGTAATAATGCATGTTATATTGATAATATTGGGAGTAATAAGTATAATTATTATAGTTCTAGCGATAATAGCTGCATAATATGGGTAATAGTGCATGTGATATTGATAATATTGGGAGTAATTAGTATATTTATTATAGTTCTGACGATAATAACATTACAATATGGGTAATGATGCATGTTATATTGATAATATTGGGAGTAATTAGTATATTTATTATAGTTCTGACGATAATAACAGTATAATATGGATAATAATGCATGTTATATTGATAATATTGGGATTAATAAGTATATTTATTATAGTTCTGACGATAATAACCGCATAATATGGGTAATAGTGCATGTTATATTGATAATAATAAAAGTAGTAAGTATAATTATTGTAGTTCTAGCGATAATAACTGCATAATATGGGTAATGGTGCATGTTATATTGATAATATTAGCAGTAATAAGTATATTTATTATAGTTCTGACGATAATAACAGTATAATATGGGTAATAATGCATGTTATATTGATAATATTGGGAGTAATTAGTATATTTATTATAGCTCTGACGATAATAACAGTATAATATGGGTAATAATGCATGTTATATTGATAACATTGGGAGTAATAAGTGTAATTATTGTAGTTTTAGCGATAATAACTGCATAATATGGGTAATAATGCATGTTATATTGATAATAATAAAAGTAATAAGTATAATTATTATAGTTCTAGCGATAATAACTGCATAATATGGGTAATGGTGCATGTTATATTGATAATAATAAAAGTAATAAGTATAATTATTGTAGTTCTGGCGATAATAACTGCATAATATGGGTAATAATGCATGTTATATTGATAATATTGGGAGTAATAAGTGTAATTATTGTAGTTTTAGCGATAATAACTGCATAATATGGGTAATAATGCATGTTATATTGATAATAATAAAAGTAATAAGTATAATTATTATAGTTCTAGCGATAATAACTGCATAATATGGGTAATGGTGCATGTTATATTGATAATATTAGGAGTAATAAGTATATTTATTATAGTTCTGACGATAATAACTGCATAATATGGGTAATAGTGCATGTTATAGTGATAATAATAAAAGTAGTAAGTATAATTATTGTAGTTCTAGCGATAATAACTGCATAATATGGGTAATAATGCATGTTATATTGATAATAATAAAAGTAATAAGTATAATTATTATAGTTCTAGCGATAATAACTGCATAATATGGGTAATGGTGCATGTTATATTGATAAAAATAAAAGTAATAAGTATAATTATTGTAGTTCTAGCGATAATAACTGCATAATATGGGTAATAATGCATGTTATATTGAGAATATTGGGAGTAATAAGTATATTTATTATAGTTCTGACGATAATAACATTACAATATGGGTAATGATGCATGTTATATTGATAATATTGGGAGTAATTAGTATATTTATTATAGTGCTGACGATAATAACAGTATAATATGGATAATAATGCATGTTATATTGATAATATTGGGATTAATAAGTATATTTATTATAGTTCTGACGATAATAACCGCATAATATGGGTAATAGTGCATGTTATATTGATAATAATAAAAGTAGTAAGTATAATTATTGTAGTTCTAGCGATAATAACTGCATAATATGGGTAATGGTGCATGTTATATTGATAATATTAGGAGTAATAAGTATATTTATTATAGTTCTGATGATAATAACAGTATAATATGGGTAATAATGCACGTTATATTGATAACATTGGGAGCAATAAGTGTAATTATTGTAGTTTTAGCGATAATAACTGCATAATATGGGTAATAATGCATGTTATAATGATAATAATAAAAGTAATAAGTATAATTATTATAGTTCTAGCGATAATACCTGCATAATATGGGTAATGGTGCATGTTATATTGATAATAATAAAAGTAATAAGTATAATTATTGTAGTTCTAGCGATAATAAATGCATAATATGGGTAATAATGCATGTTATATTGATAATATTGGGAGTAATAAGTATATTTATTATAGTTGTGACGATAATAACAGTATAATATGGGTAATAATGCATGTTATATTGATAATATTGGGAGTAATAAGTATAATTATTATAGTTCTAGCGATAATAGCTGCATAATATGGGTAATAATGCATGTGATATTGATAATATTGGGAGTAATTAGTATATTTATTATAGTTCTGACGATAATAACATTACAATATGGGTAATGATGCATGTTATATTGATAATATTGGGAGTAATTAGTATATTTATTATAGTTCTGACGATAATAACAGTATAATATGGGTAATAATGCATGTTATATTGATAATATTGGGAGTAATTAGTATATTTATTATAGCTCTGACGATAATAACAGTATAATATGGGTAATAATGCATGTTATATTGATAACATTGGGAGTAATAAGTGTAATTATTGTAGTTTTAGCGATAATAGCTGCATAATATGGGTAATAATGCATGTTATATTGATAATAATAAAAGTAATAAGTATAATTATTATAGTTCTAGCGATAATAACTGCATAATATGGGTAATGGTGCATGTTATATTGATAATAATAAAAGTAATAAGTATAATTATTGTAGTTCTGGCGATAATAACTGCATAATATGGGTAATAATGCATGTTATATTGATAATATTGGGAGTAATAAGTATATTTATTATAGTTCTGACTATAATAACATTACAATATGGGTAATGATGCATGTTATATTGATAATATTGGGAGTAATTAGTATATTTATTATAGTTCTGACGATAATAACAGTATAATATGGATAATAATGCATGTTATATTGATAATATTGGGATTAATAAGTATATTTATTATAGTTCTGACGATAATAACCGCATAATATGGGTAATAGTGCATGTTATATTGATAATAATAAAAGTAGTAAGTATAATTATTGTAGTTCTAGCGATAATAACTGCATAATATGGGTAATGGTGCATGTTATATTGATAATATTAGGAGTAATAAGTATATTTATTATAGTTCTGATGATAATAACAGTATAATATGGGTAATAATGCACGTTATATTGATAATATTGGGAGTAATTAGTATATTTATTATAGTTCTGACGATAATAACAGTATAATATGGGTAATAATGCATGTTATATTGGTAACATTGGGAGTAATAAGTGTAATTATTGTAGTTTTAGCGATAATAGCTGCATAATATGGGTAATAATGCATGTTATATTGATAATAATAAAAGTAATAAGTATAATTATTATAGTTCTAGCGATAATAACTGCATAATATGGGTAATGGTGCATGTTATATTGATAATAATAAAAGTAATAAGTATTATTATTGTAGTTCTGGCGATAATAACTGCATAATATGGGTAATAATGCATGTTATATTGATAATATTGGGAGTAATAAGTATATTTATAATAGTTCTGACTATAATAACATTACAATATGGGTAATGATGCATGTTATATTGATAATATTGGGAGTAATTAGTATATTTATTATAGTTCTGACGATAATAACAGTATAATATGGATAATAATGCATGTTATATTGATAATATTGGGATTAATAAGTATATTTATTATAGTTCTGACGATAATAACCGCATAATATGGGTAATAGTGCATGTTATATTGATAATAATAAAAGTAGTAAGTATAATTATTGTAGTTCTAGCGATAATAACTGCATAATATGGGTAATGGTGCATGTTATATTGATAATATTAGGAGTAATAAGTATATTTATTATAGTTCTGATGATAATAACAGTATAATATGGGTAATAATGCACGTTATATTGATAATATTGGGAGTAATTAGTATATTTATTATAGTTCTGACGATAATAACAGTATAATATGGGTAATAATGCATGTTATATTGATAACATTGGGAGTAATAAGTGTAATTATTGTAGTTTTAGCGATAATAACTGCATAATATGGGTAATAATGCATGTTATATTGATAATATTGGGAGTAATGAGTTTATTTATTATAGTTATGACGATAATAACAGTATAATATGGCTAATAATGCATGTTATATTGATAATATTGGGAGCAATAAGTATATTTATTATAGTTCTGACGATAATAACATTACAATATGGGTAATGATGCATGTTATATTGATAATATTGGGAGTAATTAGTATATTTATTATAGTTCTGACGATAATAACAGTATAATATGGGTAATAATGCATGTTATATTGATAACATTGGGAGCAATAAGTGTAATTATTGTAGTTTTAGCGATAATAACTGCATAATATGGGTAATAATGCATGTTATATTGATAATAATAAAAGTAATAAGTATAATTATTATAGTTCTAGCGATAATAACTGCATAATATGGGTAATGGTGCATGTTATATTGATAATAATAAAAGTAATAAGTATAATTATTGTAGTTCTAGCGATAATAACTGCATAATATGGGTAATAATGCATGTTATATTGATAATATTGGGAGTAATAAGTATATTTATTATAGTTGTGACGATAATAACAGTATAATATGGGTAATAATGCATGTTATATTGATAATATTGGGAGTAATAAGTATAATTATTATAGTTCTAGCGATAATAGCTGCATAATATGGGTAATAATGCATGTGATATTGATAATATTGGGAGTAATTAGTATATTTATTATAGTTCTGACGATAATAACATTACAATATGGGTAATGATGCATGTTATATTGATAATATTGGGAGTAATTAGTATATTTATTATAGTTCTGACGATAATAACAGTATAATATGGATAATAATGCATGTTATATTGATAATATTGGGATTAATAAGTATATTTATTATAGTTCTGACGATAATAACCGCATAATATGGGTAATAGTGCATGTTATATTGATAATAATAAAAGTAGTAAGTATAATTATTGTAGTTCTAGCGATAATAACTGCATAATATGGGTAATGGTGCATGTTATATTGATAATATTAGCAGTAATAAGTATATTTATTATAGTTCTGACGATAATAACAGTATAATATGGGTAATAATGCATGTTATATTGATAATATTGGGAGTAATTAGTATATTTATTATAGCTCTGACGATAATAACAGTATAATATGGGTAATAATGCATGTTATATTGATAACATTGGGAGTAATAAGTGTAATTATTGTAGTTTTAGCGATAATAACTGCATAATATGGGTAATAATGCATGTTATATTGATAATAATAAAAGTAATAAGTATAATTATTATAGTTCTAGCGATAATAACTGCATAATATGGGTAATGGTGCATGTTATATTGATAATAATAAAAGTAATAAGTATAATTATTGTAGTTCTGGCGATAATAACTGCATAATATGGGTAATAATGCATGTTATATTGATAATATTGGGAGTAATAAGTGTAATTATTGTAGTTTTAGCGATAATAACTGCATAATATGGGTAATAATGCATGTTATATTGATAATAATAAAAGTAATAAGTATAATTATTATAGTTCTAGCGATAATAACTGCATAATATGGGTAATGGTGCATGTTATATTGATAATATTAGGAGTAATAAGTATATTTATTATAGTTCTGACGATAATAACTGCATAATATGGGTAATAGTGCATGTTATAGTGATAATAATAAAAGTAGTAAGTATAATTATTGTAGTTCTAGCGATAATAACTGCATAATATGGGTAATAATGCATGTTATATTGATAATAATAAAAGTAATAAGTATAATTATTATAGTTCTAGCGATAATAACTGCATAATATGGGTAATGGTGCATGTTATATTGATAATAATAAAAGTAATAAGTATAATTATTGTAGTTCTAGCGATAATAACTGCATAATATGGGTAATAATGCATGTTATATTGATAATATTGGGAGTAATAAGTATATTTATTATAGTTCTGACGATAATAACATTACAATATGGGTAATGATGCATGTTATATTGATAATATTGGGAGTAATTAGTATATTTATTATAGTTCTGACGATAATAACAGTATAATATGGATAATAATGCATGTTATATTGATAATATTGGGATTAATAAGTATATTTATTATAGTTCTGACGATAATAACCGCATAATATGGGTAATAGTGCATGTTATATTGATAATAATAAAAGTAGTAAGTATAATTATTGTAGTTCTAGCGATAATAACTGCATAATATGGGTAATGGTGCATGTTATATTGATAATATTAGGAGTAATAAGTATATTTATTATAGTTCTGATGATAATAACAGTATAATATGGGTAATAATGCACGTTATATTGATAATATTGGGAGTAATTAGTATATTTATTATAGTTCTGACGATAATAACAGTATAATATGGGTAATAATGCATGTTATATTGATAACATTGGGAGCAATAAGTGTAATTATTGTAGTTTTAGCGATAATAACTGCATAATATGGGTAATAATGCATGTTATAATGATAATAATAAAAGTAATAAGTATAATTATTATAGTTCTAGCGATAATACCTGCATAATATGGGTAATGGTGCATGTTATATTGATAATAATAAAAGTAATAAGTATAATTATTGTAGTTCTAGCGATAATAACTGCATAATATGGGTAATAATGCATGTTATATTGATAATATTGGGAGTAATAAGTATATTTACTATAGTTGTGACGATAATAACAGTATAATATGGGTAATAATGCATGTTATACTGATAATATTGGGAGTAATAAGTATAATTATTATAGTTCTAGCGATAATAGCTGCATAATATGGGTAATAATGCATGTGATATTGATAATATTGGGAGTAATTAGTATATTTATTATAGTTCTGACGATAATAACATTACAATATGGGTAATGATGCATGTTATATTGATAATATTGGGAGTAATTAGTATATTTATTATAGTTCTGACGATAATAACAGTATAATATGGATAATAATGCATGTTATATTGATAATATTGGGATTAATAAGTATATTTATTATAGTTCTGACGATAATAACCGCATAATATGGGTAATAGTGCATGTTATATTGATAATAATAAAAGTAGTAAGTATAATTATTGTAGTTCTAGCGATAATAACTGCATAATATGGGTAATGGTGCATGTTATATTGATAATATTAGCAGTAATAAGTATATTTATTATAGTTCTGACGATAATAACAGTATAATATGGGTAATAATGCATGTTATATTGATAATATTGGGAGTAATTAGTATATTTATTATAGCTCTGACGATAATAACAGTATAATATGGGTAATAATGCATGTTATATTGATAACATTGGGAGTAATAAGTGTAATTATTGTAGTTTTAGCGATAATAGCTGCATAATATGGGTAATAATGCATGTTATATTGATAATAATAAAAGTAATAAGTATAATTATTATAGTTCTAGCGATAATAACTGCATAATATGGGTAATGGTGCATGTTATATTGATAATAATAAAAGTAATAAGTATAATTATTGTAGTTCTGGCGATAATAACTGCATAATATGGGTAATAATGCATGTTATATTGATAATATTGGGAGTAATAAGTATATTTATTATAGTTCTGACTATAATAACATTACAATATGGGTAATGATGCATGTTATATTGATAATATTGGGAGTAATTAGTATAATTATTGTAGTTCTGGCGATAATAACTGCATAATATGGGTAATAATGCATGTTATATTGATAATATTGGGAGTAATAAGTGTAATTATTGTAGTTTTAGCGATAATAACTGCATAATATGGGTAATAATGCATGTTATATTGATAATAATAAAAGTAATAAGTATAATTATTATAGTTCTAGCGATAATAACTGCATAATATGGGTAATGGTGCATGTTATATTGATAATATTAGGAGTAATAAGTATATTTATTATAGTTCTGACGATAATAACTGCATAATATGGGTAATAGTGCATGTTATAGTGATAATAATAAAAGTAGTAAGTATAATTATTGTAGTTCTAGCGATAATAACTGCATAATATGGGTAATAATGCATGTTATATTGATAATAATAAAAGTAATAAGTATAATTATTATAGTTCTAGCGATAATAACTGCATAATATGGGTAATGGTGCATGTTATATTGATAATAATAAAAGTAATAAGTATAATTATTGTAGTTCTAGCGATAATAACTGCATAATATGGGTAATAATGCATGTTATATTGATAATATTGGGAGTAATAAGTATATTTATTATAGTTCTGACGATAATAACATTACAATATGGGTAATGATGCATGTTATATTGATAATATTGGGAGTAATTAGTATATTTATTATAGTTCTGACGATAATAACAGTATAATATGGATAATAATGCATGTTATATTGATAATATTGGGATTAATAAGTATATTTATTATAGTTCTGACGATAATAACCGCATAATATGGGTAATAGTGCATGTTATATTGATAATAATAAAAGTAGTAAGTATAATTATTGTAGTTCTAGCGATAATAACTGCATAATATGGGTAATGGTGCATGTTATATTGATAATATTAGGAGTAATAAGTATATTTATTATAGTTCTGATGATAATAACAGTATAATATGGGTAATAATGCACGTTATATTGATAATATTGGGAGTAATTAGTATATTTATTATAGTTCTGACGATAATAACAGTATAATATGGGTAATAATGCATGTTATATTGATAACATTGGGAGCAATAAGTGTAATTATTGTAGTTTTAGCGATAATAACTGCATAATATGGGTAATAATGCATGTTATAATGATAATAATAAAAGTAATAAGTATAATTATTATAGTTCTAGCGATAATACCTGCATAATATGGGTAATGGTGCATGTTATATTGATAATAATAAAAGTAATAAGTATAATTATTGTAGTTCTAGCGATAATAACTGCATAATATGGGTAATAATGCATGTTATATTGATAATATTGGGAGTAATAAGTATATTTATTATAGTTGTGACGATAATAACAGTATAATATGGGTAATAATGCATGTTATACTGATAATATTGGGAGTAATAAGTATAATTATTATAGTTCTAGCGATAATAGCTGCATAATATGGGTAATAATGCATGTGATATTGATAATATTGGGAGTAATTAGTATATTTATTATAGTTCTGACGATAATAACATTACAATATGGGTAATGATGCATGTTATATTGATAATATTGGGAGTAATTAGTATATTTATTATAGTTCTGACGATAATAACAGTATAATATGGATAATAATGCATGTTATATTGATAATATTGGGATTAATAAGTATATTTATTATAGTTCTGACGATAATAACCGCATAATATGGGTAATAGTGCATGTTATATTGATAATAATAAAAGTAGTAAGTATAATTATTGTAGTTCTAGCGATAATAACTGCATAATATGGGTAATGGTGCATGTTATATTGATAATATTAGCAGTAATAAGTATATTTATTATAGTTCTGACGATAATAACAGTATAATATGGGTAATAATGCATGTTATATTGATAATATTGGGAGTAATTAGTATATTTATTATAGCTCTGACGATAATAACAGTATAATATGGGTAATAATGCATGTTATATTGATAACATTGGGAGTAATAAGTGTAATTATTGTAGTTTTAGCGATAATAGCTGCATAATATGGGTAATAATGCATGTTATATTGATAATAATAAAAGTAATAAGTATAATTATTATAGTTCTAGCGATAATAACTGCATAATATGGGTAATGGTGCATGTTATATTGATAATAATAAAAGTAATAAGTATAATTATTGTAGTTCTGGCGATAATAACTGCATAATATGGGTAATAATGCATGTTATATTGATAATATTGGGAGTAATAAGTATATTTATTATAGTTCTGACTATAATAACATTACAATATGGGTAATGATGCATGTTATATTGATAATATTGGGAGTAATTAGTATATTTATTATAGTTCTGACGATAATAACAGTATAATATGGATAATAATGCATGTTATATTGATAATATTGGGATTAATAAGTATATTTATTATAGTTCTGACGATAATAACCGCATAATATGGGTAGTAGTGCATGTTATATTGATAATAATAAAAGTAGTAAGTATAATTATTGTAGTTCTAGCGATAATAACTGCATAATATGGGTAATGGTGCATGTTATATTGATAATATTAGGAGTAATAAGTATATTTATTATAGTTCTGATGATAATAACAGTATAATATGGGTAATAATGCACGTTATATTGATAATATTGGGAGTAATTAGTATATTTATTATAGTTCTGACGATAATAACAGTATATTATGGGTAATAATGCATGTTATATTGATAACATTGGGAGCAATAAGTGTAATTATTGTAGTTTTAGCGATAATAACTGCATAATATGGGTAATAATGCATGTTATAATGATAATAATAAAAGTAATAAGTATAATTATTATAGTTCTAGCGATAATACCTGCATAATATGGGTAATGGTGCATGTTATATTGATAATATTAGGAGTAATAAGTATATTTATTATAGTTCTGATGATAATAACAGTATAATATGGGTAATAATGCACGTTATATTGATAATATTGGGAGTAATTAGTATATTTATTATAGTTCTGACGATAATAACAGTATAATATGGGTAATAATGCATGTTATATTGATAACATTGGGAGCAATAAGTGTAATTATTGTAGTTTTAGCGATAATAACTGCATAATATGGGTAATAATGCATGTTATAATGATAATAATAAAAGTAATAAGTATAATTATTATAGTTCTAGCGATAATACCTGCATAATATGGGTAATGGTGCATGTTATATTGATAATAATAAAAGTAATAAGTATAATTATTGTAGTTCTAGCGATAATAACTGCATAATATGGGTAATAATGCATGTTATATTGATAATATTGGGAGTAATAAGTATATTTATTATAGTTGTGACGATAATAACAGTATAATATGGGTAATAATGCATGTTATACTGATAATATTGGGAGTAATAAGTATAATTATTATAGTTCTAGCGATAATAGCTGCATAATATGGGTAATAATGCATGTGATATTGATAATATTGGGAGTAATTAGTATATTTATTATAGTTCTGACGATAATAACATTACAATATGGGTAATGATGCATGTTATATTGATAATATTGGGAGTAATTAGTATATTTATTATAGTTCTGACGATAATAACAGTATAATATGGATAATAATGCATGTTATATTGATAATATTGGGATTAATAAGTATATTTATTATAGTTCTGACGATAATAACCGCATAATATGGGTAATAGTGCATGTTATATTGATAATAATAAAAGTAGTAAGTATAATTATTGTAGTTCTAGCGATAATAACTGCATAATATGGGTAATGGTGCATGTTATATTGATAATATTAGCAGTAATAAGTATATTTATTATAGTTCTGACGATAATAACAGTATAATATGGGTAATAATGCATGTTATATTGATAATATTGGGAGTAATTAGTATATTTATTATAGCTCTGACGATAATAACAGTATAATATGGGTAATAATGCATGTTATATTGATAACATTGGGAGTAATAAGTGTAATTATTGTAGTTTTAGCGATAATAGCTGCATAATATGGGTAATAATGCATGTTATATTGATAATAATAAAAGTAATAAGTATAATTATTATAGTTCTAGCGATAATAACTGCATAATATGGGTAATGGTGCATGTTATATTGATAATAATAAAAGTAATAAGTATAATTATTGTAGTTCTGGCGATAATAACTGCATAATATGGGTAATAATGCATGTTATATTGATAATATTGGGAGTAATAAGTATATTTATTATAGTTCTGACTATAATAACATTACAATATGGGTAATGATGCATGTTATATTGATAATATTGGGAGTAATTAGTATATTTATTATAGTTCTGACGATAATAACAGTATAATATGGATAATAATGCATGTTATATTGATAATATTGGGATTAATAAGTATATTTATTATAGTTCTGACGATAATAACCGCATAATATGGGTAATAGTGCATGTTATATTGATAATAATAAAAGTAGTAAGTATAATTATTGTAGTTCTAGCGATAATAACTGCATAATATGGGTAATGGTGCATGTTATATTGATAATATTAGGAGTAATAAGTATATTTATTATAGTTCTGATGATAATAACAGTATAATATGGGTAATAATGCACGTTATATTGATAATATTGGGAGTAATTAGTATATTTATTATAGTTCTGACGATAATAACAGTATAATATGGGTAATAATGCATGTTATATTGATAATATTGGGAGTAATAAGTATAATTATTATAGTTCTAGCGATAATAGCTGCATAATATGGGTAATAATGCATGTGATATTGATAATATTGGGAGTAATTAGTATATTTATTATAGTTCTGACGATAATAACATTACAATATGGGTAATGATGCATGTTATATTGATAATATTGGGAGTAATTAGTATATTTATTATAGTTCTGACGATAATAACAGTATAATATGGATAATAATGCATGTTATATTGATAATATTGGGATTAATAAGTATATTTATTATAGTTCTGACGATAATAACCGCATAATATGGGTAATAGTGCATGTTATATTGATAATAATAAAAGTAGTAAGTATAATTATTGTAGTTCTAGCGATAATAACTGCATAATATGGGTAATGGTGCATGTTATATTGATAATATTAGCAGTAATAAGTATATTTATTATAGTTCTGACGATAATAACAGTATAATATGGGTAATAATGCATGTTATATTGATAATATTGGGAGTAATTAGTATATTTATTATAGCTCTGACGATAATAACAGTATAATATGGGTAATAATGCATGTTATATTGATAACATTGGGAGTAATAAGTGTAATTATTGTAGTTTTAGCGATAATAGCTGCATAATATGGGTAATAATGCATGTTATATTGATAATAATAAAAGTAATAAGTATAATTATTATAGTTCTAGCGATAATAACTGCATAATATGGGTAATGGTGCATGTTATATTGATAATAATAAAAGTAATAAGTATAATTATTGTAGTTCTGGCGATAATAACTGCATAATATGGGTAATAATGCATGTTATATTGATAATATTGGGAGTAATAAGTATATTTATTATAGTTCTGACTATAATAACATTACAATATGGGTAATGATGCATGTTATATTGATAATATTGGGAGTAATTAGTATATTTATTATAGTTCTGACGATAATAACAGTATAATATGGATAATAATGCATGTTATATTGATAATATTGGGATTAATAAGTATATTTATTATAGTTCTGACGATAATAACCGCATAATATGGGTAATAGTGCATGTTATATTGATAATAATAAAAGTAGTAGGTATAATTATTGTAGTTCTAGCGATAATAACTGCACAATATGGGTAATGGTGCATGTTATATTGATAATATTAGGAGTAATAAGTATATTTATTATAGTTCTGATGATAATAACAGTATAATATGGGTAATAATGCACGTTATATTGATAATATTGGGAGTAATTAGTATATTTATTATAGTTCTGACGATAATAACAGTATAATATGGGTAATAATGCATGTTATATTGATAACATTGGGAGTAATAAGTGTAATTATTGTAGTTTTAGCGATAATAACTGCATAATATGGGTAATAATGCATGTTATATTGATAATATTGGGAGTAATGAGTATATTTATTATAGTTATGACGATAATAACAGTATAATATGGCTAATAATGCATGTTATATAGATAATATTGGGAGTAATAAGTATATTTATTATAGTTCTGACGATAATAACAGTATAATATGGGTAATAATGCATGTTATATTGATAATATTGGGAGTAATAAGTATAATTATTATAGTTCTAGCGATAATAGCTGCATAATAGGGGTAATAATGCATGTTGTACTGATAATAATATAAGTAATAAGTATAACTATTATAGTTCTAGCGATAATAACTGTATAATATGGGTAATAATGCATGAAATATTGATAATATTAGGAGTTATAAGTATAATTATTATAGTTCCAGCGAGAATAAGTGCATAATATGGGTAATAGTGCATGTTATATTGATAATAATAAAAGTAATAAGTATAATTATTGTAGTTCTAGCGATAATAACTGCATAATATGGGTAATAATGCATGTTATATTGATAATATTGGAAGTAGTAAGTAAATTTATTATAGTTCTGACGATAATAACAGTATAATATGGGTAATAATGCATGTTATATTGATAATATTCGGAGTAATAAGTATAATTATTATAGTTCTAGCGATAATAGCTGCATAATAGGGGTAATAATGCATGTTATACTGATAATAATATAAGTAATAAGTATAACTATTATAGTTCTAGCGATAATAACTGTATAATATGGGTAATAATGCATGAAATATTGATAATATTAGGAGTTATAAGTATAATTATTATAGTTCCAGCGATAATAAGTGCATAATATGGGTAATAGTGCATGTTATATTGATAATAATAAAAGTAGTAAGTATAATTATTGTAGTTCTAGCGATAATAACTGCATAATATGGGTAATAATGCATGTTATATTGATAATATTGGGAGTAATAAGTATATTTATTATAGTTCTGACGATAGTAACATTATAATATGGGTAATGATGCATGTTATATTGATAATATTGGGAGTAATAAGTACAATTATTGTAGTTCTAGCGATAATAACTGCATAATATGTGTAGTAGTGCATGTTATAGTGATAATAATAAAAGTAGTAAGTATAATTATTGTAGTTCTAGCGATAATAACTGCATAATATGGGTAATGGTGCATGTTATATTGATAATATTAGGAGTAATAAGTATATTTATTATAGTTCTGACGATAATAACAGTATAATATGGGTAATAATGCATGTTATATTGATAATATTGGGAGTAATTAGTATATTTATTATAGTTCTGACGATAATAACAGTATAATATGGATAATAATGCATGTTATATTGATAATATTGGGATTAATAAGTATATTTATTATAGTTCTGACGATAATAACCGCATAATATGGGTAATAGTGCATGTTATATTGATAATAATAAAAGTAGTAAGTATAATTATTGTAGTTCTAGCGATAATAACTGCATAATATGGGTAATGGTGCATGTTATATTGATAATATTAGCAGTAATAAGTATATTTATTATAGTTCTGACGATAATAACAGTATAATATGGGTAATAATGCATGTTATATTGATAATATTGGGAGTAATTAGTATATTTATTATAGCTCTGACGATAATAACAGTATAATATGGGTAATAATGCATGTTATATTGATAACATTGGGAGTAATAAGTGTAATTATTGTAGTTTTAGCGATAATAGCTGCATAATATGGGTAATAATGCATGTTATATTGATAATAATAAAAGTAATAAGTATAATTATTATAGTTCTAGCGATAATAACTGCATAATATGGGTAATGGTGCATGTTATATTGATAATAATAAAAGTAATAAGTATAATTATTGTAGTTCTGGCGATAATAACTGCATAATATGGGTAATAATGCATGTTATATTGATAATATTGGGAGTAATAAGTATATTTATTATAGTTCTGACTATAATAACATTACAATATGGGTAATGATGCATGTTATATTGATAATATTGGGAGTAATTAGTATATTTATTATAGTTCTGACGATAATAACAGTATAATATGGATAATAATGCATGTTATATTGATAATATTGGGATTAATAAGTATATTTATTATAGTTCTGACGATAATAACCGCATAATATGGGTAATAGTGCATGTTATATTGATAATAATAAAAGTAGTAAGTATAATTATTGTAGTTCTAGCGATAATAACTGCATAATATGGGTAATGGTGCATGTTATATTGATAATATTAGGAGTAATAAGTATATTTATTATAGTTCTGATGATAATAACAGTATAATATGGGTAATAATGCACGTTATATTGATAATATTGGGAGTAATTAGTATATTTATTATAGTTCTGACGATAATAACAGTATAATATGGGTAATAATGCATGTTATATTGATAACATTGGGAGTAATAAGTGTAATTATTGTAGTTTTAGCGATAATAGCTGCATAATATGGGTAATAATGCATGTTATATTGATAATAATAAAAGTAATAAGTATAATTATTATAGTTCTAGCGATAATAACTGCATAATATGGGTAATGGTGCATGTTATATTGATAATAATAAAAGTAATAAGTATAATTATTGTAGTTCTGGCGATAATAACTGCATAATATGGGTAATAATGCATGTTATATTGATAATATTGGGAGTAATAAGTATATTTATTATAGTTCTGACTATAATAACATTACAATATGGGTAATGATGCATGTTATATTGATAATATTGGGAGTAATTAGTATATTTATTATAGTTCTGACGATAATAACAGTATAATATGGATAATAATGCATGTTATATTGATAATATTGGGATTAATAAGTATATTTATTATAGTTCTGACGATAATAACCGCATAATATGGGTAATAGTGCATGTTATATTGATAATAATAAAAGTAGTAGGTATAATTATTGTAGTTCTAGCGATAATAACTGCACAATATGGGTAATGGTGCATGTTATATTGATAATATTAGGAGTAATAAGTATATTTATTATAGTTCTGACGATAATAACAGTATAATATGGGTAATAATGCATGTTATATTGATAATATTGGGAGTAATAAGTATATTTATTATAGTTCTGACGATAATAACATTACAATATGGGTAATGATGCATGTTATATTGATAATATTGGGAGTAATTAGTATATTTATTATAGTTCTGACGATAATAACAGTATAATATGGGTAATAATGCATGTTATATTGATAATATTGGGAGTAATAAGTATAATTATTATAGTTCTAGCGATAATAGCTGCATAATAGGGGTAATAATGCATGTTGTACTGATAATAATATAAGTAATAAGTATAACTATTATAGTTCTAGCGATAATAACTGTATAATATGGGTAATAATGCATGAAATATTGATAATATTAGGAGTTATAAGTATAATTATTATAGTTCCAGCGAGAATAAGTGCATAATATGGGTAATAGTGCATGTTATATTGATAATAATAAAAGTAATAAGTATAATTATTGTAGTTCTAGCGATAATAACTGCATAATATGGGTAATAATGCATGTTATATTGATAATATTGGAAGTAGTAAGTAAATTTATTATAGTTCTGACGATAATAACAGTATAATATGGGTAATAATGCATGTTATATTGATAATATTCGGAGTAATAAGTATAATTATTATAGTTCTAGCGATAATAGCTGCATAATAGGGGTAATAATGCATGTTATACTGATAATAATATAAGTAATAAGTATAACTATTATAGTTCTAGCGATAATAACTGTATAATATGGGTAATAATGCATGAAATATTGATAATATTAGGAGTTATAAGTATAATTATTATAGTTCCAGCGATAATAAGTGCATAATATGGGTAATAGTGCATGTTATATTGATAATAATAAAAGTAGTAAGTATAATTATTGTAGTTCTAGCGATAATAACTGCATAATATGGGTAATAATGCATGTTATATTGATAATATTGGGAGTAATAAGTATATTTATTATAGTTCTGACGATAGTAACATTATAATATGGGTAATGATGCATGTTATATTGATAATATTGGGAGTAATAAGTACAATTATTGTAGTTCTAGCGATAATAACTGCATAATATGTGTAGTAGTGCATGTTATAGTGATAATAATAAAAGTAGTAAGTATAATTATTGTAGTTCTAGCGATAATAACTGCATAATATGGGTAATGGTGCATGTTATATTGATAATATTAGGAGTAATAAGTATATTTATTATAGTTCTGACGATAATAACAGTATAATATGGGTAATAATGCATGTTATATTGATAATATTGGGAGTAATTAGTATATTTATTATAGTTCTGACGATAATAACAGTATAATATGGGTAATAATGCATGTTATATTGATAACATTGGGAGTAATAAGTGTAATTATTGTAGTTTTAGCGATAATAACTGCATAATATGGGTAATAATGCATGTTATATTGATAATAATAAAAGTAATAAGTATAATTATTATAGTTCTAGCGATAATAACTGCATAATATGGGTAATGGTGCATGTTATATTGATAATATTAGGAGTAATAAGTATATTTATTATAGTTCTGACGATAATAACAGTATAATATGGGTAATAATGCATGTTATATTGATAATATTGGGAGTAATTAGTATATTTATTATAGTTCTGACGATAATAACAGTATAATATGGGTAATAATGCATGTTATATTGATAATATTCGGAGTAATAAGTATAATTATTATAGTTCTAGCGATAATAGCTGCATAATAGGGGTAATAATGCATGTTATACTGATAATAACATAAGTAATAAGTATAACTATTATAGTTCTAGCGATAATAACTGCATAATATGGGTAATAATGCATGTTATGTTGATAACATTGGGAGTAATAAGTATATTTATTATAGTTCTGACGATAGTAACATTATAATATGGGTAATGATGCATGTTATACTGATAATATTGGGAGTAATAAGTATAATTATTGTAGTTCTAGCGATAATAACTGCATAATATGGGTAATAGTGCATGTTATAGTGATAATAATAAAAGTAGTAAGTATAATTATTATAGTTCGAGCGATAATAACTGCATAATATGGGTAATAGTGCATGTTATATTGATAATAATAAAAGTAATAAGTATAATTATTGTAGTTCTAGCGATAATTACTGCATAATATGGGTAATAATGCATGTTATATTGATAATATTGGGAGTAATAAGTATATTTATTATAGTTCTGACGACAATAACATTACAATATGGGTAACGATGCATGTTATATTGATAATATTGGGAGTAATTAGTATATTTATTATAGTTCTGACGATAATAACAGTGTAATATGGATAATAATGCATGTTATATTGATAATATTGGGATTAATAAGTATATTTATTATAGTTCTGACGATAATAACCGCATAATATGGGTAATAGTGCATGTTATATTGATAATAATAAAAGTAGTAAGTATAATTATTGTACTTCTAGCGATAATAACTGCATAATATGGGTAATGGTGCATGTTATATTGATAATATTAGGAGTAATAAGTATATTTATTATAGTTCTGACGATAATAACAGTATAATATGGGTAATAATGCATGTTATATTGGTAATATTGGGAGTAATAAGTATATTTATTATAGTTCTGACGATAATAACATTACAATATGGGTAATGATGCATGTTATATTGATAATATTGGGAGTAATTAGTATATTTATTATAGTTCTGACGATAATAACAGTATAATATGGGTAATAATGCATGTTATATTGATAACGTTGGGAGCAATAAGTGTAATTATTGTAGTTTTAGCGATAATAACTGCATAATATGGGTAATAATGCATGTTATATTGATAATAATAAAAGTAATAAGTATAATTATTATAGTTCTAGCGATAATAACTGCATAATATGGGTAATGGTGCATGTTATATTGATAATAATAAAAGTAATAAGTATAATTATTGTAGTTCTAGCGATAATAACTGCATAATATGGGTTATAATGCATGTTATATTGATAATATTGGGAGTAATAAGTATATTTATTATGGTTGTGACGATAATAACAGTATAATATGGGTAATAATGCATGTTATATTGATAACATTGGGAGTAATAAGTGTAATTATTGTAGTTTTAGCGATAATAACTGCATAATATGGGTAATAATGCATGTTATATTGATAATAATAAAAGTAATAAGTATAATTATTATAGTTCTAGCGATAATAACTGCATAATATGGGTAATGGTGCATGTTATATTGATAATAATAAAAGTAATAAGTATAATTATTGTAGTTCTGGCGATAATAACTGCATAATATGGGTAATAATGCATGTTATATTGATAATATTGGGAGTAATAAGTATATTTATTATAGTTCTGACGACAATAACATTACAATATGGGTAACGATGCATGTTATATTGATAATATTGGGAGTAATTAGTATATTTATTATAGTTCTGACGATAATAACAGTGTAATATGGATAATAATGCATGTTATATTGATAATATTGGGAGTAATAGGTATAATTATTATAGTTCTAGCGATAATAGCTGCATAATATGGGTAATAATGCATGTGATATTGATAATATTGGGAGTAATTAGTATATTTATTATAGTTCTGACGATAATAACATTACAATATGGGTAATGATGCATGTTATATTGATAATATTGGGAGTAATTAGTATATTTATTATAGTTCTGACGATAATAACAGTATAATATGGATAATAATGCATGTTATATTGATAATATTGGGATTAATAAGTATATTTACTATAGTTTTGACGATAATAACCGCATAATATGGGTAATAGTGCATGTTATATTGATAATAATAAAAGTAGTAAGTATAATTATTGTAGTTCTAGCGATAATAACTGCATAATATGGGTAATGGTGCATGTTATATTGATAATATTAGCAGTAATAAGTATATTTATTATAGTTCTGACGATAATAACAGTATAATATGGGTAATAATGCATGTTATATTGATTATATTGGGAGTAATTAGTATATTTATTATAGCTCTGACGATAATAACAGTATAATATGGGTAATAATGCATGTTATATTGATAACATTGGGAGTAATAAGTGTAATTATTGTAGTTTTAGCGATAATAACTGCATAATATGGGTAATAATGCATGTTATATTGATAATAATAAAAGTAATAAGTATAATTATTATAGTTCTAGCGATAATAACTGCATAATATGGGTAATGGTGCATGTTATATTGATAATAATAAAAGTAATAAGTATAATTATTGTAGTTCTGGCGATAATAACTGCATAATATGGGTAATAATGCATGTTATATTGATAATATTGGGAGTAATAAGTGTAATTATTGTAGTTTTAGCGATAATAACTGCATAATATGGGTAATAATGCATGTTATATTGATAATAATAAAAGTAATAAGTATAATTATTATAGTTCTAGCGATAATAACTGCATAATATGGGTAATGGTGCATGTTATATTGATAATATTAGGAGTAATAAGTATATTTATTATAGTTCTGACGATAATAACTGCATAATATGGGTAATAGTGCATGTTATAGTGATAATAATAAAAGTAGTAAGTATAATTATTGTAGTTCTAGCGATAATAACTGCATAATATGGGTAATAATGCATGTTATATTGATAATAATAAAAGTAATAAGTATAATTATTATAGTTCTAGCGATAATAACTGCATAATATGGGTAATGGTGCATGTTATATTGATAATAATAAAAGTAATAAGTATAATTATTGTAGTTCTAGCGATAATAACTGCATAATATGGGTAATAATGCATGTTATATTGATAATATTGGGAGTAATAAGTATATTTATTATAGTTCTGACGATAATAACATTACAATATGGGTAATGATGCATGTTATATTGATGATATTGGGAGTAATTAGTATATTTATTATAGTTCTGACGATAATAACAGTATAATATGGATAATAATGCATGTTATATTGATAATATTGGGATTAATAAGTATATTTATTATAGTTCTGACGATAATAACCGCATAATATGGGTAATAGTGCATGTTATATTGATAATAATAAAAGTAGTAAGTATAATTATTGTAGTTCTAGCGATAATAACTGCATAATATGGGTAATGGTGCATGTTATATTGATAATATTAGCAGTAATAAGTATATTTATTATAGTTCTGACGATAATAACAGTATAATATGGGTAATAATGCATGTTATATTGATAATATTGGGAGTAATTAGTATATTTATTATAGCTCTGACGATAATAACAGTATAATATGGGTAATAATGCATGTTATATTGATAACATTGGGAGTAATAAGTGTAATTATTGTAGTTTTAGCGATAATAACTGCATAATATGGGTAATAATGCATGTTATATTGATAATAATAAAAGTAATAAGTATAATTATTATAGTTCTAGCGATAATAACTGCATAATATGGGTAATGGTGCATGTTATATTGATAATAATAAAAGTAATAAGTATAATTATAGTAGTTCTGGCGATAATAACTGCATAATATGGGTAATAATGCATGTTATATTGATAATATTGGGAGTAATAAGTGTAATTATTGTTGTTTTAGCGATAATAACTGCATAATATGGGTAATAATGCATGTTATATTGATAATAATAAAAGTAATTAGTATATTTATTATAGTTCTGACGATAATAACAGTATAATATGGATAATAATGCATGTTATATTGATAATATTGGGATTAATAAGTATATTTATTATAGTTCTGACGATAATAACCGCATAATATGGGTAATAGTGCATGTTATATTGATAATAATAAAAGTAGTAAGTATAATTATTGTAGTTCTAGCGATAATAACTGCATAATATGGGTAATGGTGCATGTTATATTGATAATATTAGCAGTAATAAGTATATTTATTATAGTTCTGACGATAATAACAGTATAATATGGGTAATAATGCATGTTATATTGATAATATTGGGAGTAATTAGTATATTTATTATAGCTCTGACGATAATAACAGTATAATATGGGTAATAATGCATGTTATATTGATAACATTGGGAGTAATAAGTGTAATTATTGTAGTTTTAGCGATAATAACTGCATAATATGGGTAATAATGCATGTTATATTGATAATAATAAAAGTAATAAGTATAATTATTATAGTTCTAGCGATAATAACTGCATAATATGGGTAATGGTGCATGTTATATTGATAATAATAAAAGTAATAAGTATAATTATTGTAGTTCTGGCGATAATAACTGCATAATATGGGTAATAATGCATGTTATATTGATAATATTGGGAGTAATAAGTGTAATTATTGTAGTTTTAGCGATAATAACTGCATAATATGGGTAATAATGCATGTTATATTGATAATAATAAAAGTAATAAGTATAATTATTATAGTTCTAGCGATAATAACTGCATAATATGGGTAATGGTGCATGTTATATTGATAATATTAGGAGTAATAAGTATATTTATTATAGTTCTGACGATAATAACTGCATAATATGGGTAATAGTGCATGTTATAGTGATAATAATAAAAGTAGTAAGTATAATTATTGTAGTTCTAGCGATAATAACTGCATAATATGGGTAATAATGCATGTTATATTGATAATAATAAAAGTAATAAGTATAATTATTATAGTTCTAGCGATAATAACTGCATAATATGGGTAATGGTGCATGTTATATTGATAATAATAAAAGTAATAAGTATAATTATTGTAGTTCTAGCGATAATAACTGCATAATATGGGTAATAATGCATGTTATATTGATAATATTGGGAGTAATAAGTATATTTATTATAGTTCTGACGATAATAACATTACAATATGGGTAATGATGCATGTTATATTGATGATATTGGGAGTAATTAGTATATTTATTATAGTTCTGACGATAATAACAGTATAATATGGATAATAATGCATGTTATATTGATAATATTGGGATTAATAAGTATATTTATTATAGTTCTGACGATAATAACCGCATAATATGGGTAATAGTGCATGTTATATTGATAATAATAAAAGTAGTAAGTATAATTATTGTAGTTCTAGCGATAATAACTGCATAATATGGGTAATGGTGCATGTTATATTGATAATATTAGCAGTAATAAGTATATTTATTATAGTTCTGACGATAATAACAGCATAATATGGGTAATAATGCATGTTATATTGATAATATTGGGAGTAATTAGTATATTTATTATAGCTCTGACGATAATAACAGTATAATATGGGTAATAATGCATGTTATATTGATAACATTGGGAGTAATAAGTGTAATTATTGTAGTTTTAGCGATAATAACTGCATAATATGGGTAATAATGCATGTTATATTGATAATAATAAAAGTAATAAGTATAATTATTATAGTTCTAGCGATAATAACTGCATAATATGGGTAATGGTGCATGTTATATTGATAATAATAAAAGTAATAAGTATAATTATAGTAGTTCTGGCGATAATAACTGCATAATATGGGTAATAATGCATGTTATATTGATAATATTGGGAGTAATAAGTGTAATTATTGTTGTTTTAGCGATAATAACTGCATAATATGGGTAATAATGCATGTTATATTGATAATAATAAAAGTAATAAGTATAATTATTATAGTTCTAGCGATAATAACTGCATAATATGGGTAATGGTGCATGTTATATTGATAATAATAAAAGTAATAAGTATAATTATTGTAGTTCTAGCGATAATAACTGCATAATATGGGTAATAATGCATGTTATATTGATAATATTGGGAGTAATAAGTATATTTATTATAGTTCTGACGATAATAACAGTATAATATGGGTAATAATGCATGTTATATTGATAACATTGGGAGTAATAAGTGTAATTATTGTAGTTTTAGCGATAATAACTGCATAATATGGGTAATAATGCATGTTATATTGATAATAATAAAAGTAATAAGTATAATTATTATAGTTCTAGCGATAATAACTGCATAATATGGGTAATGGTGCATGTTATATTGATAATAATAAAAGTAATAAGTATAATTATTGTAGTTCTGGCGATAATAACTGCATAATATGGGTAATAATGCATGTTATATTGATAATATTGGGAGTAATAAGTATATTTATTATAGTTCTGACGACAATAACATTACAATATGGGTAACGATGCATGTTATATTGATAATATTGGGAGTAATTAGTATATTTATTATAGTTCTGACGATAATAACAGTGTAATATGGATAATAATGCATGTTATATTGATAATATTGGGAGTAATAGGTATAATTATTATAGTTCTAGCGATAATAGCTGCATAATATGGGTAATAATGCATGTGATATTGATAATATTGGGAGTAATTAGTATATTTATTATAGTTCTGACGATAATAACATTACAATATGGGTAATGATGCATGTTATATTGATAATATTGGGAGTAATTAGTATATTTATTATAGTTCTGACGATAATAACAGTATAATATGGATAATAATGCATGTTATATTGATAATATTGGGATTAATAAGTATATTTATTATAGTTTTGACGATAATAACCGCATAATATGGGTAATAGTGCATGTTATATTGATAATAATAAAAGTAGTAAGTATAATTATTGTAGTTCTAGCGATAATAACTGCATAATATGGGTAATGGTGCATGTTATATTGATAATATTAGCAGTAATAAGTATATTTATTATAGTTCTGACGATAATAACAGTATAATATGGGTAATAATGCATGTTATATTGATTATATTGGGAGTAATTAGTATATTTATTATAGCTCTGACGATAATAACAGTATAATATGGGTAATAATGCATGTTATATTGATAACATTGGGAGCAATAAGTGTAATTATTGTAGTTTTAGCGATAATAACTGCATAATATGGGTAATAACGCATGTTATAATGATAATAATAAAAGTAATAAGTATAATTATTATAGTTCTAGCGATAATACCTGCATAATATGGGTAATGGTGCATGTTATATTGATAATAATAAAAGTAATAAGTATAATTATTGTAGTTCTAGCGATAATAACTGCATAATATGGGTAATAATGCATGTTATATTGATAATATTGGGAGTAATAAGTATATTTATTATAGTTGTGACGATAATAACAGTATAATATGGGTAATAATGCATGTTATATTGATAATATTGGGAGTAATAAGTATAATTATTATAGTTCTAGCGATAATAGCTGCATAATATGGGTAATAATGCATGTGATATTGATAATATTGGGAGTAATTAGTATATTTATTATAGTTCTGACGATAATAACATTACAATATGGGTAATGATGCATGTTATATTGATAATATTGGGAGTAATTAGTATATTTATTATAGTTCTGACGATAATAACAGTATAATATGGATAATAATGCATGTTATATTGATAATATTGGGATTAATAAGTATATTTATTATAGTTCTGACGATAATAACCGCATAATATGGGTAATAGTGCATGTTATATTGATAATAATAAAAGTAGTAAGTATAATTATTGTAGTTCTAGCGATAATAACTGCATAATATGGGTAATGGTGCTTGTTATATTGATAATATTTGCAGTAATAAGTATATTTATTATAGTTCTGACGATAATAACAGTATAATATGGGTAATAATGCATGTTATATTGATAATATTGGGAGTAATTAGTATATTTATTATAGCTCTGACGATAATAACAGTATAATATGGGTAATAATGCATGTTATATTGATAACATTGGGAGTAATAAGTGTAATTATTGTAGTTTTAGCGATAATAGCTGCATAATATGGGTAATAATGCATGTTATATTGATAATAATAAAAGTAATAAGTATAATTATTATAGTTCTAGCGATAATAACTGCATAATATGGGTAATGGTGCATGTTATATTGATAATAATAAAAGTAATAAGTATAATTATTGTAGTTCTGGCGATAATAACTGCATAATATGGGTAATAATGCATGTTATATTGATAATATTGGGAGTAATAAGTGTAATTATTGTAGTTTTAGCGATAATAACTGCATAATATGGGTAATAATGCATGTTATATTGATAATAATAAAAGTAATAAGTATAATTATTATAGTTCTAGCGATAATAACTGCATAATATGGGTAATGGTGCATGTTATATTGATAATATTAGGAGTAATAAGTATATTTATTATAGTTCTGACGATAATAACTGCATAATATGGGTAATAGTGCATGTTATAGTGATAATAATAAAAGCAGTAAGTATAATTATTGTAGTTCTAGCGATAATAACTGCATAATATGGGTAATAATGCATGTTATATTGATAATAATAAAAGTAATAAGTATAATTATTATAGTTCTAGCGATAATAACTGCATAATATGGGTAATGGTGCATGTTATATTGATAATAATAAAAGTAATAAGTATAATTATTGTAGTTCTAGCGATAATAACTGCATAATATGGGTAATAATGCATGTTATATTGATAATATTGGGAGTAATAAGTATATTTATTATAGTTCTGACGATAATAACATTACAATATGGGTAATGATGCATGTTATATTGATGATATTGGGAGTAATTAGTATATTTATTATAGTTCTGACGATAATAACAGTATAATATGGATAATAATGCATGTTATATTGATAATATTGGGATTAATAAGTATATTTATTATAGTTCTGACGATAATAACCGCATAATATGGGTAATAGTGCATGTTATATTGATAATAATAAAAGTAGTAAGTATAATTATTGTAGTTCTAGCGATAATAACTGCATAATATGGGTAATGGTGCATGTTATATTGATAATATTAGCAGTAATAAGTATATTTATTATAGTTCTGACGATAATAACAGTATAATATGGGTAATAATGCATGTTATATTGATAATATTGGGAGTAATTAGTATATTTATTATAGCTCTGACGATAATAACAGTATAATATGGGTAATAATGCATGTTATATTGATAACATTGGGAGTAATAAGTGTAATTATTGTAGTTTTAGCGATAATAACTGCATAATATGGGTAATAATGCATGTTATATTGATAATAATAAAAGTAATAAGTATAATTATTATAGTTCTAGCGATAATAACTGCATAATATGGGTAATGGTGCATGTTATATTGATAATAATAAAAGTAATAAGTATAATTATAGTAGTTCTGGCGATAATAACTGCATAATATGGGTAATAATGCATGTTATATTGATAATATTGGGAGTAATAAGTGTAATTATTGTTGTTTTAGCGATAATAACTGCATAATATGGGTAATAATGCATGTTATATTGATAATAATAAAAGTAATTAGTATATTTATTATAGTTCTGACGATAATAACAGTATAATATGGATAATAATGCATGTTATATTGATAATATTGGGATTAATAAGTATATTTATTATAGTTCTGACGATAATAACCGCATAATATGGGTAATAGTGCATGTTATATTGATAATAATAAAAGTAGTAAGTATAATTATTGTAGTTCTAGCGATAATAACTGCATAATATGGGTAATGGTGCATGTTATATTGATAATATTAGCAGTAATAAGTATATTTATTATAGTTCTGACGATAATAACAGTATAATATGGGTAATAATGCATGTTATATTGATAATATTGGGAGTAATTAGTATATTTATTATAGCTCTGACGATAATAACAGTATAATATGGGTAATAATGCATGTTATATTGATAACATTGGGAGTAATAAGTGTAATTATTGTAGTTTTAGCGATAATAACTGCATAATATGGGTAATAATGCATGTTATATTGATAATAATAAAAGTAATAAGTATAATTATTATAGTTCTAGCGATAATAACTGCATAATATGGGTAATGGTGCATGTTATATTGATAATAATAAAAGTAATAAGTATAATTATTGTAGTTCTGGCGATAATAACTGCATAATATGGGTAATAATGCATGTTATATTGATAATATTGGGAGTAATAAGTGTAATTATTGTAGTTTTAGCGATAATAACTGCATAATATGGGTAATAATGCATGTTATATTGATAATAATAAAAGTAATAAGTATAATTATTATAGTTCTAGCGATAATAACTGCATAATATGGGTAATGGTGCATGTTATATTGATAATATTAGGAGTAATAAGTATATTTATTATAGTTCTGACGATAATAACTGCATAATATGGGTAATAGTGCATGTTATAGTGATAATAATAAAAGTAGTAAGTATAATTATTGTAGTTCTAGCGATAATAACTGCATAATATGGGTAATAATGCATGTTATATTGATAATAATAAAAGTAATAAGTATAATTATTATAGTTCTAGCGATAATAACTGCATAATATGGGTAATGGTGCATGTTATATTGATAATAATAAAAGTAATAAGTATAATTATTGTAGTTCTAGCGATAATAACTGCATAATATGGGTAATAATGCATGTTATATTGATAATATTGGGAGTAATAAGTATATTTATTATAGTTCTGACGATAATAACATTACAATATGGGTAATGATGCATGTTATATTGATGATATTGGGAGTAATTAGTATATTTATTATAGTTCTGACGATAATAACAGTATAATATGGATAATAATGCATGTTATATTGATAATATTGGGATTAATAAGTATATTTATTATAGTTCTGACGATAATAACCGCATAATATGGGTAATAGTGCATGTTATATTGATAATAATAAAAGTAGTAAGTATAATTATTGTAGTTCTAGCGATAATAACTGCATAATATGGGTAATGGTGCATGTTATATTGATAATATTAGCAGTAATAAGTATATTTATTATAGTTCTGACGATAATAACAGTATAATATGGGTAATAATGCATGTTATATTGATAATATTGGGAGTAATTAGTATATTTATTATAGCTCTGACGATAATAACAGTATAATATGGGTAATAATGCATGTTATATTGATAACATTGGGAGTAATAAGTGTAATTATTGTAGTTTTAGCGATAATAACTGCATAATATGGGTAATAATGCATGTTATATTGATAATAATAAAAGTAATAAGTATAATTATTATAGTTCTAGCGATAATAACTGCATAATATGGGTAATGGTGCATGTTATATTGATAATAATAAAAGTAATAAGTATAATTATAGTAGTTCTGGCGATAATAACTGCATAATATGGGTAATAATGCATGTTATATTGATAATATTGGGAGTAATAAGTGTAATTATTGTTGTTTTAGCGATAATAACTGCATAATATGGGTAATAATGCATGTTATATTGATAATAATAAAAGTAATAAGTATAATTATTATAGTTCTAGCGATAATAACTGCATAATATGGGTAATGGTGCATGTTATATTGATAATAATAAAAGTAATAAGTATAATTATTGTAGTTCTAGCGATAATAACTGCATAATATGGGTAATAATGCATGTTATATTGATAATATTGGGAGTAATAAGTATATTTATTATAGTTCTGACGATAATAACATTACAATATGGGTAATGATGCATGTTATATTGATGATATTGGGAGTAATTAGTATATTTATTATAGTTCTGACGATAATAACAGTATAATATGGATAATAATGCATGTTATATTGATAATATTGGGATTAATAAGTATATTTATTATAGTTCTGACGATAATAACCGCATAATATGGGTAATAGTGCATGTTATATTGATAATAATAAAAGTAGTAAGTATAATTATTGTAGTTCTAGCGATAATAACTGCATAATATGGGTAATGGTGCATGTTATATTGATAATATTAGGAGTAATAAGTATATTTATTATAGTTCTGATGATAATAACAGTATAATATGGGTAATAATGCACGTTATATTGATAATATTGGGAGTAATTAGTATATTTATTATAGTTCTGACGATAATAACAGTATAATATGGGTAATAATGCATGTTATATTGATAACATTGGGAGCAATAAGTGTAATTATTGTAGTTTTAGCGATAATAACTGCATAATATGGGTAATAATGCATGTTATATTGATAATAATAAAAGTAATAAGTATAATTATTATAGTTCTAGCGATAATAACTGCATAATATGGGTAATGGTGCATGTTATATTGATAATAATAAAAGTAATAAGTATAATTATTGTAGTTCTAGCGATAATAACTGCATAATATGGGTAATAATGCATGTTATATTGATAATATTGGGAGTAATAAGTATATTTATTATAGTTCTGACGATAATAACATTACAATATGGGTAATGATGCATGTTATATTGATGATATTGGGAGTAATTAGTATATTTATTATAGTTCTGACGATAATAACAGTATAATATGGATAATAATGCATGTTATATTGATAATATTGGGATTAATAAGTATATTTATTATAGTTCTGACGATAATAACCGCATAATATGGGTAATAGTGCATGTTATATTGATAATAATAAAAGTAGTAAGTATAATTATTGTAGTTCTAGCGATAATAACTGCATAATATGGGTAATGGTGCATGTTATATTGATAATATTAGCAGTAATAAGTATATTTATTATAGTTCTGACGATAATAACAGTATAATATGGGTAATAATGCATGTTATATTGATAATATTGGGAGTAATTAGTATATTTATTATAGCTCTGACGATAATAACAGTATAATATGGGTAATAATGCATGTTATATTGATAACATTGGGAGTAATAAGTGTAATTATTGTAGTTTTAGCGATAATAACTGCATAATATGGGTAATAATGCATGTTATATTGATAATAATAAAAGTAATAAGTATAATTATTATAGTTCTAGCGATAATAACTGCATAATATGGGTAATGGTGCATGTTATATTGATAATAATAAAAGTAATAAGTATAATTATAGTAGTTCTGGCGATAATAACTGCATAATATGGGTAATAATGCATGTTATATTGATAATATTGGGAGTAATAAGTGTAATTATTGTTGTTTTAGCGATAATAACTGCATAATATGGGTAATAATGCATGTTATATTGATAATAATAAAAGTAATAAGTATAATTATTATAGTTCTAGCGATAATAACTGCATAATATGGGTAATGGTGCATGTTATATTGATAATATTAGGAGTAATAAGTATATTTATTATAGTTCTGACGATAATAACTGCATAATATGGGTAATAGTGCATGTTATAGTGATAATAATAAAAGTAGTAAGTATAATTATTGTAGTTCTAGCGATAATAACTGCATAATATGGGTAATAATGCATGTTATATTGATAATAATAAAAGTAATAAGTATAATTATTATAGTTCTAGCGATAATAACTGCATAATATGGGTAATGGTGCATGTTATATTGATAATAATAAAAGTAATAAGTATAATTATTGTAGTTCTAGCGATAATAACTGCATAATATGGGTAATAATGCATGTTATATTGATAATATTGGGAGTAATAAGTATATTTATTATAGTTCTGACGATAATAACATTACAATATGGGTAATGATGCATGTTATATTGATGATATTGGGAGTAATTAGTATATTTATTATAGTTCTGACGATAATAACAGTATAATATGGATAATAATGCATGTTATATTGATAATATTGGGATTAATAAGTATATTTATTATAGTTCTGACGATAATAACCGCATAATATGGGTAATAGTGCATGTTATATTGATAATAATAAAAGTAGTAAGTATAATTATTGTAGTTCTAGCGATAATAACTGCATAATATGGGTAATGGTGCATGTTATATTGATAATATTAGGAGTAATAAGTATATTTATTATAGTTCTGATGATAATAACAGTATAATATTGGTAATAATGCACGTTATATTGATAATATTGGGAGTAATTAGTATATTTATTATAGTTCTGACGATAATAACAGTATAATATGGGTAATAATGCATGTTATATTGATAACATTGGGAGCAATAAGTGTAATTATTGTAGTTTTAGCGATAATAACTGCATAATATGGGTAATAACGCATGTTATAATGATAATAATAAAAGTAATAAGTATAATTATTATAGTTCTAGCGATAATACCTGCATAATATGGGTAATGGTGCATGTTATATTGATAATAATAAAAGTAATAAGTATAATTATTGTAGTTCTAGCGATAATAACTGCATAATATGGGTAATAATGCATGTTATATTGATAATATTGGGAGTAATAAGTATATTTATTATAGTTGTGACGATAATAACAGTATAATATGGGTAATAATGCATGTTATATTGATAATATTGGGAGTAATAAGTATAATTATTATAGTTCTAGCGATAATAGCTGCATAATATGGGTAATAATGCATGTGATATTGATAATATTGGGAGTAATTAGTATATTTATTATAGTTCTGACGATAATAACATTACAATATGGGTAATGATGCATGTTATATTGATAATATTGGGAGTAATTAGTATATTTATTATAGTTCTGACGATAATAACAGTATAATATGGATAATAATGCATGTTATATTGATAATATTGGGATTAATAAGTATATTTATTATAGTTCTGACGATAATAACCGCATAATATGGGTAATAGTGCATGTTATATTGATAATAATAAAAGTAGTAAGTATAATTATTGTAGTTCTAGCGATAATAACTGCATAATATGGGTAATGGTGCTTGTTATATTGATAATATTTGCAGTAATAAGTATATTTATTATAGTTCTGACGATAATAACAGTATAATATGGGTAATAATGCATGTTATATTGATAATATTGGGAGTAATTAGTATATTTATTATAGCTCTGACGATAATAACAGTATAATATGGGTAATAATGCATGTTATATTGATAACATTGGGAGTAATAAGTGTAATTATTGTAGTTTTAGCGATAATAGCTGCATAATATGGGTAATAATGCATGTTATATTGATAATAATAAAAGTAATAAGTATAATTATTATAGTTCTAGCGATAATAACTGCATAATATGGGTAATGGTGCATGTTATATTGATAATAATAAAAGTAATAAGTATAATTATTGTAGTTCTGGCGATAATAACTGCATAATATGGGTAATAATGCATGTTATATTGATAATATTGGGAGTAATAAGTATATTTATTATAGTTCTGACGATAATAACATTACAATATGGGTAATGATGCATGTTATATTGATAATATTGGGAGTAATTAGTATATTTATTATAGTTCTGACGATAATAACAGTATAATATGGGTAATAATGCACGTTATATTGATAATATTGGGAGTAATTAGTATATTTATTATAGTTCTGACGATAATAACAGTATAATATGGGTAATAGCGCATGTTATATTGATAATATTGGGAGTAATAAGTATAATTATTATAGTTCTAGCGATAATAGCTGCATAATATGGGTAATAATGCATGTGATATTGATAATATTGGGAGTAATTAGTATATTTATTATAGTTCTGACGATAATAACATTACAATATGGGTAATGATGCATGTTATATTGATAATATTGGGAGTAATTAGTATATTTATTATAGTTCTGACGATAATAACAGTATAATATGGATAATAATGCATGTTATATTGATAATATTGGGATTAATAAGTATATTTATTATAGTTCTGACGATAATAACCGCATAATATGGGTAATAGTGCATGTTATATTGATAATAATAAAAGTAGTAAGTGTAATTATTGTAGTTCTAGCGATAATAACTGCATAATATGGGTAATGGTGCATGTTATATTGATAATATTAGCAGTAATAAGTATATTTATTATAGTTCTGACGATAATAACAGTATAATATGGGTAATGATGCATGTTATATTGATAATATTGGGAGTAATTAGTATATTTATTATAGTTCTGACGATAATAACAGTATGATATGGGTAATAATGCACGTTATATTGAAAATATTGGGAGTAATTAGTATATTTATTATAGTTCTGACGATAATAACAGTATAATATGGGTAATAGCGCATGTTATATTGATAATATTGGGAGTAATAAGTATAATTATTATAGTTCTAGCGATAATAGCTGCATAATATGGGTAATAGTGCATGTTATAGTGATAATAATAAAAGTAGTAAGTATAATTATTGTAGTTCTAGCGATAATAACTGCATAATATGGGTAATAATGCATGTTCTATTGATAATAATAAAAGTAATAAGTATAATTATTATAGTTCTAGCGATAATAACTGCATAATATGGGTAATGGTGCATGTTATATTGATAATAATAAAAGTAATAAGTATAATTATTGTAGTTCTAGCGATAATAACTGCATAATATGGGTAATAATGCATGTTATATTGATAATATTGGGAGTAATAAGTATATTTATTATAGTTCTGACGATAATAACATTACAATATGGGTAATGATGCATGTTATATTGATGATATTGGGAGTAATTAGTATATTTATTATAGTTCTGACGATAATAACAGTATAATATGGATAATAATGCATGTTATATTGATAATATTGGGATTAATAAGTATATTTATTATAGTTCTGACGATAATAACCGCATAATATGGGTAATAGTGCATGTTATATTGATAATAATAAAAGTAGTAAGTATAATTATTGTAGTTCTAGCGATAATAACTGCATAATATGGGTAATGGTGCATGTTATATTGATAATATTAGCAGTAATAAGTATATTTATTATAGTTCTGACGATAATAACAGTATAATATGGGTAATAATGCATGTTATATTGATAATATTGGGAGTAATTAGTATATTTATTATAGCTCTGACGATAATAACAGTATAATATGGGTAATAATGCATGTTATATTGATAACATTGGGAGTAATAAGTGTAATTATTGTAGTTTTAGCGATAATAACTGCATAATATGGGTAATAATGCATGTTATATTGATAATAATAAAAGTAATAAGTATAATTATTATAGTTCTAGCGATAATAACTGCATAATATGGGTAATGGTGCATGTTATATTGATAATAATAAAAGTAATAAGTATAATTATAGTAGTTCTGGCGATAATAACTGCATAATATGGGTAATAATGCATGTTATATTGATAATATTGGGAGTAATAAGTGTAATTATTGTTGTTTTAGCGATAATAACTGCATAATATGGGTAATAATGCATGTTATATTGATAATAATAAAAGTAATAAGTATAATTATTATAGTTCTAGCGATAATAACTGCATAATATGGGTAATGGTGCATGTTATATTGATAATAATAAAAGTAATAAGTATAATTATTGTAGTTCTAGCGATAATAACTGCATAATATGGGTAATAATGCATGTTATATTGATAATATTGGGAGTAATAAGTATATTTATTATAGTTCTGACGATAATAACAGTATAATATGGGTAATAATGCATGTTATATTGATAACATTGGGAGTAATAAGTGTAATTATTGTAGTTTTAGCGATAATAACTGCATAATATGGGTAATAATGCATGTTATATTGATAATAATAAAAGTAATAAGTATAATTATTATAGTTCTAGCGATAATAACTGCATAATATGGGTAATGGTGCATGTTATATTGATAATAATAAAAGTAATAAGTATAATTATTGTAGTTCTGGCGATAATAACTGCATAATATGGGTAATAATGCATGTTATATTGATAATATTGGGAGTAATAAGTATATTTATTATAGTTCTGACGACAATAACATTACAATATGGGTAACGATGCATGTTATATTGATAATATTGGGAGTAATTAGTATATTTATTATAGTTCTGACGATAATAACAGTGTAATATGGATAATAATGCATGTTATATTGATAATATTGGGAGTAATAGGTATAATTATTATAGTTCTAGCGATAATAGCTGCATAATATGGGTAATAATGCATGTGATATTGATAATATTGGGAGTAATTAGTATATTTATTATAGTTCTGACGATAATAACATTACAATATGGGTAATGATGCATGTTATATTGATAATATTGGGAGTAATTAGTATATTTATTATAGTTCTGACGATAATAACAGTATAATATGGATAATAATGCATGTTATATTGATAATATTGGGATTAATAAGTATATTTATTATAGTTTTGACGATAATAACCGCATAATATGGGTAATAGTGCATGTTATATTGATAATAATAAAAGTAGTAAGTATAATTATTGTAGTTCTAGCGATAATAAGTGCATAATATGGGTAATGGTGCATGTTATATTGATAATATTAGCAGTAATAAGTATATTTATTATAGTTCTGACGATAATAACAGTATAATATGGGTAATAATGCATGTTATATTGATTATATTGGGAGTAATTAGTATATTTATTATAGCTCTGACGATAATAACAGTATAATATGGGTAATAATGCATGTTATATTGATAACATTGGGAGCAATAAGTGTAATTATTGTAGTTTTAGCGATAATAACTGCATAATATGGGTAATAACGCATGTTATAATGATAATAATAAAAGTAATAAGTATAATTATTATAGTTCTAGCGATAATACCTGCATAATATGGGTAATGGTGCATGTTATATTGATAATAATAAAAGTAATAAGTATAATTATTGTAGTTCTAGCGATAATAACTGCATAATATGGGTAATAATGCATGTTATATTGATAATATTGGGAGTAATAAGTATATTTATTATAGTTGTGACGATAATAACAGTATAATATGGGTAATAATGCATGTTATATTGATAATATTGGGAGTAATAAGTATAATTATTATAGTTCTAGCGATAATAGCTGCATAATATGGGTAATAATGCATGTGATATTGATAATATTGGGAGTAATTAGTATATTTATTATAGTTCTGACGATAATAACATTACAATATGGGTAATGATGCATGTTATATTGATAATATTGGGAGTAATTAGTATATTTATTATAGTTCTGACGATAATAACAGTATAATATGGATAATAATGCATGTTATATTGATAATATTGGGATTAATAAGTATATTTATTATAGTTCTGACGATAATAACCGCATAATATGGGTAATAGTGCATGTTATATTGATAATAATAAAAGTAGTAAGTATAATTATTGTAGTTCTAGCGATAATAACTGCATAATATGGGTAATGGTGCTTGTTATATTGATAATATTTGCAGTAATAAGTATATTTATTATAGTTCTGACGATAATAACAGTATAATATGGGTAATAATGCATGTTATATTGATAATATTGGGAGTAATTAGTATATTTATTATAGCTCCGACGATAATAACAGTATAATATGGGTAATAATGCATGTTATATTGATAACATTGGGAGTAATAAGTGTAATTATTGTAGTTTTAGCGATAATAGCTGCATAATATGGGTAATAATGCATGTTATATTGATAATAATAAAAGTAATAAGTATAATTATTATAGTTCTAGCGATAATAACTGCATAATATGGGTAATGGTGCATGTTATATTGATAATAATAAAAGTAATAAGTATAATTATTGTAGTTCTGGCGATAATAACTGCATAATATGGGTAATAATGCATGTTATATTGATAATATTGGGAGTAATAAGTGTAATTATTGTAGTTTTAGCGATAATAACTGCATAATATGGGTAATAATGCATGTTATATTGATAATAATAAAAGTAATAAGTATAATTATTATAGTTCTAGCGATAATAACTGCATAATATGGGTAATGGTGCATGTTATATTGATAATATTAGGAGTAATAAGTATATTTATTATAGTTCTGACGATAATAACTGCATAATATGGGTAATAGTGCATGTTATAGTGATAATAATAAAAGCAGTAAGTATAATTATTGTAGTTCTAGCGATAATAACTGCATAATATGGGTAATAATGCATGTTATATTGATAATAATAAAAGTAATAAGTATAATTATTATAGTTCTAGCGATAATAACTGCATAATATGGGTAATGGTGCATGTTATATTGATAATAATAAAAGTAATAAGTATAATTATTGTAGTTCTAGCGATAATAACTGCATAATATGGGTAATAATGCATGTTATATTGATAATATTGGGAGTAATAAGTATATTTATTATAGTTCTGACGATAATAACATTACAATATGGGTAATGATGCATGTTATATTGATGATATTGGGAGTAATTAGTATATTTATTATAGTTCTGACGATAATAACAGTATAATATGGATAATAATGCATGTTATATTGATAATATTGGGATTAATAAGTATATTTATTATAGTTCTGACGATAATAACCGCATAATATGGGTAATAGTGCATGTTATATTGATAATAATAAAAGTAGCAAGTATAATTATTGTAGTTCTAGCGATAATAACTGCATAATATGGGTAATGGTGCATGTTATATTGATAATATTAGCAGTAATAAGTATATTTATTATAGTTCTGACGATAATAACAGTATAATATGGGTAATAATGCATGTTATATTGATAATATTGGGAGTAATTAGTATATTTATTATAGCTCTGACGATAATAACAGTATAATATGGGTAATAATGCATGTTATATTGATAACATTGGGAGTAATAAGTGTAATTATTGTAGTTTTAGCGATAATAACTGCATAATATGGGTAATAATGCATGTTATATTGATAATAATAAAAGTAATAAGTATAATTATTATAGTTCTAGCGATAATAACTGCATAATATGGGTAATGGTGCATGTTATATTGATAATAATAAAAGTAATAAGTATAATTATAGTAGTTCTGGCGATAATAACTGCATAATATGGGTAATAATGCATGTTATATTGATAATATTGGGAGTAATAAGTGTAATTATTGTTGTTTTAGCGATAATAACTGCATAATATGGGTAATAATGCATGTTATATTGATAATAATAAAAGTAATTAGTATATTTATTATAGTTCTGACGATAATAACAGTATAATATGGATAATAATGCATGTTATATTGATAATATTGGGATTAATAAGTATATTTATTATAGTTCTGACGATAATAACCGCATAATATGGGTAATAGTGCATGTTATATTGATAATAATAAAAGTAGTAAGTATAATTATTGTAGTTCTAGCGATAATAACTGCATAATATGGGTAATGGTGCATGTTATATTGATAATATTAGCAGTAATAAGTATATTTATTATAGTTCTGACGATAATAACAGTATAATATGGGTAATAATGCATGTTATATTGATAATATTGGGAGTAATTAGTATATTTATTATAGCTCTGACGATAATAACAGTATAATATGGGTAATAATGCATGTTATATTGATAACATTGGGAGTAATAAGTGTAATTATTGTAGTTTTAGCGATAATAACTGCATAATATGGGTAATAATGCATGTTATATTGATAATAATAAAAGTAATAAGTATAATTATTATAGTTCTAGCGATAATAACTGCATAATATGGGTAATGGTGCATGTTATATTGATAATAATAAAAGTAATAAGTATAATTATTGTAGTTCTGGCGATAATAACTGCATAATATGGGTAATAATGCATGTTATATTGATAATATTGGGAGTAATAAGTGTAATTATTGTAGTTTTAGCGATAATAACTGCATAATATGGGTAATAATGCATGTTATATTGATAATAATAAAAGTAATAAGTATAATTATTATAGTTCTAGCGATAATAACTGCATAATATGGGTAATGGTGCATGTTATATTGATAATATTAGGAGTAATAAGTATATTTATTACAGTTCTGACGATAATAACTGCATAATATGGGTAATAGTGCATGTTATAGTGATAATAATAAAAGTAGTAAGTATAATTATTGTAGTTCTAGCGATAATAACTGCATAATATGGGTAATAATGCATGTTATATTGATAATAATAAAAGTAATAAGTATAATTATTATAGTTCTAGCGATAATAACTGCATAATATGGGTAATGGTGCATGTTATATTGATAATAATAAAAGTAATAAGTATAATTATTGTAGTTCTAGCGATAATAACTGCATAATATGGGTAATAATGCATGTTATATTGATAATATTGGGAGTAATAAGTATATTTATTATAGTTCTGACGATAATAACATTACAATATGGGTAATGATGCATGTTATATTGATGATATTGGGAGTAATTAGTATATTTATTATAGTTCTGACGATAATAACAGTATAATATGGATAATAATGCATGTTATATTGATAATATTGGGATTAATAAGTATATTTATTATAGTTCTGACGATAATAACCGCATAATATGGGTAATAGTGCATGTTATATTGATAATAATAAAAGTAGTAAGTATAATTATTGTAGTTCTAGCGATAATAACTGCATAATATGGGTAATGGTGCATGTTATATTGATAATATTAGCAGTAATAAGTATATTTATTATAGTTCTGACGATAATAACAGTATAATATGGGTAATAATGCATGTTATATTGATAATATTGGGAGTAATTAGTATATTTATTATAGCTCTGACGATAATAACAGTATAATATGGGTAATAATGCATGTTATATTGATAACATTGGGAGTAATAAGTGTAATTATTGTAGTTTTAGCGATAATAACTGCATAATATGGGTAATAATGCATGTTATATTGATAATAATAAAAGTAATAAGTATAATTATTATAGTTCTAGCGATAATAACTGCATAATATGGGTAATGGTGCATGTTATATTGATAATAATAAAAGTAATAAGTATAATTATAGTAGTTCTGGCGATAATAACTGCATAATATGGGTAATAATGCATGTTATATTGATAATATTGGGAGTAATAAGTGTAATTATTGTTGTTTTAGCGATAATAACTGCATAATATGGGTAATAATGCATGTTATATTGATAATAATAAAAGTAATAAGTATAATTATTATAGTTCTAGCGATAATAACTGCATAATATGGGTAATGGTGCATGTTATATTGATAATAATAAAAGTAATAAGTATAATTATTGTAGTTCTAGCGATAATAACTGCATAATATGGGTAATAATGCATGTTATATTGATAATATTGGGAGTAATAAGTATATTTATTATAGTTCTGACGATAATAACATTACAATATGGGTAATGATGCATGTTATATTGATGATATTGGGAGTAATTAGTATATTTATTATAGTTCTGACGATAATAACAGTATAATATGGATAATAATGCATGTTATATTGATAATATTGGGATTAATAAGTATATTTATTATAGTTCTGACGATAATAACCGCATAATATGGGTAATAGTGCATGTTATATTGATAATAATAAAAGTAGTAAGTATAATTATTGTAGTTCTAGCGATAATAACTGCATAATATGGGTAATGGTGCATGTTATATTGATAATATTAGGAGTAATAAGTATATTTATTATAGTTCTGATGATAATAACAGTATAATATGGGTAATAATGCACGTTATATTGATAATATTGGGAGTAATTAGTATATTTATTATAGTTCTGACGATAATAACAGTATAATATGGGTAATAATGCATGTTATATTGATAACATTGGGAGCAATAAGTGTAATTATTGTAGTTTTAGCGATAATAACTGCATAATATGGGTAATAATGCATGTTATATTGATAATAATAAAAGTAATAAGTATAATTATTATAGTTCTAGCGATAATAACTGCATAATATGGGTAATGGTGCATGTTATATTGATAATAATAAAAGTAATAAGTATAATTATTGTAGTTCTAGCGATAATAACTGCATAATATGGGTAATAATGCATGTTATATTGATAATATTGGGAGTAATAAGTATATTTATTATAGTTCTGACGATAATAACATTACAATATGGGTAATGATGCATGTTATATTGATGATATTGGGAGTAATTAGTATATTTATTATAGTTCTGACGATGATAACAGTATAATATGGATAATAATGCATGTTATATTGATAATATTGGGATTAATAAGTATATTTATTATAGTTCTGACGATAATAACCGCATAATATGGGTAATAGTGCATGTTATATTGATAATAATAAAAGTAGTAAGTATAATTATTGTAGTTCTAGCGATAATAACTGCATAATATGGGTAATGGTGCATGTTATATTGATAATATTAGCAGTAATAAGTATATTTATTATAGTTCTGACGATAATAACAGTATAATATGGGTAATAATGCATGTTATATTGATAATATTGGGAGTAATTAGTATATTTATTATAGCTCTGACGATAATAACAGTATAATATGGGTAATAATGCATGTTATATTGATAACATTGGGAGTAATAAGTGTAATTATTGTAGTTTTAGCGATAATAACTGCATAATATGGGTAATAATGCATGTTATATTGATAATAATAAAAGTAATAAGTATAATTATTATAGTTCTAGCGATAATAACTGCATAATATGGGTAATGGTGCATGTTATATTGATAATAATAAAAGTAATAAGTATAATTATAGTAGTTCTGGCGATAATAACTGCATAATATGGGTAATAATGCATGTTATATTGATAATATTGGGAGTAATAAGTGTAATTATTGTTGTTTTAGCGATAATAACTGCATAATATGGGTAATAATGCATGTTATATTGATAATAATAAAAGTAATAAGTATAATTATTATAGTTCTAGCGATAATAACTGCATAATATGGGTAATGGTGCATGTTATATTGATAATATTAGGAGTAATAAGTATATTTATTATAGTTCTGACGATAATAACTGCATAATATGGGTAATAGTGCATGTTATAGTGATAATAATAAAAGTAGTAAGTATAATTATTGTAGTTCTAGCGATAATAACTGCATAATATGGGTAATAATGCATGTTATATTGATAATAATAAAAGTAATAAGTATAATTATTATAGTTCTAGCGATAATAACTGCATAATATGGGTAATGGTGCATGTTATATTGATAATAATAAAAGTAATAAGTATAATTATTGTAGTTCTAGCGATAATAACTGCATAATATGGGTAATAATGCATGTTATATTGATAATATTGGGAGTAATAAGTATATTTATTATAGTTCTGACGATAATAACATTACAATATGGGTAATGATGCATGTTATATTGATGATATTGGGAGTAATTAGTATATTTATTATAGTTCTGACGATAATAACAGTATAATATGGATAATAATGCATGTTATATTGATAATATTGGGATTAATAAGTATATTTATTATAGTTCTGACGATAATAACCGCATAATATGGGTAATAGTGCATGTTATATTGATAATAATAAAAGTAGTAAGTATAATTATTGTAGTTCTAGCGATAATAACTGCATAATATGGGTAATGGTGCATGTTATATTGATAATATTAGGAGTAATAAGTATATTTATTATAGTTCTGACGATAATAACAGTATAATATGGGTAATAATGCATGTTATATTGATAATATTGGGAGTAATTAGTATATTTATTATAGCTCTGACGATAATAACAGTATAATATGGGTAATAATGCATGTTATATTGAAAATATTGGGAGTAATTAGTATATTTATTATAGTTCTGACGATAATAACAGTATAATATGGGTAATAGCGCATGTTATATTGATAATATTGGGAGTAATAAGTATAATTATTATAGTTCTAGCGATAATAGCTGCATAATATGGGTAATAATGCATGTGATATTGATAATATTGGGAGTAATTAGTATATTTATTATAGTTCTGACGATAATAACATTACAATATGGGTAATGATGCATGTTATATTGATAATATTGGGAGTAATTAGTATATTTATTATAGTTCTGACGATAATAACAGTATAATATGGATAATAATGCATGTTATATTGATAATATTGGGATTAATAAGTATATTTATTATAGTTCTGACGATAATAACCGCATAATATGGGTAATAGTGCATGTTATATTGATAATAATAAAAGTAGTAAGTGTAATTATTGTAGTTCTAGCGATAATAACTGCATAATATGGGTAATGGTGCATGTTATATTGATAATATTAGCAGTAATAAGTATATTTATTATAGTTCTGACGATAATAACAGTATAATATGGGTAATGATGCATGTTATATTGATAATATTGGGAGTAATTAGTATATTTATTATAGTTCTGACGATAATAACAGTATAATATGGGTAATAATGCACGTTATATTGAAAATATTGGGAGTAATTAGTATATTTATTATAGTTCTGACGATAATAACAGTATAATATGGGTAATAGCGCATGTTATATTGATAATATTGGGAGTAATAAGTATAATTATTATAGTTCTAGCGATAATAGCTGCATAATATGGGTAATAATGCATGTGATATTGATAATATTGGGAGTAATTAGTATATTTATTATAGTTCTGACGATAATAACATTACAATATGGGTAATGATGCATGTTATATTGATAATATTGGGAGTAATTAGTATATTTATTATAGTTCTGACGATAATAACAGTATAATATGGATAATAATGCATGTTATATTGATAATATTGGGATTAATAAGTATATTTATTATAGTTCTGACGATAATAACCGCATAATATGGGTAATAGTGCATGTTATATTGATAATAATAAAAGTAGTAAGTATAATTATTGTAGTTCTAGCGATAATAACTGCATAATATGGGTAATGGTGCATGTTATATTGATAATATTAGCAGTAATAAGTATATTTATTATAGTTCTGACGATAATAACAGTATAATATGGGTAATAATGCATGTTATATTGATAATATTGGGAGTAATTAGTATATTTATTATAGCTCTGACGATAATAACAGTATAATATGGGTAATAATGCATGTTATATTGATAACATTGGGAGTAATAAGTGTAATTATTGTAGTTTTAGCGATAATAGCTGCATAATATGGGTAATAATGCATGTTATATTGATAATAATAAAAGTAATAAGTATAATTATTATAGTTCTAGCGATAATAACTGCATAATATGGGTAATGGTGCATGTTATATTGATAATAATAAAAGTAATAAGTATAATTATTGTAGTTCTGGCGATAATAACTGCATAATATGGGTAATAATGCATGTTATATTGATAATATTGGGAGTAATAAGTATATTTATTATAGTTCTGACTATAATAACATTACAATATGGGTAATGATGCATGTTATATTGATAATATTGGGAGTAATAAGTATATTTATTATAGTTCTGACGATAATAACAGTATAATATGGGTAATAATGCATGTTATATTGATAATATTGGGAGTAATAAGTATAATTATTATAGTTCTAGCGATAATAGCTGCATAATAGGGGTAATAATGCATGTTGTACTGATAATAATATAAGTAATAAGTATAACTATTATAGTTCTAGCGATAATAACTGTATAATATGGGTAATAATGCATGAAATATTGATAATATTAGGAGTTATAAGTATAATTATTATAGTTCCAGCGAGAATAAGTGCATAATATGGGTAATAGTGCATGTTATATTGATAATAATAAAAGTAATAAGTATAATTATTGTAGTTCTAGCGATAATAACTGCATAATATGGGTAATAATGCATGTTATATTGATAATATTGGAAGTAGTAAGTAAATTTAATATAGTTCTGACGACAATAACAGTATAATATGGGTAATAATGCATGTTATATTGATAATATTGGGAGTAGTTAGTATATTTATTATAGTTCTGACGATAATAACAGTATAATATGGGTAATAATGCATGTTATATTGATAACATTGGGAGTAATAAGTGTAATTATTGTAGTTTTAGCGATAATAACTGCATAATATGGGTAATAATGCATGTTATATTGATAATAATAAAAGTAATAAGTATAATTATTATAGTTCTAGCGATAGTAACTGCATAATATGGGTAATGGTGCATGTTATATTGATAATATTCGGAGTAATAAGTATAATTATTATAGTTCTAGCGATAATAGCTGCATAATAGGGGTAATAATGCATGTTATACTGATAATAATATAAGTAATAAGTATAACTATTATAGTTCTAGCGATAATAACTGCATAATATGGGTAATAATGCATGTTATGTTGATAATATTGGGAGTAATAAGTATATTTATTATACAGGTATTACTGTTGAGGCTTTCGGGTGTAAGCCGTGTCCTTAAGGAAGCGAGTTCCCAACGTTTCGCCAGCATTGCAGCTAGCTTCATCAGGGGATACACTGATACTGGTGCGACTGATGTTATGTCGCTCCTTATATCGTGTTGCGATGCTCACGTTCCGGATCGTTGGTCGTTCCGGTTGATTGCTTGCGCCCAATCAGAAAGATGATTTTTTTTTTTTTTTTTTGATTGTGCGCACAATTAAAAAACTGGGAAGAGCGTGTGCCAGATCGGGTTGAGATTAGATCCTATGTCCCGGTTGATGTTGTTCGGGTGTTTCCGTATTTCTATAGCTTCCCTGTGTTTCCTAGGAAGGTAGGCTGATGTTTTAGCCAAAATTTCTGTTTTATCAAACAAGATTTTGTGCCCAGTGGTGATCTGGTGTTCCGCCACGGCTGATTGTATGTAGCCCAACCTGGCGCAACGCTCATGTTCCTTGAGCCTGGTGTTCACGCTCCTCCCAGTTTCGCCGATGTACACTTTGCCGCATGAGCATGGGATTTTGTACACCCCTGGTGAAGACAGCTGCGGCTGCGAGTCCTTGGGGGAGGTGAGGAGTTGTCCTAATTTAGTATGGGTTGTGAAAACTGTTCTGATGTTATGTTTCCTGAGTATCCTGCCAATGCGGTCGGTTGTACCTTGTATGTATGGAAGGAATGTGGTTGCGTGTTGTTGGTTGTGTGAATCAGTCGTAGGATTATGGGTCGGTTTTGTTGTATGTCTGGTTAGTCGATGTATAGTCCGATTAATTTTGTGTCGGGAGAAGCCGTTTTGATGTAGTGTTGTCGTGATGTGTTCCAGTTCGTGTTCCAGGTCCTGTTGTTCGCTGATGGAGATTGCTCGGTGGATGAGAGACGTGATCACGGAGTTCTTTTGGGAAGGGTGGTGGTGGGAAGTAGCGTGTAGGTATCGGTTGGTATGTGTAGGTTTTCTGTAGACGCGATGTCCAAGGGATCCGTCTGACTTTCTTGTGATTAGAGTATCGAGGAAAGGTAGTGATCGGTCAGGGTTTTCGATTTCCATGGTGAACTGTATGTTGGGATCTAAAGAATTGATGTAATTGAGGAATTCGCCAAGTTTTTCTCTTCCATGGCTCCAAACTACGAAGGTGTCATCCACATATCTGAACCACTGTGATGGCTTAAGTGGCGCATTTTTGAGAATGTAATTCTCTAAGTGTTCCATGTAGATGTCAGCAACTACGGGGGAGATGGGGGATCCCATTGCTGCTCCGGACACCTGTTCATAGTATGTACCCTGGAAGACGAAATAATTGGTGTTGAGGCAGTGTTGGATAAGAGGAACTAGGTTTTTAGGGACTTTGTCCTGGATGATTTCGATACTCTTGTTCGTGGGGACATTAGTGAAGAGGGACTGTACATCGAAACTGACAAGCAGGTCATGTGGTGAGGTTCGGATGTCCTGGATTTTTCTTATGAAGTGGGATGAGTTGGTTATGGAGCTGGGTGTCTTGCCGGTGAGAGGTTTGAGGACAGACGTAAGGTATTTTGAAAGTTTGTATGTAGGAGAACCAATGGTGCTGACTATGGGTCTGAGTGGAATGTTGGGTTTATGGATTTTCGGCAGTCCGTAGAGTCTGGGCGTTTTTGATTCTTTGGGAAGGATGGTTTTAGTGATATGGTCAGGAAGTTTGGCATTTTTGATAAGGATAGTGGTGGCTTTTTCGACTGAGTGTGTGGGATCTTTGTTAACTGTCCTGTAAGTTGCGTTGTCCAGGAGGTCATGTACTTTCCTGATGTGACATAATAACTGCATAATATGGGTAATAATGCATGTTATATTGATAATATTGGGAGTAATAAGTATATTTATTATAGTTCTGACGATAATAACATTACAATATGGGTAATGATGCATGTTATATTGATGATATTGGGAGTAATTAGTATATTTATTATAGTCCTGACGATAATAACAGTATAATATGGATAATAATGCATGTTATATTGATAATATTGGGATTAATAAGTATATTTATTATAGTTCTGACGATAATAACCGCATAATATGGGTAATAGTGCATGTTATATTGATAATAATAAAAGTAGTAAGTATAATTATTGTAGTTCTAGCGATAATAACTGCATAATATGGGTAATGGTGCATGTTATATTGATAATATTAGCAGTAATAAGTATATTTATTATAGTTCTGACGATAATAACAGTATAATATGGGTAATAATGCATGTTATATTGATAATATTGGGAGTAATTAGTATATTTATTATAGCTCTGACGATAATAACAGTATAATATGGGTAATAATGCATGTTATATTGATAACATTGGGAGTAATAAGTGTAATTATTGTAGTTTTAGCGATAATAACTGCATAATATGGGTAATAATGCATGTTATATTGATAATAATAAAAGTAATAAGTATAATTATTATAGTTCTAGCGATAATAACTGCATAATATGGGTAATGGTGCATGTTATATTGATAATAATAAAAGTAATAAGTATAATTATAGTAGTTCTGGCGATAATAACTGCATAATATGGGTAATAATGCATGTTATATTGATAATATTGGGAGTAATAAGTGTAATTATTGTTGTTTTAGCGATAATAACTGCATAATATGGGTAATAATGCATGTTATATTGATAATAATAAAAGTAATAAGTATAATTATTGTAGTTCTAGCGATAATAACTGCATAATATGGGTAATAATGCATGTTATATTGATAATATTGGGAGTAATAAGTATATTTATTATAGTTCTGACGATAATAACATTACAATATGGGTAATGATGCATGTTATATTGATGATATTGGGAGTAATTAGTATATTTATTATAGTTCTGACGATAATAACAGTATAATATGGATAATAATGCATGTTATATTGATAATATTGGGATTAATAAGTATATTTATTATAGTTCTGACGATAATAACCGCATAATATGGGTAATAGTGCATGTTATATTGATAATAATAAAAGTAGTAAGTATAATTATTGTAGTTCTAGCGATAATAACTGCATAATATGGGTAATAACGCATGTTATAATGATAATAATAAAAGTAATAAGTATAATTATTATAGTTCTAGCGACAATACCTGCATAATATGGGTAATGGTGCATGTTATATTGATAATAATAAAAGTAATAAGTATAATTATTGTAGTTCTAGCGATAATAACTGCATAATATGGGTAATAATGCATGTTATATTGATAATATTGGGAGTAATAAGTATATTTATTATAGTTGTGACGATAATAACAGTATAATATGGGTAATAATGCATGTTATATTGATAATATTGGGAGTAATAAGTATAATTATTATAGTTCTAGCGATAATAGCTGCATAATATGGGTAATAATGCATGTGATATTGATAATATTGGGAGTAATTAGTATATTTATTATAGTTCTGACGATAATAACATTACAATATGGGTAATGATGCATGTTATATTGATAATATTGGGAGTAATTAGTATATTTATTATAGTTCTGACGATAATAACAGTATAATATGGATAATAATGCATGTTATATTGATAATATTGGGATTAATAAGTATATTTATTATAGTTCTGACGATAATAACCGCATAATATGGGTAATAGTGCATGTTATATTGATAATAATAAAAGTAGTAAGTATAATTATTGTAGTTCTAGCGATAATAACTGCATAATATGGGTAATGGTGCTTGTTATATTGATAATATTTGCAGTAATAAGTATATTTATTATAGTTCTGACGATAATAACAGTATAATATGGGTAATAATGCATGTTATATTGATAATATTGGGAGTAATTAGTATATTTATTATAGCTCTGACGATAATAACAGTATAATATGGGTAATAATGCATGTTATATTGATAACATTGGGAGTAATAAGTGTAATTATTGTAGTTTTAGCGATAATAGCTGCATAATATGGGTAATAATGCATGTTATATTGATAATAATAAAAGTAATAAGTATAATTATTATAGTTCTAGCGATAATAACTGCATAATATGGGTAATGGTGCATGTTATATTGATAATAATAAAAGTAATAAGTATAATTATTGTAGTTCTGGCGATAATAACTGCATAATATGGGTAATAATGCATGTTATATTGATAATATTGGGAGTAATAAGTATATTTATTATAGTTCTGACGATAATAACATTACAATATGGGTAATGATGCATGTTATATTGATAATATTGGGAGTAATTAGTATATTTATTATAGTTCTGACGATAATAACAGTATAATATGGGTAATAATGCACGTTATATTGAAAATATTGGGAGTAATTAGTATATTTATTATAGTTCTGACGATAATAACAGTATAATATGGGTAATAGCGCATGTTATATTGATAATATTGGGAGTAATAAGTATAATTATTATAGTTCTAGCGATAATAGCTGCATAATATGGGTAATAATGCATGTGATATTGATAATATTGGGAGTAATTAGTATATTTATTATAGTTCTGACGATAATAACATTACAATATGGGTAATGATGCATGTTATATTGATAATATTGGGAGTAATTAGTATATTTATTATAGTTCTGACGATAATAACAGTATAATATGGATAATAATGCATGTTATATTGATAATATTGGGATTAATAAGTATATTTATTATAGTTCTGACGATAATAACCGCATAATATGGGTAATAGTGCATGTTATATTGATAATAATAAAAGTAGTAAGTATAATTATTGTAGTTCTAGCGATAATAACTGCATAATATGGGTAATGGTGCATGTTATATTGATAATATTAGCAGTAATAAGTATATTTATTATAGTTCTGACGATAATAACAGTATAATATGGGTAATAATGCATGTTATATTGATAATATTGGGAGTAATTAGTATATTTATTATAGCTCTGACGATAATAACAGTATAATATGGGTAATAATGCATGTTATATTGATAACATTGGGAGTAATAAGTGTAATTATTGTAGTTTTAGCGATAATAGCTGCATAATATGGGTAATAATGCATGTTATATTGATAATAATAAAAGTAATAAGTATAATTATTATAGTTCTAGCGATAATAACTGCATAATATGGGTAATGGTGCATGTTATATTGATAATAATAAAAGTAATAAGTATAATTATTGTAGTTCTGGCGATAATAACTGCATAATATGGGTAATAATGCATGTTATATTGATAATATTGGGAGTAATAAGTATATTTATTATAGTTCTGACTATAATAACATTACAATATGGGTAATGATGCATGTTATATTGATAATATTGGGAGTAATAAGTATATTTATTATAGTTCTGACGATAATAACAGTATAATATGGGTAATAATGCATGTTATATTGATAATATTGGGAGTAATAAGTATAATTATTATAGTTCTAGCGATAATAGCTGCATAATAGGGGTAATAATGCATGTTGTACTGATAATAATATAAGTAATAAGTATAACTATTATAGTTCTAGCGATAATAACTGTATAATATGGGTAATAATGCATGAAATATTGATAATATTAGGAGTTATAAGTATAATTATTATAGTTCCAGCGAGAATAAGTGCATAATATGGGTAATAGTGCATGTTATATTGATAATAATAAAAGTAATAAGTATAATTATTGTAGTTCTAGCGATAATAACTGCATAATATGGGTAATAATGCATGTTATATTGATAATATTGGAAGTAGTAAGTAAATTTAATATAGTTCTGACGATAATAACAGTATAATATGGGTAATAATGCATGTTATATTGATAATATTGGGAGTAATAAGTATATTTATTATAGTTCTGACGATAGTAACATTATAATATGGGTAATGATGCATGTTATATTGATAATATTGGGAGTAATAAGTACAATTATTGTAGTTCTAGCGATAATAACTGCATAATATGTGTAGTAGTGCATGTTATAGTGATAATAATAAAAGTAGTAAGTATAATTATTGTAGTTCTAGCGATAAGAACTGCATAATATGGGTAATGGTGCATGTTATATTGATAATATTAGGAGTAATAAGTATATTTATTATAGTTCTGACGATAATAACAGTATAATATGGGTAATAATGCATGTTATATTGATAATATTGGGAGTACTTAGTATATTTATTATAGTTCTGACGATAATAACAGTATAATATGGGTAATAATGCATGTTATATTGATAACATTGGGAGTAATAAGTGTAATTATTGTAGTTTTAGCGATAATAACTGCATAATATGGGTAATAATGCATGTTATATTGATAATAATAAAAGTAATAAGTATAATTATTATAGTTCTAGCGATAATAACTGCATAATATGGGTAATGGTGCATGTTATATTGATAATAATAAAAGTAATAAGTATAATTATTGTAGTTCTGGCGATAATAACTGCATAATATGGGTAATAATGCATGTTATATTGATAATATTGGGAGTAATAAGTATATTTATTATAGTTCTGACGATAATAACATTACAATATGGGTAATGATGCATGTTATATTGATAATATTGGGAGTAATTAGTATATTTATTATAGTTCTGACGATAATAACAGTATAATATGGGTAATAATGCACGTTATATTGATAATATTGGGAGTAATTAGTATATTTATTATAGTTCTGACGATAATAACAGTATAATATGGGTAATAGCGCATGTTATATTGATAATATTGGGAGTAATAAGTATAATTATTATAGTTCTAGCGATAATAGCTGCATAATATGGGTAATAATGCATGTGATATTGATAATATTGGGAGTAATTAGTATATTTATTATAGTTCTGACGATAATAACATTACAATATGGGTAATGATGCATGTTATATTGATAATATTGGGAGTAATTAGTATATTTATTATAGTTCTGACGATAATAACAGTATAATATGGATAATAATGCATGTTATATTGATAATATTGGGATTAATAAGTATATTTATTATAGTTCTGACGATAATAACCGCATAATATGGGTAATAGTGCATGTTATATTGATAATAATAAAAGTAGTAAGTATAATTATTGTAGTTCTAGCGATAATAACTGCATAATATGGGTAATGGTGCATGTTATATTGATAATATTAGCAGTAATAAGTATATTTATTATAGTTCTGACGATAATAACAGTATAATATGGGTAATGATGCATGTTATATTGATAATATTGGGAGTAATTAGTATATTTATTATAGTTCTGACGATAATAACAGTATAATATGGGTAATAATGCACGTTATATTGAAAATATTGGGAGTAATTAGTATATTTATTATAGTTCTGACGATAATAACAGTATAATATGGGTAATAGCGCATGTTATATTGATAATATTGGGAGTAATAAGTATAATTATTATAGTTCTAGCGATAATAGCTGCATAATATGGGTAATAATGCATGTGATATTGATAATATTGGGAGTAATTAGTATATTTATTATAGTTCTGACGATAATAACATTACAATATGGGTAATGATGCATGTTATATTGATAATATTGGGAGTAATTAGTATATTTATTATAGTTCTGACGATAATAACAGTATAATATGGATAATAATGCATGTTATATTGATAATATTGGGATTAATAAGTATATTTATTATAGTTCTGACGATAATAACCGCATAATATGGGTAATAGTGCATGTTATATTGATAATAATAAAAGTAGTAAGTATAATTATTGTAGTTCTAGCGATAATAACTGCATAATATGGGTAATGGTGCATGTTATATTGATAATATTAGCAGTAATAAGTATATTTATTATAGTTCTGACGATAATAACAGTATAATATGGGTAATAATGCATGTTATATTGATAATATTGGGAGTAATTAGTATATTTATTATAGCTCTGACGATAATAACAGTATAATATGGGTAATAATGCATGTTATATTGATAACATTGGGAGTAATAAGTGTAATTATTGTAGTTTTAGCGATAATAGCTGCATAATATGGGTAATAATGCATGTTATATTGATAATAATAAAAGTAATAAGTATAATTATTATAGTTCTAGCGATAATAACTGCATAATATGGGTAATGGTGCATGTTATATTGATAATAATAAAAGTAATAAGTATAATTATTGTAGTTCTGGCGATAATAACTGCATAATATGGGTAATAATGCATGTTATATTGATAATATTGGGAGTAATAAGTATATTTATTATAGTTCTGACGATAATAACATTACAATATGGGTAATGATGCATGTTATATTGATAATATTGGGAGTAATTAGTATATTTATTATAGTTCTGACGATAATAACAGTATAATATGGATAATAATGCATGTTATATTGATAATATTGGGATTAATAAGTATATTTATTATAGTTCTGACGATAATAACCGCATAATATGGGTAATAGTGCATGTTATATTGATAATAATAAAAGTAGTAAGTATAATTATTGTAGTTCTAGCGATAATAACTGCATAATATGGGTAATGGTGCTTGTTATATTGATAATATTTGCAGTAATAAGTATATTTATTATAGTTCTGACGATAATAACAGTATAATATGGGTAATAATGCATGTTATATTGATAATATTGGGAGTAATTAGTATATTTATTATAGCTCTGACGATAATAACAGTATAATATGGGTAATAATGCATGTTATATTGATAACATTGGGAGTAATAAGTGTAATTATTGTAGTTTTAGCGATAATAGCTGCATAATATGGGTAATAATGCATGTTATATTGATAATAATAAAAGTAATAAGTATAATTATTATAGTTCTAGCGATAATAACTGCATAATATGGGTAATGGTGCATGTTATATTGATAATAATAAAAGTAATAAGTATAATTATTGTAGTTCTGGCGATAATAACTGCATAATATGGGTAATAATGCATGTTATATTGATAATATTGGGAGTAATAAGTATATTTATTATAGTTCTGACGATAATAACATTACAATATGGGTAATGATGCATGTTATATTGATAATATTGGGAGTAATTAGTATATTTATTATAGTTCTGACGATAATAACAGTATAATATGGGTAATAATGCACGTTATATTGAAAATATTGGGAGTAATTAGTATATTTATTATAGTTCTGACGATAATAACAGTATAATATGGGTAATAGCGCATGTTATATTGATAATATTGGGAGTAATAAGTATAATTATTATAGTTCTAGCGATAATAGCTGCATAATATGGGTAATAATGCATGTGATATTGATAATATTGGGAGTAATTAGTATATTTATTATAGTTCTGACGATAATAACATTACAATATGGGTAATGATGCATGTTATATTGATAATATTGGGAGTAATTAGTATATTTATTATAGTTCTGACGATAATAACAGTATAATATGGATAATAATGCATGTTATATTGATAATATTGGGATTAATAAGTATATTTATTATAGTTCTGACGATAATAACCGCATAATATGGGTAATAGTGCATGTTATATTGATAATAATAAAAGTAGTAAGTATAATTATTGTAGTTCTAGCGATAATAACTGCATAATATGGGTAATGGTGCATGTTATATTGATAATATTAGCAGTAATAAGTATATTTATTATAGTTCTGACGATAATAACAGTATAATATGGGTAATAATGCATGTTATATTGATAATATTGGGAGTAATTAGTATATTTATTATAGCTCTGACGATAATAACAGTATAATATGGGTAATAATGCATGTTATATTGATAACATTGGGAGTAATAAGTGTAATTATTGTAGTTTTAGCGATAATAGCTGCATAATATGGGTAATAATGCATGTTATATTGATAATAATAAAAGTAATAAGTATAATTATTATAGTTCTAGCGATAATAACTGCATAATATGGGTAATGGTGCATGTTATATTGATAATAATAAAAGTAATAAGTATAATTATTGTAGTTCTGGCGATAATAACTGCATAATATGGGTAATAATGCATGTTATATTGATAATATTGGGAGTAATAAGTATATTTATTATAGTTCTGACTATAATAACATTACAATATGGGTAATGATGCATGTTATATTGATAATATTGGGAGTAATAAGTATATTTATTATAGTTCTGACGATAATAACAGTATAATATGGGTAATAATGCATGTTATATTGATAATATTGGGAGTAATAAGTATAATTATTATAGTTCTAGCGATAATAGCTGCATAATAGGGGTAATAATGCATGTTGTACTGATAATAATATAAGTAATAAGTATAACTATTATAGTTCTAGCGATAATAACTGTATAATATGGGTAATAATGCATGAAATATTGATAATATTAGGAGTTATAAGTATAATTATTATAGTTCCAGCGAGAATAAGTGCATAATATGGGTAATAGTGCATGTTATATTGATAATAATAAAAGTAATAAGTATAATTATTGTAGTTCTAGCGATAATAACTGCATAATATGGGTAATAATGCATGTTATATTGATAATATTGGAAGTAGTAAGTAAATTTAATATAGTTCTGACGATAATAACAGTATAATATGGGTAATAATGCATGTTATATTGATAATATTGGGAGTAATAAGTATATTTATTATAGTTCTGACGATAGTAACATTATAATATGGGTAATGATGCATGTTATATTGATAATATTGGGAGTAATAAGTACAATTATTGTAGTTCTAGCGATAATAACTGCATAATATGTGTAGTAGTGCATGTTATAGTGATAATAATAAAAGTAGTAAGTATAATTATTGTAGTTCTAGCGATAAGAACTGCATAATATGGGTAATGGTGCATGTTATATTGATAATATTAGGAGTAATAAGTATATTTATTATAGTTCTGACGATAATAACAGTATAATATGGGTAATAATGCATGTTATATTGATAATATTGGGAGTACTTAGTATATTTATTATAGTTCTGACGATAATAACAGTATAATATGGGTAATAATGCATGTTATATTGATAACATTGGGAGTAATAAGTGTAATTATTGTAGTTTTAGCGATAATAACTGCATAATATGGGTAATAATGCATGTTATATTGATAATAATAAAAGTAATAAGTATAATTATTATAGTTCTAGCGATAATAACTGCATAATATGGGTAATGGTGCATGTTATATTGATAATAATAAAAGTAATAAGTATAATTATTGTAGTTCTGGCGATAATAACTGCATAATATGGGTAATAATGCATGTTATATTGATAATATTGGGAGTAATAAGTATATTTATTATAGTTCTGACGATAATAACATTACAATATGGGTAATGATGCATGTTATATTGATAATATTGGGAGTAATTAGTATATTTATTATAGTTCTGACGATAATAACAGTATAATATGGGTAATAATGCACGTTATATTGATAATATTGGGAGTAATTAGTATATTTATTATAGTTCTGACGATAATAACAGTATAATATGGGTAATAGCGCATGTTATATTGATAATATTGGGAGTAATAAGTATAATTATTATAGTTCTAGCGATAATAGCTGCATAATATGGGTAATAATGCATGTGATATTGATAATATTGGGAGTAATTAGTATATTTATTATAGTTCTGACGATAATAACATTACAATATGGGTAATGATGCATGTTATATTGATAATATTGGGAGTAATTAGTATATTTATTATAGTTCTGACGATAATAACAGTATAATATGGATAATAATGCATGTTATATTGATAATATTGGGATTAATAAGTATATTTATTATAGTTCTGACGATAATAACCGCATAATATGGGTAATAGTGCATGTTATATTGATAATAATAAAAGTAGTAAGTATAATTATTGTAGTTCTAGCGATAATAACTGCATAATATGGGTAATGGTGCATGTTATATTGATAATATTAGCAGTAATAAGTATATTTATTATAGTTCTGACGATAATAACAGTATAATATGGGTAATGATGCATGTTATATTGATAATATTGGGAGTAATTAGTATATTTATTATAGTTCTGACGATAATAACAGTATAATATGGGTAATAATGCACGTTATATTGAAAATATTGGGAGTAATTAGTATATTTATTATAGTTCTGACGATAATAACAGTATAATATGGGTAATAGCGCATGTTATATTGATAATATTGGGAGTAATAAGTATAATTATTATAGTTCTAGCGATAATAGCTGCATAATATGGGTAATAATGCATGTGATATTGATAATATTGGGAGTAATTAGTATATTTATTATAGTTCTGACGATAATAACATTACAATATGGGTAATGATGCATGTTATATTGATAATATTGGGAGTAATTAGTATATTTATTATAGTTCTGACGATAATAACAGTATAATATGGATAATAATGCATGTTATATTGATAATATTGGGATTAATAAGTATATTTATTATAGTTCTGACGATAATAACCGCATAATATGGGTAATAGTGCATGTTATATTGATAATAATAAAAGTAGTAAGTATAATTATTGTAGTTCTAGCGATAATAACTGCATAATATGGGTAATGGTGCATGTTATATTGATAATATTAGCAGTAATAAGTATATTTATTATAGTTCTGACGATAATAACAGTATAATATGGGTAATAATGCATGTTATATTGATAATATTGGGAGTAATTAGTATATTTATTATAGCTCTGACGATAATAACAGTATAATATGGGTAATAATGCATGTTATATTGATAACATTGGGAGTAATAAGTGTAATTATTGTAGTTTTAGCGATAATAGCTGCATAATATGGGTAATAATGCATGTTATATTGATAATAATAAAAGTAATAAGTATAATTATTATAGTTCTAGCGATAATAACTGCATAATATGGGTAATGGTGCATGTTATATTGATAATAATAAAAGTAATAAGTATAATTATTGTAGTTCTGGCGATAATAACTGCATAATATGGGTAATAATGCATGTTATATTGATAATATTGGGAGTAATAAGTATATTTATTATAGTTCTGACTATAATAACATTACAATATGGGTAATGATGCATGTTATATTGATAATATTGGGAGTAATAAGTATATTTATTATAGTTCTGACGATAATAACAGTATAATATGGGTAATAATGCATGTTATATTGATAATATTGGGAGTAATAAGTATAATTATTATAGTTCTAGCGATAATAGCTGCATAATAGGGGTAATAATGCATGTTGTACTGATAATAATATAAGTAATAAGTATAACTATTATAGTTCTAGCGATAATAACAGTATAATATGGGTAATAATGCATGTTATATTGATAATATTGGGAGTAATAAGTATATTTATTATAGTTCTGACGATAGTAACATTATAATATGGGTAATGATGCATGTTATATTGATAATATTGGGAGTAATAAGTACAATTATTGTAGTTCTAGCGATAATAACTGCATAATATGTGTAGTAGTGCATGTTATAGTGATAATAATAAAAGTAGTAAGTATAATTATTGTAGTTCTAGCGATAAGAACTGCATAATATGGGTAATGGTGCATGTTATATTGATAATATTAGGAGTAATAAGTATATTTATTATAGTTCTGACGATAATAACAGTATAATATGGGTAATAATGCATGTTATATTGATAATATTGGGAGTACTTAGTATATTTATTATAGTTCTGACGATAATAACAGTATAATATGGGTAATAATGCATGTTATATTGATAACATTGGGAGTAATAAGTGTAATTATTGTAGTTTTAGCGATAATAACTGCATAATATGGGTAATAATGCATGTTATATTGATAATAATAAAAGTAATAAGTATAATTATTATAGTTCTAGCGATAATAACTGCATAATATGGGTAATGGTGCATGTTATATTGATAATAATAAAAGTAATAAGTATAATTATTGTAGTTCTGGCGATAATAACTGCATAATATGGGTAATAATGCATGTTATATTGATAATATTGGGAGTAATAAGTATATTTATTATAGTTCTGACGATAATAACATTACAATATGGGTAATGATGCATGTTATATTGATAATATTGGGAGTAATTAGTATATTTATTATAGTTCTGACGATAATAACAGTATAATATGGGTAATAATGCACGTTATATTGATAATATTGGGAGTAATTAGTATATTTATTATAGTTCTGACGATAATAACAGTATAATATGGGTAATTGCGCATGTTATATTGATAATATTGGGAGTAATAAGTATAATTATTATAGTTCTAGCGATAATAGCTGCATAATATGGGTAATAATGCATGTGATATTGATAATATTGGGAGTAATTAGTATATTTATTATAGTTCTGACGATAATAACATTACAATATGGGTAATGATGCATGTTATATTGATAATATTGGGAGTAATTAGTATATTTATTATAGTTCTGACGATAATAACAGTATAATATGGATAATAATGCATGTTATATTGATAATATTGGGATTAATAAGTATATTTATTATAGTTCTGACGATAATAACCGCATAATATGGGTAATAGTGCATGTTATATTGATAATAATAAAAGTAGTAAGTATAATTATTGTAGTTCTAGCGATAATAACTGCATAATATGGGTAATGGTGCATGTTATATTGATAATATTAGCAGTAATAAGTATATTTATTATAGTTCTGACGATAATAACAGTATAATATGGGTAATAATGCATGTTATATTGATACTATTGGGAGTAATTAGTATATTTATTATAGCTCTGACGATAATAACAGTATAATATGGGTAATAATGCATGTTATATTGATAACATTGGGAGTAATAAGTGTAATTATTGTAGTTTTAGCGATAATAGCTGCATAATATGGGTAATAATGCATGTTATATTGATAATAATAAAAGTAATAAGTATAATTATTATAGTTCTAGCGATAATAACTGCATAATATGGGTAATGGTGCATGTTATATTGATAATAATAAAAGTAATAAGTATAATTATTGTAGTTCTGGCGATAATAACTGCATAATATGGGTAATAATGCATGTTATATTGATAATATTGGGAGTAATAAGTATATTTATTATAGTTCTGACTATAATAACATTACAATATGGGTAATAATGCATGTTATATTGATAATATTGGGAGTAATAAGTATATTTATTATAGTTCTGACGATAGTAACATTATAATATGGGTAATGATGCATGTTATATTGATAATATTGGGAGTAATAAGTACAATTATTGTAGTTCTAGCGATAATAACTGCATAATATGTGTAGTAGTGCATGTTATAGTGATAATAATAAAAGTAGTAAGTATAATTATTGTAGTTCTAGCGATAAGAACTGCATAATATGGGTAATGGTGCATGTTATATTGATAATATTAGGAGTAATAAGTATATTTATTATAGTTCTGACGATAATAACAGTATAATATGGGTAATAATGCATGTTATATTGATAATATTGGGAGTACTTAGTATATTTATTATAGTTCTGACGATAATAACAGTATAATATGGGTAATAATGCATGTTATATTGATAACATTGGGAGTAATAAGTGTAATTATTGTAGTTTTAGCGATAATAACTGCATAATATGGGTAATAATGCATGTTATATTGATAATAATAAAAGTAATAAGTATAATTATTATAGTTCTAGCGATAATAACTGCATAATATGGGTAATGGTGCATGTTATATTGATAATATTCGGAGTAATAAGTATAATTATTATAGTTCTAGCGATAATAGCTGCATAATAGGGGTAATAATGCATGTTATACTGATAATAATATAAGTAATAAGTATAACTATTATAGTTCTAGCGATAATAACTGCATAATATGGGTAATAATGCATGTTATGTTGATAATATTGGGAGTAATAAGTATATTTATTATAGTTCTGACGATAGTAACATTATAATATGGGTAATGATGCATGTTATACTGATAATATTGGGAGTAATAAGTATAATTATTGTAGTTCGAGCGATAATAACTGCATAATATGGGTAATAGTGCATGTTATATTGATAATAATAAAAGTAATAAGTATAATTATTGTAGTTCTAGCGATAATAACTGCATAATATGGGTAATAATGCATGTTATATTGATAATATTGGGAGTAATAAGTATATTTATTATAGTTCTGACGACAATAACATTACAATATGGGTAACGATGCATGTTATATTGATAATATTGGGAGTAATTAGTATATTTATTATAGTTCTGACGATAATAACAGTGTAATATGGATAATAATGCATGTTATATTGATTATATTGGGATTAATAAGTATATTTATTATAGTTCTGACGATAATAACCGCATAATATGGGTAATAGTGCATGTTATATTGATAATAATAAAAGTAGTAAGTATAATTATTGTACTTCTAGCGATAATAACTGCATAATATGGGTAATAGTGCATGTTATATTGATAATATTAGGAGTAATAAGTATATTTATTATAGTTCTGACGATAATAACAGTATAATATGGGTAATAATGCATGTTATATTGGTAATATTGGGAGTAATTAGTATATTTATTATAGTTCTGACGATAATAACAGTATAATATGGATAATAATGCATGTTATATTGATAATATTGGGATTAATAAGTATATTTATTATAGTTCTGACGATAATAACCGCATAATATGGGTAATAGTGCATGTTATACTGATAATAATAAAAGTAGTAAGTATAATTATTGTAGTTCTAGCGATAATAACTGCATAATATGGGTAATGGTGCATGTTATATTGATAATATTAGCAGTAATAAGTATATTTATTATAGTTCTGACGATAATAACAGTATAATATGGGTAATAATGCATGTTATATTGATAATATTGGGAGTAATTAGTATATTTATTATAGCTCTGACGATAATAACAGTATAATATGGGTAATAATGCATGTTATATTGATAACATTGGGAGTAATAAGTGTAATTATTGTAGTTTTAGCGATAATAACTGCATAATATGGGTAATAATGCATGTTATATTGATAATAATAAAAGTAATAAGTATAATTATTATAGTTCTAGCGATAATAACTGCATAATATGGGTAATGGTGCATGTTATATTGATAATAATAAAAGTAATAAGTATAATTATTGTAGTTCTGGCGATAATAACTGCATAATATGGGTAATAATGCATGTTATATTGATAATATTGGGAGTAATAAGTGTAATTATTGTAGTTTTAGCGATAATAACTGCATAATATGGGTAATAATGCATGTTATATTGATAATAATAAAAGTAATAAGTATAATTATTATAGTTCTAGCGATAATAACTGCATAATATGGGTAATGGTGCATGTTATATTGATAATATTAGGAGTAATAAGTATATTTATTATAGTTCTGACGATAGTAACTGCATAATATGGGTAATAGTGCATGTTATAGTGATAATAATAAAAGTAGTAAGTATAATTATTGTAGTTCTAGCGATAATAACTGCATAATATGGGTAATAATGCATGTTATATTGATAATAATAAAAGTAATAAGTATAACTATTATAGTTCTAGCGATAATAACTGCATAATATGGGTAATGGTGCATGTTATATTGATAATAATAAAAGTAATAAGTATAATTATTGTAGTTCTAGCGATAATAACTGCATAATATGGGTAATAATGCATGTTATATTGATAATATTGGGAGTAATAAGTATATTTATTATAGTTCTGACGATAATAACATTACAATATGGGTAATGATGCATGTTATATTGATAATATTGGGAGTAATTAGTATATTTATTATAGTTCTGACGATAATAACAGTATAATATGGATAATAATGCATGTTATATTGATAATATTGGGATTAATAAGTATATTTATTATAGTTCTGACGATAATAACCGCATAATATGGGTAATAGTGCATGTTATATTGATAATAATAAAAGTAGTAAGTATAATTATTGTAGTTCTAGCGATAATAACTGCATAATATGGGTAATGGTGCATGTTATATTGATAATATTAGGAGTAATAAGTATATTTATTATAGTTCTGATGATAATAACAGTATAATATGGGTAATAATGCACGTTATATTGATAATATTGGGAGTAATTAGTATATTTATTATAGTTCTGACGATAATAACAGTATAATATGGGTAATAATGCATGTTATATTGATAACATTGGGAGCAATAAGTGTAATTATCGTAGTTTTAGCGATAATAACTGCATAATATGGGTAATAATGCATGTTATAATGATAATAATAAAAGTAATAAGTATAATTATTATAGTTCTAGCGATAATACCTGCATAATATGGGTAATGGTGCATGTTATATTGATAATAATAAAAGTAATAAGTATAATTATTGTAGTTCTAGCGATAATAACTGCATAATATGGGTAATAATGCATGTTATATTGATAATATTGGGAGTAATAAGTATATTTATTATAGTTGTGACGATAATAACAGTATAATATGGGTAATAATGCATGTTATATTGATAATATTGGGAGTAATAAGTATAATTATTATAGTTCTAGCGATAATAGCTGCATAATATGGGTAATAATGCATGTGATATTGATAATATTGGGAGTAATTAGTATATTTATTATAGTTCTGACGATAATAACATTACAATATGGGTAATGATGCATGTTATATTGATAATATTGGGAGTAATTAGTATATTTATTATAGTTCTGACGATAATAACAGTATAATATGGATAATAATGCATGTTATATTGATAATATTGGGATTAATAAGTATATTTATTATAGTTCTGACGATAATAACCGCATAATATGGGTAATAGTGCATGTTATATTGATAATAATAAAAGTAGTAAGTATAATTATTGTAGTTCTAGCGATAATAACTGCATAATATGGGTAATGGTGCATGTTATATTGATAATATTAGCAGTAATAAGTATATTTATTATAGTTCTGACGATAATAACAGTATAATATGGGTAATAATGCATGTTATATTGATAATATTGGGAGTAATTAGTATATTTATTATAGCTCTGACGATAATAACAGTATAATATGGGTAATAATGCATGTTATATTGATAACATTGGGAGTAATAAGTGTAATTATTGTAGTTTTAGCGATAATAGCTGCATAATATGGGTAATAATGCATGTTATATTGATAATAATAAAAGTAATAAGTATAATTATTATAGTTCTAGCGATAATAACTGCATAATATGGGTAATGGTGCATGTTATATTGATAATAATAAAAGTAATATGTATAATTATTGTAGTTCTGGCGATAATAACTGCATAATATGGGTAATAATGCATGTTATATTGATAATATTGGGAGTAATAAGTATATTTATTATAGTTCTGACGATAATAACATTACAATATGGGTAATGATGCATGTTATATTGATAATATTGGGAGTAATTAGTATATTTATTATAGTTCTGACGATAATAACAGTATAATATGGATAATAATGCATGTTATATTGATAATATTGGGATTAATAAGTATATTTATTATAGTTCTGACGATAATAACCGCATAATATGGGTAATAGTGCATGTTATATTGATAATAATAAAAGTAGTAAGTATAATTATTGTAGTTCTAGCGATAATAACTGCATAATATGGGTAATGGTGCATGTTATATTGATAATATTAGGAGTAATAAGTATATTTATTATAGTTCTGATGATAATAACAGTATAATATGGGTAATAATGCACGTTATATTGATAATATTGGGAGTAATTAGTATATTTATTATAGTTCTGACGATAATAACAGTATAATATGGGTAATAATGCATGTTATATTGATAACATTGGGAGTAATAAGTGTAATTATTGTAGTTTTAGCGATAATAACTGCATAATATGGGTAATAATGCATGTTATATTGATAATAATAAAAGTAATAAGTATAATTATTATATTCTAGCGATAATAACTGCATAATATGGGTAATGGTGCATGTTATATTGATACTAATAAAAGTAATAAGTATAATTATTGTAGTTCTAGCGATAATAACTGCATAATATGGGTAATAATGCATGTTATATTGATAATATTGGGAGTAATAAGTATATTTATTATAGTTCTGACGATAATAACATTACAATATGGGTAATGATGCATGTTATATTGATAATATTGGGAGTAATTAGTATATTTATTATAGTTCTGACGATAATAACAGTATAATATGGATAATAATGCATGTTATATTGATAATATTGGGATTAATAAGTATATTTATTATAGTTCTGACGATAATAACCGCATAATATGGGTAATAGTGCATGTTATATTGATAATAATAAAAGTAGTAAGTATAATTATTGTAGTTCTAGCGATAATAACTGCATAATATGGGTAATGGTGCATGTTATATTGATAATATTAGGAGTAATAAGTATATTTATTATAGTTCTGACGATAATAACAGTATAATATGGGTAATAATGCATGTTATATTGATAATATTGGGAGCAATTAGTATATTTATTATAGTTCTGACGATAATAACAGTATAATATGGGTAATAATGCATGTTATATTGATAACATTGGGAGTAATAAGTGTAATAATTGTAGTTTTAGCGATAATAACTGCATAATATGGGTAATAATGCATGTTATATTGATAATAATAAAAGTAATAAGTATAATTATTATAGTTCTAGCGATAATAACTGCATAATATGGGTAATGGTGCATGTTATATTGATAATAATAAAAGTAATCAGTATAATTATTGTAGTTCTAGCGATAATAACTGCATAATATGGGTAATAATGCATGTTATATTGATAATATTGGGAGTAATAAGTATATTTATTATAGTTGTGACGATAATAACAGTATAATATGGGTAATAATGCATGTTATATTGATAATATTGGGAGTAATAAGTATAATTATTATAGTTCTAGCGATAATAGCTGCATAATATGGGTAATAATGCATGTTATATTGATAATATTGGGAGTAATTAGTATATTTATTATAGTTCTGACGATAATAAGAGCATAATATGGGTAATAATGCATGTTATATTGATAATATTGGGAGTAATAAGTATATTTATTATAGTTCTGACGATAATAACAGTACAATATGGGTAATAATGCATTTTATATTGATAATACTGGGAGTAATAAGTATATTTATTATAGTTCTGACGATAATAACAGTATAATATGGGCAATAATGCATGTTATATTGATAATATTGGGAGTAATAAGTATAATTATTGTACTTCTAGCGATAATAACTGCATAATATGGGTAATAATGCATGTTATATTGATCATATTGGGAGTAATAAGTATATTTATTATAGTTCTGACGATAATAACAGTATAATATGGGTAATAATGCATGTTATATTGATAATATTGGGAGTAATAAGTATAATTATTGTACTTCTAGCGATAATAACTGCATAATATGGGTAATAATGCATGTTATATTGATAATATTGGGAGTAATGAGTATATTTATTATAGTTATGACGATAATAACAGTATAATATGGCTAATAATGCATGTTATATAGATAATATTGGGAGTAATAAGTATATTTATTATAGTTCTGACGATAATAACAGTATAATATGGGTAATAATGCATGTTATATTGATAATATTGGGAGTAATAAGTATAATTATTATAGTTCTAGCGATAATAGCTGCATAATAGGGGTAATAATGCATGTTATATTGATAATATTGGAAGTAGTAAGTAAATTTATTATAGTTCTGACGATAATAACAGTATAATATGGGTAATAATGCATGAAATATTGATAATATTAGGAGTTATAAGTATAATTATTATAGTTCCAGCGAGAATAAGTGCATAATATGGGTAATAGTGCATGTTATATTGATAATAATAAAAGTAATAAGTATAATTATTGTAGTTCTAGCGATAATAACTGCATAATATGGGTAATAATGCATGTTATATTGATAATATTGGAAGTAGTAAGTAAATTTATTATAGTTCTGACGATAATAACAGTATAATATGGGTAATAATGCATGTTATATTGATAATATTCGGAGTAATAAGTATAATTATTATAGTTCTAGCGATAATAGCTGCATAATAGGGGTAATAATGCATGTTATACTGATAATAATATAAGTAATAAGTATAACTATTATAGTTCTAGCGATAATAACTGCATAATATGGGTAATGGTGCATGTTATATTGATAATAATAAAAGTAATAAGTATAATTATTGTAGTTCTGGCGATAATAACTGCATAATATGGGTAATAATGCATGTTATATTGATAATATTGGGAGTAATAAGTGTAATTATTGTAGTTTTAGCGATAATAACTGCATAATATGGGTAATAATGCATGTTATATTGATAATAATAAAAGTAATAAGTATAATTATTATAGTTCTAGCGATAATAACTGCATAATATGGGTAATGGTGCATGTTATATTGATAATATTAGGAGTAATAAGTATATTTATTATAGTTCTGACGATAGTAACTGCATAATATGGGTAATAGTGCATGTTATAGTGATAATAATAAAAGTAGTAAGTATAATTATTGTAGTTCTAGCGATAATAACTGCATAATATGGGTAATAATGCATGTTATATTGATAATATTGGGAGTAATAAGTATATTTATTATAGTTCTGACGATAATAACATTACAATATGGGTAATGATGCATGTTATATTGATAATATTGGGAGTAATTAGTATATTTATTATAGTTCTGACGATAATAACAGTATAATATGGATAATAATGCATGTTATATTGATAATATTGGGATTAATAAGTATATTTATTATAGTTCTGACGATAATAACCGCATAATATGGGTAATAGTGCATGTTATATTGATAACATTGGGAGCAATAAGTGTAATTATTGTAGTTTTAGCGATAATAACTGCATAATATGGGTAATAATGCATGTTATAATGATAATAATAAAAGTAATAAGTATAATTATTATAGTTCTAGCGATAATACCTGCATAATATGGGTAATGGTGCATGTTATATTGATAATAATAAAAGTAATAAGTATAATTATTGTAGTTCTAGCGATAATAACTGCATAATATGGGTAATGGTGCATGTTATATTGATAATAATAAAAGTAGTAAGTATAATTATTGTAGTTCTAGCGATAATAACTGCATAATATGGGTAATGGTGCATGTTATATTGATAATATTAGGAGTAATAAGTATATTTATTATAGTTCTGATGATAATAACAGTATAATATGGGTAATAATGCACGTTATATTGATAATATTGGGAGTAATTAGTATATTTATTATAGTTCTGACGATAATAACAGTATAATATGGGTAATAATGCATGTTATATTGATAACATTGGGAGTAATAAGTGTAATTATTGTAGTTTTAGCGATAATAACTGCATAATATGGGTAATAATGCATGTTATATTGATAATAATAAAAGTAATAAGTATAATTATTATATTCTAGCGATAATAACTGCATAATATGGGTAATGGTGCATGTTATATTGATACTAATAAAAGTAATAAGTATAATTATTGTAGTTCTAGCGATAATAACTGCATAATATGGGTAATAATGCATGTTATATTGATAATATTGGGAGTAATAAGTATATTTATTATAGTTCTGACGATAGTAACATTACAATATGGGTAATGATGCATGTTATATTGATAATATTGGGAGTAATTAGTATATTTATTATAGTTCTGACGATAATAACAGTATAATATGGATAATAATGCATGTTATATTGATAATATTGGGATTAATAAGTATATTTATTATAGTTCTGACGATAATAACCGCATAATATGGGTAATAGTGCATGTTATATTGATAATAATAAAAGTAGTAAGTATAATTATTGTAGTTCTAGCGATAATAACTGCATAATATGGGTAATGGTGCATGTTATATTGATAATATTAGGAGTAATAAGTATATTTATTATAGTTCTGACGATAATAACAGTATAATATGGGTAATAATGCATGTTATATTGATAATATTGGGAGCAATTAGTATATTTATTATAGTTCTGACGATAATAACAGTATAATATGGGTAATAATGCATGTTATATTGATAACATTGGGAGTAATAAGTGTAATAATTGTAGTTTTAGCGATAATAACTGCATAATATGGGTAATAATGCATGTTATATTGATAATAATAAAAGTAATAAGTATAATTATTATAGTTCTAGCGATAATAACTGCATAATATGGGTAATGGTGCATGTTATATTGATAATAATAAAAGTAATCAGTATAATTATTGTAGTTCTAGCGATAATAACTGCATAATATGGGTAATAATGCATGTTATATTGATAATATTGGGAGTAATAAGTATATTTATTATAGTTGTGACGATAATAACAGTATAATATGGGTAATAATGCATGTTATATTGATAATATTGGGAGTAATAAGTATAATTATTATAGTTCTAGCGATAATAGCTGCATAATATGGGTAATAATGCATGTTATATTGATAATATTGGGAGTAATTAGTATATTTATTATAGTTCTGACGATAATAAGAGCATAATATGGGTAATAATGCATGTTATATTGATAATATTGGGAGTAATAAGTATATTTATTATAGTTCTGACGATAATAACAGTACAATATGGGTAATAATGCATTTTATATTGATAATATTGGGAGTAATAAGTATATTTATTATAGTTCTGACGATAATAACAGTATAATATGGGCAATAATGCATGTTATATTGATAATATTGGGAGTAATAAGTATAATTATTGTACTTCTAGCGATAATAACTGCATAATATGGGTAATAATGCATGTTATATTGATCATATTGGGAGTAATAAGTATATTTATTATAGTTCTGACGATAATAACAGTATAATATGGGTAATAATGCATGTTATATTGATAATATTGGGAGTAATAAGTATAATTATTGTACTTCTAGCGATAATAACTGCATAATATGGGTAATAATGCATGTTATATTGATAATATTGGGAGTAATGAGTATATTTATTATAGTTATGACGATAATAACAGTATAATATGGCTAATAATGCATGTTATATAGATAATATTGGGAGTAATAAGTATATTTATTATAGTTCTGACGATAATAACAGTATAATATGGGTAATAATGCATGTTATATTGATAATATTGGGAGTAATAAGTATAATTATTATAGTTCTAGCGATAATAGCTGCATAATAGGGGTAATAATGCATGTTATATTGATAATATTGGAAGTAGTAAGTAAATTTATTATAGTTCTGACGATAATAACAGTATAATATGGGTAATAATGCATGAAATATTGATAATATTAGGAGTTATAAGTATAATTATTATAGTTCCAGCGAGAATAAGTGCATAATATGGGTAATAGTGCATGTTATATTGATAATAATAAAAGTAATAAGTATAATTATTGTAGTTCTAGCGATAATAACTGCATAATATGGGTAATAATGCATGTTATATTGATAATATTGGAAGTAGTAAGTAAATTTATTATAGTTCTGACGATAATAACAGTATAATATGGGTAATAATGCATGTTATATTGATAATATTCGGAGTAATAAGTATAATTATTATAGTTCTAGCGATAATAGCTGCATAATAGGGGTAATAATGCATGTTATACTGATAATAATATAAGTAATAAGTATAACTATTATAGTTCTAGCGATAATAACTGCATAATATGGGTAGTGGTGCATGTTATATTGATAATAATAAAAGTAATAAGTATAATTATTGTAGTTCTGGCGATAATAACTGCATAATATGGGTAATAATGCATGTTATATTGATAATATTGGGAGTAATAAGTGTAATTATTGTAGTTTTAGCGATAATAACTGCATAATATGGGTAATAATGCATGTTATATTGATAATAATAAAAGTAATAAGTATAATTATTATAGTTCTAGCGATAATAACTGCATAATATGGGTAATGGTGCATGTTATATTGATAATATTAGGAGTAATAAGTATATTTATTATAGTTCTGACGATAGTAACTGCATAATATGGGTAATAGTGCATGTTATAGTGATAATAATAAAAGTAGTAAGTATAATTATTGTAGTTCTAGCGATAATAACTGCATAATATGGGTAATAATGCATGTTATATTGATAATATTGGGAGTAATAAGTATATTTATTATAGTTCTGACGATAATAACATTACAATATGGGTAATGATGCATGTTATATTGATAATATTGGGAGTAATTAGTATATTTATTATAGTTCTGACGATAATAACAGTATAATATGGATAATAATGCATGTTATATTGATAATATTGGGATTAATAAGTATATTTATTATAGTTCTGACGATAATAACCGCATAATATGGGTAATAGTGCATGTTATATTGATAACATTGGGAGCAATAAGTGTAATTATTGTAGTTTTAGCGATAATAACTGCATAATATGGGTAATAATGCATGTTATAATGATAATAATAAAAGTAATAAGTATAATTATTATAGTTCTAGCGATAATACCTGCATAATATGGGTAATGGTGCATGTTATATTGATAATAATAAAAGTAATAAGTATAATTATTGTAGTTCTAGCGATAATAACTGCATAATATGGGTAATGGTGCATGTTATATTGATAATAATAAAAGTAGTAAGTATAATTATTGTAGTTCTAGCGATAATAACTGCATAATATGGGTAATGGTGCATGTTATATTGATAATATTAGGAGTAATAAGTATATTTATTATAGTTCTGATGATAATAACAGTATAATATGGGTAATAATGCACGTTATATTGATAATATTGGGAGTAATTAGTATATTTATTATAGTTCTGACGATAATAACAGTATAATATGGGTAATAATGCATGTTATATTGATAACATTGGGAGTAATAAGTGTAATTATTGTAGTTTTAGCGATAATAACTGCATAATATGGGTAATAATGCATGTTATATTGATAATAATAAAAGTAATAAGTATAATTATTATATTCTAGCGATAATAACTGCATAATATGGGTAATGGTGCATGTTATATTGATACTAATAAAAGTAATAAGTATAATTATTGTAGTTCTAGCGATAATAACTGCATAATATGGGTAATAATGCATGTTATATTGATAATATTGGGAGTAATAAGTATATTTATTATAGTTCTGACGATAATAACATTACAATATGGGTAATGATGCATGTTATATTGATAATATTGGGAGTAATTAGTATATTTATTATAGTTCTGACGATAATAACAGTATAATATGGATAATAATGCATGTTATATTGATAATATTGGGATTAATAAGTATATTTATTATAGTTCTGACGATAATAACCGCATAATATGGGTAATAGTGCATGTTATATTGATAATAATAAAAGTAGTAAGTATAATTATTGTAGTTCTAGCGATAATAACTGCATAATATGGGTAATGGTGCATGTTATATTGATAATATTAGGAGTAATAAGTATATTTATTATAGTTCTGACGATAATAACAGTATAATATGGGTAATAATGCATGTTATATTGATAATATTGGGAGCAATTAGTATATTTATTATAGTTCTGACGATAATAACAGTATAATATGGGTAATAATGCATGTTATATTGATAACATTGGGAGTAATAAGTGTAATAATTGTAGTTTTAGCGATAATAACTGCATAATATGGGTAATAATGCATGTTATATTGATAATAATAAAAGTAATAAGTATAATTATTATAGTTCTAGCGATAATAACTGCATAATATGGGTAATGGTGCATGTTATATTGATAATAATAAAAGTAATCAGTATAATTATTGTAGTTCTAGCGATAATAACTGCATAATATGGGTAATAATGCATGTTATATTGATAATATTGGGAGTAATAAGTATATTTATTATAGTTGTGACGATAATAACAGTATAATATGGGTAATAATGCATGTTATATTGATAATATTGGGAGTAATAAGTATAATTATTATAGTTCTAGCGATAATAGCTGCATAATATGGGTAATAATGCATGTTATATTGATAATATTGGGAGTAATTAGTATATTTATTATAGTTCTGACGATAATAAGAGCATAATATGGGTAATAATGCATGTTATATTGATAATATTGGGAGTAATAAGTATATTTATTATAGTTCTGACGATAATAACAGTACAATATGGGTAATAATGCATTTTATATTGATAATATTGGGAGTAATAAGTATATTTATTATAGTTCTGACGATAATAACAGTATAATATGGGCAATAATGCATGTTATATTGATAATATTGGGAGTAATAAGTATAATTATTGTACTTCTAGCGATAATAACTGCATAATATGGGTAATAATGCATGTTATATTGATCATATTGGGAGTAATAAGTATATTTATTATAGTTCTGACGATAATAACAGTATAATATGGGTAATAATGCATGTTATATTGATAATATTGGGAGTAATAAGTATAATTATTGTACTTCTAGCGATAATAACTGCATAATATGGGTAATAATGCATGTTATATTGATAATATTGGGAGTAATGAGTATATTTATTATAGTTATGACGATAATAACAGTATAATATGGCTAATAATGCATGTTATATAGATAATATTGGGAGTAATAAGTATATTTATTATAGTTCTGACGATAATAACAGTATAATATGGGTAATAATGCATGTTATATTGATAATATTGGGAGTAATAAGTATAATTATTATAGTTCTAGCGATAATAGCTGCATAATAGGGGTAATAATGCATGTTATATTGATAATATTGGAAGTAGTAAGTAAATTTATTATAGTTCTGACGATAATAACAGTATAATATGGGTAATAATGCATGAAATATTGATAATATTAGGAGTTATAAGTATAATTATTATAGTTCCAGCGAGAATAAGTGCATAATATGGGTAATAGTGCATGTTATATTGATAATAATAAAAGTAATAAGTATAATTATTGTAGTTCTAGCGATAATAACTGCATAATATGGGTAATAATGCATGTTATATTGATAATATTGGAAGTAGTAAGTAAATTTATTATAGTTCTGACGATAATAACAGTATAATATGGGTAATAATGCATGTTATATTGATAATATTCGGAGTAATAAGTATAATTATTATAGTTCTAGCGATAATAGCTGCATAATAGGGGTAATAATGCATGTTATACTGATAATAATATAAGTAATAAGTATAACTATTATAGTTCTAGCGATAATAACTGCATAATATGGGTAATGGTGCATGTTATATTGATAATAGTAAAAGTAATAAGTATAATTATTGTAGTTCTGGCGATAATAACTGCATAATATGGGTAATAATGCATGTTATATTGATAATATTGGGAGTAATAAGTGTAATTATTGTAGTTTTAGCGATAATAACTGCATAATATGGGTAATAATGCATGTTATATTGATAATAATAAAAGTAATAAGTATAATTATTATAGTTCTAGCGATAATAACTGCATAATATGGGTAATGGTGCATGTTATATTGATAATATTAGGAGTAATAAGTATATTTATTATAGTTCTGACGATAGTAACTGCATAATATGGGTAATAGTGCATGTTATAGTGATAATAATAAAAGTAGTAAGTATAATTATTGTAGTTCTAGCGATAATAACTGCATAATATGGGTAATAATGCATGTTATATTGATAATATTGGGAGTAATAAGTATATTTATTATAGTTCTGACGATAATAACATTACAATATGGGTAATGATGCATGTTATATTGATAATATTGGGAGTAATTAGTATATTTATTATAGTTCTGACGATAATAACAGTATAATATGGATAATAATGCATGTTATATTGATAATATTGGGATTAATAAGTATATTTATTATAGTTCTGACGATAATAACCGCATAATATGGGTAATAGTGCATGTTATATTGATAATAATAAAAGTAGTAAGTATAATTATTGTAGTTCTAGCGATAATAACTGCATAATATGGGTAATGGTGCATGTTATATTGATAATATTAGGAGTAATAAGTATATTTATTATAGTTCTGATGATAATAACAGTATAATATGGGTAATAATGCACGTTATATTGATAATATTGGGAGTAATTAGTATATTTATTATAGTTCTGACGATAATAACAGTATAATATGGGTAATAATGCATGTTATATTGATAACATTGGGAGCAATAAGTGTAATTATTGTAGTTTTAGCGATAATAACTGCATAATATGGGTAATAATGCATGTTATAATGATAATAATAAAAGTAATAAGTATAATTATTATAGTTCTAGCGATAATACCTGCATAATATGGGTAATGGTGCATGTTATATTGATAATAATAAAAGTAATAAGTATAATTATTGTAGTTCTAGCGATAATAACTGCATAATATGGGTAATAATGCATGTTATATTGATAATATTGGGAGTAATAAGTATATTTATTATAGTTGTGACGATAATAACAGTATAATATGGGTAATAATGCATGTTATATTGATAATATTGGGAGTAATAAGTATAATTATTATAGTTCTAGCGATAATAGCTGCATAATATGGGTAATAATGCATGTGATATTGATAATATTGGGAGTAATTAGTATATTTATTATAGTTCTGACGATAATAACATTACAATATGGGTAATGATGCATGTTATATTGATAATATTGGGGAGTAATTAGTATATTTATTATAGTTCTGACGATAATAACAGTATAATATGGATAATAATGCATGTTATATTGATAATATTGGGATTAATAAGTATATTTATTATAGTTCTGACGATAATAACCGCATAATATGGGTAATAGTGCATGTTATATTGATAATAATAAAAGTAGTAAGTATAATTATTGTAGTTCTAGCGATAATAACTGCATAATATGGGTAATGGTGCATGTTATATTGATAATATTAGCAGTAATAAGTATATTTATTATAGTTCTGACGATAATAACAGTATAATATGGGTAATAATGCATGTTATATTGATAATATTGGGAGTAATTAGTATATTTATTATAGCTCTGACGATAATAACAGTATAATATGGGTAATAATGCATGTTATATTGATAACATTGGGAGTAATAAGTGTAATTATTGTAGTTTTAGCGATAATAGCTGCATAATATGGGTAATAATGCATGTTATATTGATAATAATAAAAGTAATAAGTATAATTATTATAGTTCTAGCGATAATAACTGCATAATATGGGTAATGGTGCATGTTATATTGATAATAATAAAAGTAATATGTATAATTATTGTAGTTCTGGCGATAATAACTGCATAATATGGGTAATAATGCATGTTATATTGATAATATTGGGAGTAATAAGTATATTTATTATAGTTCTGACGATAATAACGTTACAATATGGGTAATGATGCATGTTATATTGATAATATTGGGAGTAATTAGTATATTTATTATAGTTCTGACGATAATAACAGTATAATATGGATAATAATGCATGTTATATTGATAATATTGGGATTAATAAGTATATTTATTATAGTTCTGACGATAATAACCGCATAATATGGGTAATAGTGCATGTTATATTGATAATAATAAAAGTAGTAAGTATAATTATTGTAGTTCTAGCGATAATAACTGCATAATATGGGTAATGGTGCATGTTATATTGATAATATTAGGAGTAATAAGTATATTTATTATAGTTCTGATGATAATAACAGTATAATATGGGTAATAATGCACGTTATATTGATAATATTGGGAGTAATTAGTATATTTATTATAGTTCTGACGATAATAACAGTATAATATGGGTAATAATGCATGTTATATTGATAACATTGGGAGTAATAAGTGTTAATTATTGTAGTTTTAGCGATAATAACTGCATAATATGGGTAATAATGCATGTTATATTGATAATAATAAAAGTAATAAGTATAATTATTATATTCTAGCGATAATAACTGCATAATATGGGTAATGGTGCATGTTATATTGATACTAATAAAAGTAATAAGTATAATTATTGTAGTTCTAGCGATAATAACTGCATAATATGGGTAATAATGCATGTTATATTGATAATATTGGGAGTAATAAGTATATTTATTATAGTTGTGACGATAATAACAGTATAATATGGGTAATAATGCATGTTATATTGATAATATTGGAGTAATAAGTATAATTATTATAGTTCTAGCGATAATAGCTGCATAATATGGGTAATAATGCATGTTATATTGATAATATTGGGAGTAATTAGTATATTTATTATAGTTCTGACGATAATAAGAGCATAATATGGGTAATAATGCATGTTATATTGATAATATTGGGAGTAATAAGTATATTTATTATAGTTCTGACGATAATAACAGTACAATATGGGTAATAATGCATTTTATATTGATAATATTGGGAGTAATAAGTATATTTATTATAGTTCTGACGATAATAACAGTATAATATGGGCAATAATGCATGTTATATTGATAATATTGGGAGTAATAAGTATAATTATTGTACTTCTAGCGATAATAACTGCATAATATGGGTAATAATGCATGTTATATTGATCATATTGGGAGTAATAAGTATATTTATTATAGTTCTGACGATAATAACAGTATAATATGGGTAATAATGCATGTTATATTGATAATATTGGGAGTAATAAGTATAATTATTGTACTTCTAGCGATAATAACTGCATAATATGGGTAATAATGCATGTTATATTGATAATATTGGGAGTAATGAGTATATTTATTATAGTTATGACGATAATAACAGTATAATATGGCTAATAATGCATGTTATATAGATAATATTGGGAGTAATAAGTATATTTATTATAGTTCTGACGATAATAACAGTATAATATGGGTAATAATGCATGTTATATTGATAATATTGGGAGTAATAAGTATAATTATTATAGTTCTAGCGATAATAGCTGCATAATAGGGGTAATAATGCATGTTATATTGATAATATTGGAAGTAGTAAGTAAATTTATTATAGTTCTGACGATAATAACAGTATAATATGGGTAATAATGCATGAAATATTGATAATATTAGGAGTTATAAGTATAATTATTATAGTTCCAGCGAGAATAAGTGCATAATATGGGTAATAGTGCATGTTATATTGATAATAATAAAAGTAATAAGTATAATTATTGTAGTTCTAGCGATAATAACTGCATAATATGGGTAATAATGCATGTTATATTGATAATATTGGAAGTAGTAAGTAAATTTATTATAGTTCTGACGATAATAACAGTATAATATGGGTAATAATGCATGTTATATTGATAATATTCGGAGTAATAAGTATAATTATTATAGTTCTAGCGATAATAGCTGCATAATAGGGGTAATAATGCATGTTATACTGATAATAATATAAGTAATAAGTATAACTATTATAGTTCTAGCGATAATAACAGTATAATATGGGTAATAATGCATGTTATATTGATAATATTGGGAGCAATTAGTATATTTATTATAGTTCTGACGATAATAACAGTATAATATGGGTAATAATGCATGTTATATTGATAACATTGGGAGTAATAAGTGTAATAATTGTAGTTTTAGCGATAATAACTGCATAATATGGGTAATAATGCATGTTATATTGATAATAATAAAAGTAATAAGTATAATTATTATAGTTCTAGCGATAATAACTGCATAATATGGGTAATGGTGCATGTTATATTGATAATAATAAAAGTAATCAGTATAATTGTTGTAGTTCTAGCGATAATAACTGCATAATATGGGTAATAATGCATGTTATATTGATAACATTGGGAGTAATAAGTATATTTATTATAGTTGTGACGATAATAACAGTATAATATGGGTAATAATGCATGTTATATTGATAATATTGGGAGTAATAAGTATAATTATTATAGTTCTAGCGATAATAGCTGCATAATATGGGTAATAATGCATGTTATATTGATAATATTGGGAGTAATTAGTATATTTATTATAGTTCTGACGATAATAAGAGCATAATATGGGTAATAATGCATGTTATATTGATAATATTGGGAGTAATAAGTATATTTATTATAGTTCTGACGATAATAACAGTACAATATGGGTAATAATGCATTTTATATTGATAATATTGGGAGTAATAAGTATATTTATTATAGTTCTGACGATAATAACAGTATAATATGGGCAATAATGCATGTTATATTGATAATATTGGGAGTAATAAGTATAATTATTGTACTTCTAGCGATAATAACTGCATAATATGGGTAATAATGCATGTTATATTGATCATATTGGGAGTAATAAGTATATTTATTATAGTTCTGACGATAATAACAGTATAATATGGGTAATAATGCATGTTATATTGATAATATTGGGAGTAATAAGTATAATTATTGTACTTCTAGCGATAATAACTGCATAATATGGGTAATAATGCATGTTATATTGATAATATTGGGAGTAATGAGTATATTTATTATAGTTATGACGATAATAACAGTATAATATGGCTAATAATGCATGTTATATAGATAATATTGGGAGTAATAAGTATATTTATTATAGTTCTGACGATAATAACAGTATAATATGGGTAATAATGCATGTTATATTGATAATATTGGGAGTAATAAGTATAATTATTATAGTTCTAGCGATAATAGCTGCATAATAGGGGTAATAATGCATGTTATATTGATAATATTGGAAGTAGTAAGTAAATTTATTATAGTTCTGACGATAATAACAGTATAATATGGGTAATAATGCATGAAATATTGATAATATTAGGAGTTATAAGTATAATTATTATAGTTCCAGCGAGAATAAGTGCATAATATGGGTAATAGTGCATGTTATATTGATAATAATAAAAGTAATAAGTATAATTATTGTAGTTCTAGCGATAATAACTGCATAATATGGGTAATAATGCATGTTATATTGATAATATTGGAAGTAGTAAGTAAATTTATTATAGTTCTGACGATAATAACAGTATAATATGGGTAATAATGCATGTTATATTGATAATATTCGGAGTAATAAGTATAATTATTATAGTTCTAGCGATAATAGCTGCATAATAGGGGTAATAATGCATGTTATACTGATAATAATATAAGTAATAAGTATAACTATTATAGTTCTAGCGATAATAACTGTATAATATGGGTAATAATGCATGAAATATTGATAATATTAGGAGTTATAAGTATAATTATTATAGTTCCAGCGATAATAAGTGCATAATATGGGTAATAGTGCATGTTATATTGATAATAATAAAAGTAGTAAGTATAATTATTGTAGTTCTAGCGATAATAACTGCAAAATATGGGTAATAATGCATGTTATATTGATAATATTGGGAGTAATAAGTATATTTATTATAGTTCTGACGATAGTAACATTATAATATGGGTAATGATGCATGTTATATTGATAATATTGGGAGTAATAAGTACAATTATTGTAGTTCTAGCGATAATAACTGCATAATATGTGTAGTAGTGCATGTTATAGTGATAATAATAAAAGTAGTAAGTATAATTATTGTAGTTCTAGCGATAATAACTGCATAATATGGGTAATGGTGCATGTTATATTGATAATATTAGGAGTAATAAGTATATTTATTATAGTTCTGACGATAATAACAGTATAATATGGGTAATAATGCATGTTATATTGATAATATTGGGAGTAATTAGTATATTTATTATAGTTCTGACGATAATAACAGTATAATATGGGTAATAATGCATGTTATATTGATAACATTGGGAGTAATAAGTGTAATTATTGTAGTTCTAGCGATAATAACTGCATAATATGGGTAATGGTGCATGTTATATTGATAATAATAAAAGTAATATGTATAATTATTGTAGTTCTGGCGATAATAACTGCATAATATGGGTAATAATGCATGTTATATTGATAATATTGGGAGTAATAAGTATATTTATTATAGTTCTGACGATAATAACGTTACAATATGGGTAATGATGCATGTTATATTGATAATATTGGGAGTAATTAGTATATTTATTATAGTTCTGACGATAATAACAGTATAATATGGATAATAATGCATGTTATATTGATAATATTGGGATTAATAAGTATATTTATTATAGTTCTGACGATAATAACCGCATAATATGGGTAATAGTGCATGTTATATTGATAATAATAAAAGTAGTAAGTATAATTATTGTAGTTCTAGCGATAATAACTGCATAATATGGGTAATGGTGCATGTTATATTGATAATATTAGGAGTAATAAGTATATTTATTATAGTTCTGATGATAATAACAGTATAATATGGGTAATAATGCACGTTATATTGATAATATTGGGAGTAATTAGTATATTTATTATAGTTCTGACGATAATAACAGTATAATATGGGTAATAATGCATGTTATATTGATAACATTGGGAGTAATAAGTGTAATTATTGTAGTTTTAGCGATAATAACTGCATAATATGGGTAATAATGCATGTTATATTGATAATAATAAAAGTAATAAGTATAATTATTATATTCTAGCGATAATAACTGCATAATATGGGTAATGGTGCATGTTATATTGATACTAATAAAAGTAATAAGTATAATTATTGTAGTTCTAGCGATAATAACTGCATAATATGGGTAATAATGCATGTTATATTGATAATATTGGGAGTAATAAGTATATTTATTATAGTTGTGACGATAATAACAGTATAATATGGGTAATAATGCATGTTATATTGATAATATTGGGAGTAATAAGTATAATTATTATAGTTCTAGCGATAATAGCTGCATAATAGGGGTAATAATGCATGTTATATTGATAATATTGGGAGTAATGAGTATATTTATTATAGTTCTGACGATAATAACAGTATAATAGGGGTAATAATGCATGTTATATTGATAATATTGGAAGTAATAAGTATATTTATTATAGTTCTGACGATAATAACAGTATAATATGGGTAATAATGCATGTTATATTGATAATATTGGGAGTAATAAGTATAATTATTATAGTTCTAGCGATAATAACTGCATAATAGGGGTAATAATGCATGTTATACTGATAATAATATAAGTAATAAGTATAACTATTATAGTTCTAGCGATAATAACTGTATAATATGGGTAATAATGCATGTTATATTGATAATATTGGGAGTAATAAGTATAATTATTATAGTTCTAGCGATAATAACTGCATAATAGGGGTAATAATGCATGTTATATTGATAATATTGGGAGTAATGAGTATATTTATTATAGTTCTGCCGATAATAACAGTATAATATGGATAATAATGCATGTTATATTGATAATATTGGGAGTAATAAGTATAATTATTGTAGTTCTAGCGATAATAACTGCATAATATGGGTAATAATGCATGATATATTGATAATATTGGGAGTAATTAGTATATTTATTATAGTTCTGACGATAATAACAGTATAATATGGGTAATAATGCATGTTATATTGATAATATTGGGATTAATAAGTATGTTTATTATAGTTCTGACGATAGTAACTGCATAATATGGGTAATAGTGCATGTTATATTGATAATAATAAAAGTAGTAAGTATAATTATTGTAGTTCCAGCGATAAAAGCTGCATAATATGGGTAATAATGCATGTTATATTGATAATATTGGGAGTAATAAGTATATTTATTATAGTTCTGACGATAATAACAGTATAATATGGGTAATAATGCATTTTATATTGATAATATTGGGAGTAATAAGTATAATTATTATAGTTCTAGCGATAATAACTGTATAATATGGGTAATAATGCATGTTATATTGATAATATTGGGAGTAATAAGTATCACTATTATAGTTCTAGCGATAATAACTGCATAATAGGGGTAATAATGCATGTTAAACTGATAATAATATAAGTAATAAGTATAACTATTATAGTTCTAGCGATAATAACTGCATAATATGGGTAATAATGCATGTTATATTGATAATATTGGGAGTAATAAGGATATTTATTATAGTTCTGACGATAATAACAGTATAATATGGGTAATAATGCATGTTATATTGATAATATTGGGAGTAATAAGTATAATTATTATAGTTCTAGCGATAATAACTGCATAATAGGGGTAATAATGCATGTTATACTGATAATAATATAAGTAATAAGTATAACTATTATAGTTCTAGCGATAATAACTGTATAATATGGGTAATAATGCATGTTATATTGATAATAATAAAAGTAATAAGTATAATTATTATAGTTCGAGCGATAATAACTGCATAATATGGCTAATAATGCATGTTATATTGATAATAATAAAAGTAATAAGTATAATTATTATAGTTCGAACGATAATAACTGCATAATATGGGTAATAGTGCATGTTACATTGATAATAATAAAAGTAATAAGTATAATTATTGTAGTTCCAGCGATAAGAACTGCATAATATGGGTAATAATGCATGTTATATTGATAATATTGGGAGTAATAAGTATAATTATTGTAGTTCGAGCGATAATAACTGCATAATATGGGTAATAGTGCATGTTATATTCATAATAATAAAAGTAATAAGTATAATTATTGTAGTTCTAGCGATAATAACTGCATAATATGGGTAATAATGCATGTTATATTGATAATATTGGGATTAATAAGTATGTTTATTATAGTTCTGACGATAGTAACTGCATAATATGGGTAATAGTGCATGTTATATTGATAATAATAAAAGTAGTAAGTATAATTATTGTAGTTCCAGCGATAAGAACTGCATAATATGGGTAATAATGCATGTTATATTGATAATATTGGGAGTAATAAGTATATTTATTATAGTTCTGACGATAATAGCAGTATAATATGGGTAATTATGCATTTTATACTGATAATATTGGGAGTAATAAGTATAATTATTATAGTTCGAGCGATAATAACTGCATAATATGGGTAATAGTGCATGTTATATTCATAATAATAAAAGTAATAAGTATAATTATTGTAGTTCTAGCGATAATAACTGCATAATATGGGTAATAATGCATGTTATATTGATAATATTGGGAGTAATAAGTATAATTATTGTAGTTCTAGCGATAATAACTGCATAATATGGGTAATAGTGCATGTTATAGTGATAATAATAAAAGTAATAAGTATAATTATTGTAGTTCTAGCGATAATAACTGCATAACATGGGTAATAATGCATGTTATATTGATAATATTGGGAGTAATAAGTATATTTATTATAGTTCTGACGATAATAACAGTATAATGTGGGTAATAATGTATGTTATATTGATAATATTGGGAGTAATAAGTATAATTATTATAGTTCTAGCGATAATAGCTGCATAATAGGGGTAATAATGCATGTTATACTGATAATAATATAAGTAATAAGTATAACTATTATAGTTCTAGCGATAATAACTGTATAATATGGGTAATAATGCATGAAATATTGATAATATTAGGAGTTATAAGTATAATTATTATAGTTCTAGCGATAATAACTGCATAATATGGGTAATAATGCATGTTATATTGATAACATTGGGAGTAATGAGTATATTTATTATAGTTCTGCCGATAATAACAGTATAATATGGATAATAATGCATGTTATATTGATAATATTGGGAGTAATAAGTATATTTATTATAGTTCTGACGATAATAACTGCATAATATGGGTAAGAATGCATGTTATATTGATAATATTGGGAGTAATAAGAATATTTATTATGGTTCTGACAATAATAACAGTATAATATGGGTAATAATGCATGTTATATTGATAATATTGGGAGTAATAAGTATAATTATTGTAGTTCCAGCGATAAGAACTGCATAATATGGGTAATAATGCATGTTATATTGATAATATTGGGAGTAATAAGTATAATTATTGTAGTTCGAGCGATAATAACTGCATAATATGGGTAATAGTGCATGTTATATTCATAATAATAAAAGTAATAAGTATAATTATTGTAGTTCTAGCGATAATAACTGCATAATATGGGTAATAATGCATGTTATATTGATAATATTGGGATTAATAAGTATGTTTATTATAGTTCTGACGATAGTAACTGCATAATATGGGTAATAGTGCATGTTATATTGATAATAATAAAAGTAGTAAGTATAATTATTGTAGTTCCAGCGATAAGAACTGTATAATATGGGTAATAATGCATGTTATATTGATAATATTGGGAGTAATAAGTATATTTATTATAGTTCTGACGATAATAGCAGTATAATATGGGTAATTATGCATTTTATACTGATAATATTGGGAGTAATAAGTATAATTATTATAGTTCGAGCGATAATAACTGCATAATATGGGTAATAGTGCATGTGATATTCATAATAATAAAAGTAATAAGTATAATTATTATAGTTCTAGCGATAATAACTGCATAATATGGGTAATAATGCATGTTATATTGATAATATTGGGAGTAATAAGTATAATTATTGTAGTTCTAGCGATAATAACTGCATAATATGGGTAATAGTGCATGTTATATTCATAATAATAAAAGTAATAAGTATAATTATTGTAGTTCTAGCGATAATAACTGCATAATATGGGTAATAATGCATGCTATATTGATTATATTGGGAGTAATAAGTATATTTATTATAGTTCTGACGATAATAACAGTATAATGTGGGTAATAATGCATGTTATATTGATAATATTGGGAGTAATAAGTATAATTATTATAGTTCTAGCGATAATAGCTGCATAATAGGGGTAATAATGCATGTTATATTGATAATATTGGGAGTAATGAGTATATTTATTATAGTTCTGACGATAATAACAGTATAATAGGGGTAATAATGCATGTTATATTGATAATATTGGGAGTAATAAGTATATTTATTATAGTTCTGACGATAATAACAGTATAATATGGGTAATAATGCATGTTATATTGATAATATTGGGAGTAATAAGTATAATTATTGTAGTTCTAGCGATAATAACTGCATAATATGGGTAATAGTGCATGTTATAGTGATAATAATAAAAGTAATAAGTATAATTATTGTAGTTCTAGCGATAATAACTGCATAACATGGGTAATAATGCATGTTATATTGATAATATTGGGAGTAATAAGTATATTTATTATAGTTCTGACGATAATAACAGTATAATGTGGGTAATAATGCATGTTATATTGATAATATTGGGAGTAATAAGTATAATTATTATAGTTCTAGCGATAATAGCTGCATAATAGGGGTAATAATGCATGTTATACTGATAATAATATAAGTAATAAGTATAACTATTATAGTTCTAGCGATAATAACTGTATAATATGGGTAATAATGCATGAAATATTGATAATATTAGGAGTTATAAGTATAATTATTATAGTTCTAGCGATAATAACTGCATAATATGGGTAATAATGCATGTTATATTGATAACATTGGGAGTAATGAGTATATTTATTATAGTTCTGCCGATAATAACAGTATAATATGGATAATAATGCATGTTATATTGATAATATTGGGAGTAATAAGTATATTTATTATAGTTCTGACGATAATAACTGCATAATATGGGTAAGAATGCATGTTATATTGATAATATTGGGAGTAATAAGAATATTTATTATGGTTCTGACAATAATAACAGTATAATATGGGTAATAATGCATGTTATATTGATAATATTGGGAGTAATAAGTATAATTATTGTAGTTCCAGCGATAAGAACTGCATAATATGGGTAATAATGCATGTTATATTGATAATATTGGGAGTAATAAGTATAATTATTGTAGTTCGAGCGATAATAACTGCATAATATGGGTAATAGTGCATGTTATATTCATAATAATAAAAGTAATAAGTATAATTATTGTAGTTCTAGCGATAATAACTGCATAATATGGGTAATAATGCATGTTATATTGATAATATTGGGATTAATAAGTATGTTTATTATAGTTCTGACGATAGTAACTGCATAATATGGGTAATAGTGCATGTTATATTGATAATAATAAAAGTAGTAAGTATAATTATTGTAGTTCCAGCGATAAGAACTGTATAATATGGGTAATAATGCATGTTATATTGATAATATTGGGAGTAATAAGTATATTTATTATAGTTCTGACGATAATAGCAGTATAATATGGGTAATTATGCATTTTATACTGATAATATTGGGAGTAATAAGTATAATTATTATAGTTCGAGCGATAATAACTGCATAATATGGGTAATAGTGCATGTGATATTCATAATAATAAAAGTAATAAGTATAATTATTATAGTTCTAGCGATAATAACTGCATAATATGGGTAATAATGCATGTTATATTGATAATATTGGGAGTAATAAGTATAATTATTGTAGTTCTAGCGATAATAACTGCATAATATGGGTAATAGTGCATGTTATATTCATAATAATAAAAGTAATAAGTATAATTATTGTAGTTCTAGCGATAATAACTGCATAATATGGGTAATAATGCATGCTATATTGATTATATTGGGAGTAATAAGTATATTTATTATAGTTCTGACGATAATAACAGTATAATGTGGGTAATAATGCATGTTATATTGATAATATTGGGAGTAATAAGTATAATTATTATAGTTCTAGCGATAATAGCTGCATAATAGGGGTAATAATGCATGTTATATTGATAATATTGGGAGTAATGAGTATATTTATTATAGTTCTGACGATAATAACAGTATAATAGGGGTAATAATGCATGTTATATTGATAATATTGGGAGTAATAAGTATATTTATTATAGTTCTGACGATAATAACAGTATAATATGGGTAATAATGCATGTTATATTGATAATATTGGGAGTAATAAGTATAATTATTATAGTTCTAGCGATAATAACTGCATAATAGGGGTAATAATGCATGTTATACTGATAATAATATAAGTAATAAGTATAACTATTATAGTTCTAGCGATAATAACTGTATAATATGGGTAATAATGCATGTTATATTGATAATATTGGGAGTAATAAGTATAATTATTATAGTTCTAGCGATAATAACTGCATAATAGGGGTAATAATGCATGTTATATTGATAATATTGGGAGTAATAAGTATAATTATTGTAGTTCTAGCGATAATAACTGCATAATATGGGTAATAATGCATGATATATTGATAATATTGGGAGTAATTAGTATATTTATTATAGTTCTGACGATAATAACAGTATAATATGGGTAATAATGCATGTTATATTGGTAATATTGGGATTAATAAGTATGTTTATTATAGTTCTGACGATAGTTACTGCATAATATGGGTAATAGTGCATGTTATATTGATAATAATAAAAGTAGTAAGTATAATTATTGTAGTTCCAGCGATAAAAGCTGCATAATATGGGTAATAATGCATGTTATATTGATAATGTTGGGAGTAATAAGTATATTTATTATAGTTCTGACGATAATAACAGTATAATATGGGTAATAATGCATTTTATATTGATAATATTGGGAGTAATAAGTATAATTATTATAGTTCGAGCGATAGTAACTGCATAATATGGGTAATAGTGCATGTTATATTCATAATAATAAAAGTAATAAGTATAATTATTGTAGTTCTAGCGATAATAACTGCATAATATGGGTAATAATGCATGCTATATTGATTATATTGGGAGTAATAAGTATATTTATTATAGTTCTGACAATAATAACAGTATAATATGGGTAATAATGCATGTTATATTGATAATATTGGGAGTAATAAGTATAATTATTGTAGCTCTAGCGATAATAAGTGCATAATATGGGTAATAGTGCATGTTATATTGATAATAATAAAAGTAATGAGTATAACTATTATAGTTCTAGCGATAATAACTGCATAATATGCGTAATAATGCATGTTATATTGATAATATTGGGAGTAATGTGAATATTTATTATAGTTCTGACGATAATAACAGTATAATATGGGTAATAATGCATGTTATATTGATAATATTGGGAGTAATAAGTATATTAATTATAGTTCTGACGATAATAACAGTATAATATGGGTAATAATGCATGTTATATTGATAATAATGGGAGTAATAAGTATAATTATTGTAGTTCTAGCAATAATAACTGCATAATATGGGTAATAATGCATGTTATATTGATAATATTGGGAGTAATGAGTATATTTATTATAGTTCTGACGATAATAACAGTATAATAGGGGTAATAATGCATGTTATATTGATAATATTGGGAGTAATGAGTATATTTATTATAGTTCTGACGATAACAACAGTATAATAGGGGTAATAATGCATGTTATATTGATAATATTGGGAGTAATAAGGATATTTATTATAGTTCTGACGATAATAACAGTATAATATGGGTAATAATGCATGTTATATTGATAATATTGGGAGTAATAAGTATAATTATTATAGTTCTAGCGATAATAACTGCATAATAGGGGTAATAATGCATGTTATACTGATAATAATATAAGTAATAAGTATAACTATTATAGTTCTAGCGATAATAACTGTATAATATGGGTAATAATGCATGTTATATTGATAATAATAAAAGTAATAAGTATAATTATTATAGTTCGAGCGATAATAACTGCATAATATGGCTAATAATGCATGTTATATTGATAATAATAAAAGTAATAAGTATAATTATTATAGTTCGAACGATAATAACTGCATAATATGGGTAATAGTGCATGTTACATTGATAATAATAAAAGTAATAAGTATAATTATTGTAGTTCCAGCGATAAGAACTGCATAATATGGGTAATAATGCATGTTATATTGATAATATTGGGAGTAATAAGTATAATTATTGTAGTTCGAGCGATAATAACTGCATAATATGGGTAATAGTGCATGTTATATTCATAATAATAAAAGTAATAAGTATAATTATTGTAGTTCTAGCGATAATAACTGCATAATATGGGTAATAATGCATGTTATATTGATAATATTGGGAGTAATAAGTATAATTATTATAGTTCTAGCGATAATAACTGCATAATAGGGGTAATAATGCATGTTATACTGATAATAATATAAGTCATAAGTATAACTATTATAGTTCTAGCGATAATAACTGCATAATATGGGTAATAATACATGTTATATTGATAATATTGGGAGTAATGAGTATATTTATTATAGTTCTGACGATAATAACAGTATAATAGGGGTAATAATGCATGTTATATTGATAATATTGGGAGTAATAAGTATATTTATTATAGTTCTGACGATAATAACAGTATAATATGGGTAATAATGCATGTTATATTGATAATATTGGGAGTAATAAGTATAATTATTATAGTTCTAGCGATAATAACTGTATAATATGGGTAATAATGCATGTTATATTGATAATATTGGGAGTAATAAGTATAATTATTATAGTTCTAGCGATAATAACTGCATAATATGGGTAATAGTGCATGTTATAGTGATAATATTAAAAGTAGTAAGTATAATTATTGTAGTTCTAGCAATAATAACTGCATAATATGGGTAATAATGCATGTTATATTGATAATAATAAAAGTAATAAGTATAATTATTGTAGTTCTAGCGATAATAACTGCATAATATGGGTAATAATGCATGTTATATTGATAATATTGGGAGTAATAAGTATATTTATTATAGTTCTGACGATAATAACTGCATAATATGGGTAAGAATGCATGTTATATTGATAATATTGGGAGTAATAAGAATATTTATTATGGTTCTGCCAATAATAACAGTATAATATGGGTAATAATGCATGTTATATTGATAATATTGGGAGTAATAAGTATAATTATTGTAGTTCTAGCGATAATAACTGCATAATATGGGTAATAGTGCATGTTATAGTGATAATAATAAAAGTAATAAGTATAATTATTGTAGTTCTAGCGATAATAACTGCATAACATGGGTAATAATGCATGTTGTATTGATAATATTGGGAGTAATAAGTATATTTATTATAGTTCTGACGATAATAACAGTATAATGTGGGTAATAATGCATGTTATATTGATAATATTGGGAGTAATAAGTATAATTATTATAGTTCTAGCGATAATAGCTGCATAATAGGGGTAATAATGCATGTTATACTGACAATAATATAAGTAATAAGTATAACTATTATAGTTCTAGCGATAATAACTGTATAATACGGGTAATAATGCATGAAATATTGATAATATTAGGAGTTATAAGTATAATTATTATAGTTCTAGCGATAATAACTGCATAATATGGGTAATAATGCATGTTATATTGATAACATTGGGAGTAATGAGTATATTTATTATAGTTCTGCCGATAATAACAGTATAATATGGATAATAATGCATGTTATATTGATAATATTGGGAGTAATAAGTATATCTATTATAGTTCTGACGATAATAACTGCATAATATGGGTAAGAATGCATGTTATATTGATAATATTGGGAGTAATAAGAATATTTATTATGGTTCTGACAATAATAACAGTATAATATGGGTAATAATGCATGTTATATTGATAATATTGGGAGTAATAAGTATAATGATTGTAGTTCTAGCGATAATAACTGCATAATATGGGTAATAGTGCATGTTATAGTGATAATAATAAAAGTAATAAGTATAATTATTGTAGTTCTAGCGATAATAACTGCATAATATGGGTAATAATGCATGTTATATTGATAATATTGGGAGTAATAAGTATATTTATTATAGTTCTGACGATAATAACAGTATAATGTGGGTAATAATGCATGTTATATTGATAATATTGGGAGTAATAAGTATAATTATTATAGTTCTAGCGATAATAGCTGCATAATAGGGGTAATAATGCATGTTATACTGATAATAATATAAGTAATAAGTATAACTATTATAGTTCTAGCGATAATAACTGTATAATATGGGTAATAATGCATGAAATATTGATAATATTAGGAGTTATAAGTATAATTATTATAGTTCTAGCGATAATAACTGCATAATATGGGTAATAATGCATGTTATATTGATAATATTGGGAGTAATGAGTATATTTATTATAGTTCTGCCGATAATAACAGTATAATATGGATAATAATGCATGTTATATTGATAATATTGGGAGTAGTAAGTATAATTATTGTAGTTCTAGCGATAATAACTGCATAATATGGATAATAATGCATGTTATATTGATAATATTGGGAGTAATAAGTATAATTATTATAGTTCTAGCGATAATAGCTGCATAATAGGGGTAATAATGCATGTTATACTGATAATAATATAAGTAATAAGTATAACTATTATAGTTCTAGCGATAATAACTGTATAATATGGGTAATAATGCATGAAATATTGATAATATTAGGAGTTATAAGTATAATTATTATAGTTCCAGCGATAATAAGTGCATAATATGGGTAATAGTGCATGTTATATTGATAATAATAACAGTAATGAGTATAACTATTATAGTTCTACCGATAATAACTGCATAATATGGGTAATAATGCATGTTATATTGATAATATTGGGAGTAATGAGTATATTTATTATAGTTCTGCCGATAATAACAGTATAATATGGATAATAATGCATGTTATATTGATAATATTGGGAGTAATAAGTATAATTATTGTAGTTCTAGCGATAATAACTGCATAATATGGGTAATAGTGCATGTTATAGTGATAATAATAAAAGTAGTAAGTATAATTATTGTAGTTCTAGCGATAATAACTGCATAATATGGGTAATAATGCATGTTATATTGATAATAATAAAAGTAATAAGTATAATTATTATAGTTCGAGCTATAATAACTGCATAATATGGCTAATAATGCATGTTATATTGATAATAATAAAAGTAATAAGTATAATTATTATAGTTCGAACGATAATAACTGCATAATATGGGTAATAGTGCATGTTACATTGATAATAATAAAAGTAATAAGTATAATTATTGTAGTTCTAGCGATAATAACTGCATAATATGGGTAATAATGCATGTTATATTGATAATATTGGGAGTAATAAGTATATTTATTATAGTTCTGACAATAATAACAGTATAATATGGGTGATAATGCATGTTATATTGATAATATTGGGAGTAATAAGTATAATTATTGTAGATCGAGCGATAATAACTTGCATAATATGGGTAATAGTGCATGTTATATTCATAATAATAAAAGTAATAAGTATAATTATTGTAGTTCTAGCGATAATAACTGCATAATATGGGTAATAATGCATGTTATATTGATTATATTGGGAGTAATAAGTATATTTATTATAGTTCTGACAATAATAACAGTATAATATGGGTAATAATGCATGTTATATTGATAACATTGGGAGTAATAAGTATAATTATTGTAGTTCTAGCGATAATAACTGCATAATATGGGTAATAATGCATGTTATATTGATAATATTGGGAGTAATAAGTATATTTATTATAGCTCTGACGATAATAACAGTATAATATGGGTAATAATGCATGTTATATTGATAATATTGGGAGTAATAAGTATATTTATTATAGTTCTGACGATAATAACAGTATAATATGGGTAAAAATGCATGTTATATTGATAATATTGGGAGTAATAAGTATAATTATTATAGTTCTAGCGATAATAGCTGCATAATAGCGGTAATAATGCATGTTATACTGATAATAATATAAGTAATAAGTATAACTATTATAGTTCTAGCGATAATAACTGTATAATATGGGTAATAATGGATGAAATATTGATAATATTAGAAGTTATAAGTATAATTATTATAGTTCCAGCGAGAACAAGTGCATAATATGGGTAATAGTGCATGTTATATTGATAATAATAGAAGTAATAAGTATAATTATTGTAGTTCTAGCGATAATAACTGCATAATATGGGTAATAATGCATGTTATATTGATAATATTGGGAGTAATTAGTATATTTATTATATTTCTGACGATAATAACAGTATAATATGGGTAATAATGCATGTTATATTGATAATATTGGGATTAATAAGTATGTTTATTATAGTTCTGACGATAGTAACTGCATAATATGGGTAATAGTGCATGTTATATTGATAATAATAAAAGTAGTAAGTATAATTATTGTAGTTCCAGAGATAAGAACTGCATAATATGGGTAATAATGCATGTTATATTGATAATATTGGGAGTAATAAGTATATTTATTATAGTTCTGACGATAATAGCAGTATAATATGGGTAATAATGCATTTTATATTGATAATATTGGGAGTAATAAGTATAATTATTATAGTTCGAGCGATAATAACTGCATAATATGGGTAATAGTGCATGTTATATTCATAATAATAAAAGTAATAAGTATAATTATTGTAGTTCTAGCGATAATAACTGCATAATATGGGTAATAATGCATGTTATATTGATAATATTGGGAGTAATAAGTATAATTATTATAGTTCTAGCGATAATAGCTGCATAATAGGGGTAATAATGCATGTTATACTGATAATAATATAAGTAATAAGTATAACTATTATAGTTCTAGCGATAATAACTGTATAATATGGGTAATAATGCATGAAATATTGATAATATTAGGAGTTATAAGTATAATTATTATAGTTCTAGCGATAATAACTGCATAATATGGGTAATAATGCATGTTATATTGATAATATTGGGAGTAATGAGTATATTTATTATAGTTCTGCCGATAATAACAGTATAATATGGATAATAATGCATGTTATATTGATAATATTGGGAGTAATAAGTATAATTATTGTAGTTCTAGCGATAATAACTGCATAATATGGGTAATAATGCATGTTATATTGATAATATTGGGAGTAATAAGGATATTTATTATAGTTCTGACGATAATAACAGTATAATATGGGTAATAATGCATGTTATATTGATAATATTGGGAGTAATAAGTATAATTATTATAGTTCTAGCGATAATAACTGCATAATAGGGGTAATAATGCATGTTATACTGATAATAATATAAGTAATAAGTATAACTATTATAGTTCTAGCGATAATAACTGTATAATATGGGTAATAATGCATGTTATATTGATAATAATAAAAGTAATAAGTATAATTATTATAGTTCGAGCGATAATAACTGCATAATATGGCTAATAATGCATGTTATATTGATAATAATAAAAGTAATAAGTATAATTATTATAGTTCGAACGATAATAACTGCATAATATGGGTAATAGTGCATGTTACATTGATAATAATAAAAGTAATAAGTATAATTATTGTAGTTCCAGCGATAAGAACTGCATAATATGGGTAATAATGCATGTTATATTGATAATATTGGGAGTAATAAGTATAATTATTGTAGTTCGAGCGATAATAACTGCATAATATGGGTAATAGTGCATGTTATATTCATAATAATAAAAGTAATAAGTATAATTATTGTAGTTCTAGCGATAATAACTGCATAATATGGGTAATAATGCATGTTATATTGATAATATTGGGAGTAATAAGTATAATTATTATAGTTCTAGCGATAATAACTGCATAATAGGGGTAATAATGCATGTTATACTGATAATAATATAAGTCATAAGTATAACTATTATAGTTCTAGCGATAATAACTGCATAATATGGGTAATAATGCATGTTATATTGATAATATTGGGAGTAATAAGTATATTTATTATAGTTCTGACGATAATAACTGCATAATATGGGTAAGAATGCATGTTATATTGATAATATTGGGAGTAATAAGAATATTTATTATGGTTCTGCCAATAATAACAGTATAATATGGGTAATAATGCATGTTATATTGATAATATTGGGAGTAATAAGTATAATTATTGTAGTTCTAGCGATAATAACTGCATAATATGGGTAATAGTGCATGTTATAGGGATAATAATAAAAGTAATAAGTATAATTATTGTAGTTCTAGCGATAATAACTGCATAACATGGGTAATAATGCATGTTGTATTGATAATATTGGGAGTAATAAGTATATTTATTATAGTTCTGACGATAATAACAGTATAATGTGGGTAATAATGCATGTTATATTGATAATATTGGGAGTAATAAGTATAATTATTATAGTTCTAGCGATAATAGCTGCATAATAGGGGTAATAATGCATGTTATACTGACAATAATATAAGTAATAAGTATAACTATTATAGTTCTAGCGATATTAACTGTATAATACGGGTAATAATGCATGAAATATTGATAATATTAGGAGTTATAAGTATAATTATTATAGTTCTAGCGATAATAACTGCATAATATGGGTAATAATGCATGTTATATTGATAATATTGGGAGTAATGAGTATATTTATTATAGTTCTGCCGATAATAACAGTATAATATGGATAATAATGCATGTTATATTGATAATATTGGGAGTAGTAAGTATAATTATTGTAGTTCTAGCGATAATAACTGCATAATATGGATAATAATGCATGTTATATTGATAATATTGGGAGTAATAAGTATAATTATTATAGTTCTAGCGATAATAGCTGCATAATAGGGGTAATAATGCATGTTGTACTGATAATAATATAAGTAATAAGTATAACTATTATAGTTCTAGCGATAATAACTGTATAATATGGGTAATAATGCATGAAATATTGATAATATTAGGAGTTATAAGTATAATTATTATAGTTCCAGCGATAATAAGTGCATAATATGGGTAATAGTGCATGTTATATTGATAATAATAACAGTAATGAGTATAACTATTATAGTTCTACCGATAATAACTGCATAATATGGGTAATAATGCATGTTATATTGATAATATTGGGAGTAATGAGTATATTTATTATAGTTCTGCCGATAATAACAGTATAATATGGATAATAATGCATGTTATATTGATAATATTGGGAGTAATAAGTATAATTATTGTAGTTCTAGCGATAATAACTGCATAATATGGGTAATAGTGCATGTTATAGTGATAATAATAAAAGTAGTAAGTATAATTATTGTAGTTCTAGCGATAATAACTGCATAATATGGGTAATAATGCATGTTATATTGATAATAATAAAAGTAATAAGTATAATTATTATAGTTCGAGCTATAATAACTGCATAATATGGCTAATAATGCATGTTATATTGATAATAATAAAAGTAATAAGTATAATTATTATAGTTCGAACGATAATAACTGCATAATATGGGTAATAGTGCATGTTACATTGATAATAATAAAAGTAATAAGTATAATTATTGTAGTTCTAGCGATAATAACTGCATAATATGGGTAATAATGCATGTTATATTGATAATATTGGGAGTAATAAGTATATTTATTATAGTTCTGACAATAATAACAGTATAATATGGGTGATAATGCATGTTATATTGATAATATTGGGAGTAATAAGTATAATTATTGTAGATCGAGCGATAATAACTTGCATAATATGGGTAATAGTGCATGTTATATTCATAATAATAAAAGTAATAAGTATAATTATTGTAGTTCTAGCGATAATAACTGCATAATATGGGTAATAATGCATGTTATATTGATTATATTGGGAGTAATAAGTATATTTATTATAGTTCTGACAATAATAACAGTATAATATGGGTAATAATGCATGTTATATTGATAACATTGGGAGTAATAAGTATAATTATTGTAGTTCTAGCGATAATAACAGTATAATATGGGTAAAAATGCATGTTATATTGATAATATTGGGAGTAATAAGTATAATTATTATAGTTCTAGCGATAATAGCTGCATAATAGCGGTAATAATGCATGTTATACTGATAATAATATAAGTAATAAGTATAACTATTATAGTTCTAGCGATAATAACTGTATAATATGGGTAATAATGGATGAAATATTGATAATATTAGAAGTTATAAGTATAATTATTATAGTTCCAGCGAGAACAAGTGCATAATATGGGTAATAGTGCATGTTATATTGATAATAATAGAAGTAATAAGTATAATTATTGTAGTTCTAGCGATAATAACTGCATAATATGGGTAATAATGCATGTTATATTGATAATATTGGGAGTAATTAGTATATTTATTATATTTCTGACGATAATAACAGTATAATATGGGTAATAATGCATGTTATATTGATAATATTGGGATTAATAAGTATGTTTATTATAGTTCTGACGATAGTAACTGCATAATATGGGTAATAGTGCATGTTATATTGATAATAATAAAAGTAGTAAGTATAATTATTGTAGTTCCAGCGATAAGAACTGCATAATATGGGTAATAATGCATGTTATATTGATAATATTGGGAGTAATAAGTATATTTATTATAGTTCTGACGATAATAGCAGTATAATATGGGTAATAATGCATTTTATATTGATAATATTGGGAGTAATAAGTATAATTATTATAGTTCGAGCGATAATAACTGCATAATATGGGTAATAGTGCATGTTATATTCATAATAATAAAAGTAATAAGTATAATTATTGTAGTTCTAGCGATAATAACTGCATAATATGGGTAATAATGCATGTTATATTGATAATATTGGGAGTAATAAGTATAATTATTATAGTTCTAGCGATAATAGCTGCATAATAGGGGTAATAATGCATGTTATACTGATAATAATATAAGTAATAAGTATAACTATTATAGTTCTAGCGATAATAACTGTATAATATGGGTAATAATGCATGAAATATTGATAATATTAGGAGTTATAAGTATAATTATTATAGTTCTAGCGATAATAACTGCATAATATGGGTAATAATGCATGTTATATTGATAATATTGGGAGTAATGAGTATATTTATTATAGTTCTGCCGATAATAACAGTATAATATGGATAATAATGCATGTTATATTGATAATATTGGGAGTAATAAGTATAATTATTGTAGTTCTAGCGATAATAACTGCATAATATGGGTAATAATGCATGTTATATTGATAATATTGGGAGTAATGAGTATATTTATTATAGTTCTGACGATAATAACAGTATAATAGGGGTAATAATGCATGTTATATTGATAATATTGGGAGTAATAAGTATATTTATTATAGTTCTGACGATAATAACAGTATAATAGGGGTAATAATGCATGTTATATTGATAATATTGGGAGTAATAAGTATATTTATTATAGTTCTGACGATAATAACTGCATAATAGGGGTAATAATGCATGTTATACTGATAATAATATAAGTAATAAGTATAACTATTATAGTTCCAGCGATAATAACTGTATAATATGGGTAATAATGCATGAAATATTGATAATATTAGGAGTTATAAGTATAATTATTATAGTTCTAGCGATAATAACTGCATAATATGGGTAATAATGCATGTTATATTGATAACATTGGGAGTAATGAGTATATTTATTATAGTTCTGCCGATAATAACAGTATAATATGGATAATAATGCATGTTATATTGATAATATTGGGAGTAATAAGTATATTTATTATAGTTCTGACGATAATAACTGCATAATATGGGTAAGAATGCATGTTATATTGATAATATTGGGAGTAATAAGAATATTTATTATGGTTCTGACAATAATAACAGTACAATATGGGTAATAATGCATGTTATATTGATAATATTGGGAGTAATAAGTATAATTATTGTAGTTCTAGCGATAATAACTGCATAATATGGGTAATAGTGCATGTTATAGTGATAATAATAAAAGTAATAAGTATAATTATTGTAGTTCTAGCGATAATAACTGCATAATATGGGTAATAATGCATGTTATATTGATAATATTGGGAGTAATAAGTATATTTATTATAGTTCTGACGATAATAACAGTATAATGTGGGTAATAATGCATGTTATATTGATAATATTGGGAGTAATAAGTATAATTATTATAGTTCTAGCGATAACAGCTGCATAATAGCGGTAATAATGCATGTTATACTGATAATAATATAAGTAATAAGTATAACTATTATAGTTCCAGCGATAATAACTGTATAATATGGGTAATAATGCATGAAATATTGATAATATTAGGAGTTATAAGTATAATTATTATAGTTCTAGCGATAATAACTGCATAATATGGGTAATAATGCATGTTATATTGATAATATTGGGAGTAATGAGTATATTTATTATAGTTCTGCCGATAATAACAGTATAATATGGATAATAATGCATGTTATATTGATAATATTGGGAGTAGTAAGTATAATTATTGTAGTTCTAGCGATAATAACTGCATAATATGGATAATAATGCATGAAATATTGATAATATTAGGAGTTATAAGTATAATTATTATAGTTCCAGCGATAATAAGTGCATAATATGGGTAATAGTGCATGTTATATTGATAATAATAACAGTAATGAGTATAACTATTATAGTTCTACCGATAATAACTGCATAATATGGGTAATAATGCATGTTATATTGATAATATTGGGAGTAATGAGTATATTTATTATAGTTCTGCCGATAATAACAGTATAATATGGATAATAATGCATGTTATATTGATAATATTGGGAGTAATAAGTATAATTATTGTAGTTCTAGCGATAATAACTGCATAATATGGGTAATAGTGCATGTTATAGTGATAATAATAAAAGTAGTAAGTATAATTATTGTAGTTCTAGCGATAATAACTGCATAATATGGGTAATAATGCATGTTATATTGATAATATTGGGAGTAATAAGTATATTTATTATAGTTCTGACAATAATAACAGTATAATATGGGTGATAATGCATGTTATATTGATAATATTGGGAGTAATAAGTATAATTATTGTAGTTCGAGCGATAATAACTTGCATAATATGGGTAATAGTGCATGTTATATTCATAATAATAAAAGTAATAAGTATAATTATTGTAGTTCTAGCGATAATAACTGCATAATATGGGTAATAATGCATGTTATATTGATAATATTGGGAGTAATAAGTATATTTATTATAGCTCTGACGATAATAACAGTATAATATGGGTAATAATGCATGTTATATTGATAATATTGGGAGTAATAAGTATATTTATTATAGTTCTGACGATAATAACAGTATAATATGGGTAATAATGCATGTTATATTGATAATATTGGGAGTAATAAGTATAATTATTATAGTTCTAGCGATAACAGCTGCATAATAGCGGTAATAATGCATGTTATACTGATAATAATATAAGTAATAAGTATAACTATTATAGTTCTAGCGATAATAACTGTATAATATGGGTAATAATGGATGAAATATTGATAATATTAGAAGTTATAAGTATAATTATTATAGTTCCAGCGAGAACAAGTGCATAATATGGGTAATAGTGCATGTTATATTGATAATAATAAAAGTAATAAGTATAATTATTGTAGTTCTAGCGATAATAACTGCATAATATGGGTAATAATGCATGTTATACTGATAATAATATAAGTAATAAGTATAACTATTATAGTTCCAGCGATAATAACTGTATAATATGGGTAATAATGCATGTTATATTGATAATATTGGGAGTAATAAGTATATTTATTATAGTTCTGACGATAATAACAGTATAATAGGGGTAATAATGCATGTTATATTGATAATATTGGGAGTAATAAGTATATTTATTATAGTTCTGACGATAATAACAGTATAATATGGGTAATAATGCATGTTATATTGATAATATTGGGAGTAATAGGTATAATTATTATAGTTCTAGCGATAATAACTGCATAATAGGGGTAATAATGCATGTTATACTGATAATAATATAAGTAATAAGTATAACTATTATAGTTCCAGCGATAATAACTGTATAATATGGGTAATAATGCATGAAATATTGATAATATTAGGAGTTATAAGTATAATTATTATAGTTCTAGCGATAATAACTGCATAATATGGGTAATAATGCATGTTATATTGATAATATTGGGAGTAATGAGTATATTTATTATAGTTCTGCCGATAATAACAGTATAATATGGATAATAATGCATGTTATATTGATAATATTGGGAGTAGTAAGTATAATTATTGTAGTTCTAGCGATAATAACTGCATAATATGGATAATAATGCATGAAATATTGATAATATTAGGAGTTATAAGTATAATTATTATAGTTCCAGCGATAATAAGTGCATAATATGGGTAATAGTGCATGTTATATTGATAATAATAACAGTAATGAGTATAACTATTATAGTTCTACCGATAATAACTGCATAATATGGGTAATAATGCATGTTATATTGATAATATTGGGAGTAATGAGTATATTTATTATAGTTCTGCCGATAATAACAGTATAATATGGATAATAATGCATGTTATATTGATAATATTGGGAGTAATAAGTATAATTATTGTAGTTCTAGCGATAATAACTGCATAATATGGGTAATAGTGCATGTTATAGTGATAATAATAAAAGTAGTAAGTATAATTATTGTAGTTCTAGCGATAATAACTGCATAATATGGGTAATAATGCATGTTATATTGATAATATTGGGAGTAATAAGTATATTTATTATAGTTCTGACAATAATAACAGTATAATATGGGTGATAATGCATGTTATATTGATAATATTGGGAGTAATAAGTATAATTATTGTAGTTCGAGCGATAATAACTTGCATAATATGGGTAATAGTGCATGTTATATTCATAATAATAAAAGTAATAAGTATAATTATTGTAGTTCTAGCGATAATAACTGCATAATATGGGTAATAATGCATGTTATATTGATAATATTGGGAGTAATAAGTATATTTATTATAGCTCTGACGATAATAACAGTATAATATGGGTAATAATGCATGTTATATTGATAATATTGGGAGTAATAAGTATATTTATTATAGTTCTGACGATAATAACAGTATAATATGGGTAATAATGCATGTTATATTGATAATATTGGGAGTAATAAGTATAATTATTATAGTTCTAGCGATAACAGCTGCATAATAGCGGTAATAATGCATGTTATACTGATAATAATATAAGTAATAAGTATAACTATTATAGTTCTAGCGATAATAACTGTATAATATGGGTAATAATGGATGAAATATTGATAATATTAGAAGTTATAAGTATAATTATTATAGTTCCAGCGAGAACAAGTGCATAATATGGGTAATAGTGCATGTTATATTGATAATAATAAAAGTAATAAGTATAATTATTGTAGTTCTAGCGATAATAACTGCATAATATGGGTAATAATGCATGTTATATTGATAATATTGGGAGTAATTAGTATATTTATTATATTTCTGACGATAATAACAGTATAATATGGGTAATAATGCATGTTATATTGATAATATTGGGATTAATAAGTATGTTTATTATAGTTCTGACGATAGTAACTGCATAATATGGGTAATAGTGCATGTTATATTGATAATAATAAAAGTAGTAAGTATAATTATTGTAGTTCCAGCGATAAGAACTGCATAATATGGGTAATAATGCATGTTATATTGATAATATTGGGAGTAATAAGTATATTTATTATAGTTCTGACGATAATAGCAGTATAATATGGGTAATAATGCATTTTATATTCATAATATTGGGAGTAATAAGTATAATTATTATAGTTCGAGCGATAATAACTGCATAATATAGGTAATAGCGCATGTTATATTCATAATAATAAAAGTAATAAGTATAATTATTGTAGTTCTTGCGATAATAACTGCATAATATGGGTAATAATGCATGTTATATTGATAATATTGGGAGCAATAAGTATATTTATTATAGTTCTGACGATAATAACAGTATAATAGGGGTAATAATGCATGTTATATTGATAATATTGGGAGTAATAAGTATATTTATTATAGTTCTGACGATAATAACAGTATAATAGGGGTAATAATGCATGTTATATTGATAATATTGGGAGTAATAAGTATATTTATTATAGTTCTGACGATAATAACAGTATAATATGGGTAATAATGCATGTTATATTGATAATATTGGGAGTAATAAGTATAATTATTATAGTTCTAGCGATAATAACTGCATAATAGGGGTAATAATGCATGTTATACTGATAATAATATAAGTAATAAGTATAACTATTATAGTTCTAGCGATAATAACTGCATAATATGGGTAATAATGCATGTTATATTGATAATATTGGGAGTAATGAGTATATTTATTATAGTTCTGACGATAATAACAGTATAATAGGGGTAATAATGCATGTTATATTGATAATATTGGGAGTAATAAGTATATTTATTATAGTTCTGACGATAATAACAGTATAATATGGGTAATAATGCATGTTATATTGATAATATTGGGAGTAATAAGTATAATTATTATAGTTCTAGCGATAATAACTGCATAATAGGGGTAATAATGCATGTTATACTGATAATAATATAAGTAATAAGTATAACTATTATAGTTCTAGCGATAATAACTGTATTATATGGGTAACAATGCATGTTATATTGATAATATTGGGAGTAATAAGTATAATTATTATAGTTCTAGCGATAATAACTGCATAACATGGGTAATAGTGCATGTTATAGTGATAATAATAAAAGTAGTAAGTATAATTATTGTAGTTCTAGCGATAATAACTGCATAATATGGGTAATAATGCATGTTATATTGATAATAATAAAAGTAATAAGTATAATTATTGTAGTTCTAGCGATACTAACTGCATAATATGGGTAATAATGCATGTTATATTGATAATATTGGGAGTAATAAGTATAATTATTATAATTCTAGCGATAATAACTGCATAATAGGGGTAATAATGCATGTTATACTGATAATAATATAAGTAATAAGTATAACTATTATAGTTCTAGCGATAATAACTGTATTATATGGGTAATAATGCATGTTATATTGATAATATTGGGAGTAATAAGTATAATTATTATAGTTCTAGCGATAATAACTGCATAATATGGGTAATAGTGCATGTTATAGTGATAATAATATAAGTAGTAAGTATAATTATTGTAGTTCTAGCGATAATAACTGCATAATATGGGTAATAATGCATGTTATATTGATAATAATAAAAGTAATAAGTATAATTATTGTAGTTCTAGCGATAATAACTGCATAATATGGGTAATAATGCATGTTATATTGATAATATTGGGAGTAATAAGTATATTTATTATAGTTCTGACGATAATAACTGCATAATATGGGTAAGAATGCATGTTATATTGATAATATTGGGAGTAATAAGAATATTTATTATGGTTCTGACAATAATAACAGTATAATATGGGTAATAATGCATGTTATATTGATAATATTGGGAGTAATAAGTATAATTATTGTAGTTCTAGCGATAATAACTGCATAATATGGGTAATAGTGCATGTTATAGTGATAATAATAAAAGTAATAAGTATAATTATTGTAGTTCTAGCGATAATAACTGCATAATATGGGTAATAATGCATGTTATATTGATAATATTGGGAGTAATAAGAATATTTATTATGGTTCTGACAATAATAACAGTATAATATGGGTAATAATGCATGTTATATTGATAATATTGGGAGTAATAAGTATAATTATTGTAGTTCTAGCGATAATAACTGCATAATATGGGTAATAGTGCATGTTATAGTGATAATAATAAAAGTAATAAGTTTAATTATTGTAGTTCTAGCGATAATAACTGCATAATATGGGTAATAATGCATGTTATATTGATAATATTGGGAGTAATAAGTATATTTATTATAGTTCTGACGATAATAACAGTATAATGTGGGTAATAATGCATGTTATATTGATAATATTGGGAGTAATAAGTATAATAATTATAGTTCTAGCGATAATAGCTGCCTAATAGGGGTAATAATGCATGTTATACTGATAATAATATAAGTAATAAGTATAACTATTATAGTTCTAGCGATAATAACTGTATAATATGGGTAATAATGCATGAAATATTGATAATATTAGGAGTTATAAGTATAATTATTATAGTTCTAGCGATAATAACTGCATAATATGGGTAATAATGCATGTTATATTGATAATATTGGGAGTAATGAGTATATTTATTATAGTTCTGCCGATAATAACAGTATAATATGGGTAATAATGCATGTTATATTGATAATATTGGGATTAATAAGTATGTTTATTATAGTTCTGACGATAGTAACTGCATAATATGGGTAATAGTGCATGTTATATTGATAATATTGGGAGTAATAAGTATAATTATTATAGTTCTAGCGATAATAGCTGCATAATAGGGATAATAATGCATGTTATACTGATAATAATATAAGTAATAAGTATAACTATTATAGTTCTAGCGATAATAACTGTATAATATGGGTAATAATGCTTGAAATATTGATAATATTAGGAGTTATAAGTATAATTATTATAGTTCTAGCGATAATAACTGCATAATATGGGTAATAATGCATGTTATATTGATAATATTGGGAGTAATGAGTATATTTATTATAGTTCTGCCGATAATAACAGTATAATATGGATAATAATGCATGTTATATTGATAATATTGGGAGTAATAAGTATAATTATTATAGTTCTAGCGATAATAACTGCATAATAGGGGTAATAATGCATGTTATACTGATAATAATATAAGTAATAAGTATAACTATTATAGTTCTAGCGATAATAACTGTATTATATGGGTAATAATGCATGTTATATTGATAATATTGGGAGTAATAAGTATAATTATTATAGTTCTAGCGATAATAACTGCATAATATGGGTAATAGTGCATGTTATAGTGATAATAATATAAGTAGTAAGTATAATTATTGTAGTTCTAGCGATAATAACTGCATAATATGGGTAATAATGCATGTTATATTGATAATAATAAAAGTAATAAGTATAATTATTGTAGTTCTAGCGATAATAACTGCATAATATGGGTAATAATGCATGTTATATTGATAATATTGGGAGTAATAAGTATATTTATTATAGTTCTGACGATAATAACTGCATAATATGGGTAAGAATGCATGTTATATTGATAATATTGGGAGTAATAAGAATATTTATTATGGTTCTGACAATAATAACAGTATAATATGGGTAATAATGCATGTTATATTGATAATATTGGGAGTAATAAGTATAATTATTGTAGTTCTAGCGATAATAACTGCATAATATGGGTAATAGTGCATGTTATAGTGATAATAATAAAAGTAATAAGTATAATTATTGTAGTTCTAGCGATAATAACTGCATAATATGGGTAATAATGCATGTTATATTGATAATATTGGGAGTAATAAGTATATTTATTATAGTTCTGACGATAATAACAGTATAATGTGGGTAATAATGCATGTTATATTGATAATATTGGGAGTAATAAGTATAATTATTATAGTTCTAGCGATAATAGCTGCCTAATAGGGGTAATAATGCATGTTATACTGATAATAATATAAGTAATAAGTATAACTATTATAGTTCTAGCGATAATAACTGTATAATATGGGTAATAATGCATGAAATATTGATAATATTAGGAGTTATAAGTATAATTATTATAGTTCTAGCGATAATAACTGCATAATATGGGTAATAATGCATGTTATATTGATAATATTGGGAGTAATGAGTATATTTATTATAGTTCTGCCGATAATAACAGTATAATATGGGTAATAATGCATGTTATATTGATAATATTGGGATTAATAAGTATGTTTATTATAGTTCTGACGATAGTAACTGCATAATATGGGTAATAGTGCATGTTATATTGATAATATTGGGAGTAATAAGTATAATTATTATAGTTCTAGCGATAATAGCTGCATAATAGGGATATTAATGCATGTTATACTGATAATAATATAAGTAATAAGTATAACTATTATAGTTCTAGCGATAATAACTGTATAATATGGGTAATAATGCATGAAATATTGATAATATTAGGAGTTATAAGTATAATTATTATAGTTCTAGCGTTAATAACTGCATAATATGGGTAATAATGCATGTTATATTGATAATATTGGGAGTAATGAGTATATTTATTATAGTTCTGCCGATAATAACAGTATAATATGGATAATAATGCATGTTATATTGATAATATTGGGAGTAATAAGTATAATTATTATAGTTCTAGCGATAATAACTGCATAATAGGGGTAATAATGCATGTTATACTGATAATAATATAAGTAATAAGTATAACTATTATAGTTCTAGCGATAATAACTGTATTATATGGGTAATAATGCATGTTATATTGATAATATTGGGAGTAATAAGTATAATTATTATAGTTCTAGCGATAATAACTGCATAATATGGGTAATAGTGCATGTTATAGTGATAATAATAAAAGTAATAAGTATAATTATTGTAGTTCTAGCGATAATAACTGCATAATATGGGTAATAGTGCATGTTATAGTGATAATAATAAAAGTAATAAGTATAATTATTGTAGTTCTAGCGATAATAACTGCATAATATGGGTAATAATGCATGTTATATTGATAATATTGGGAGTAATAAGTATATTTATTATAGTTCTGACGATAATAACAGTATAATGTGGGTAATAATGCATGTTATATTGATAATATTGGGAGTAATAAGTATAATTATTATAGTTCTAGCGATAATAGCTGCATAATAGGGGTAATAATGCATGTTATACTGATAATAATATAAGTAATAAGTATAACTATTATAGTTCTAGCGATAATAACTGTATAATATGGGTAATAATGCATGAAATATTGATAATATTAGGAGTTATAAGTATAATTATTATAGTTCTAGCGATAATAACTGCATAATATGGGTAATAATGCATGTTATATTGATAATATTGGGAGTAATGAGTATATTTATTATAGTTCTGCCGATAATAACAGTATAATATGGGTAATAATGCATGTTATATTGATAATATTGGGATTAATAAGTATGTTTATTATGGTTCTGACGATAGTAACTGCATAATATGGGTAATAGTGCATGTTATATTGATAATATTGGGAGTAATAAGTATAATTATTATAGTTCTAGCGATAATAGCTGCATAATAGGGATAATAATGCATGTTATACTGATAATAATATAAGTAATAAGTATAACTATTATAGTTCTAGCGATAATAACTGTATAATATGGGTAATAATGCATGAAATATTGATAATATTAGGAGTTATAAGTATAATTATTATAGTTCTAGCGATAATAACTGCATAATATGGGTAATAATGCATGTTATATTGATAATATTGGGAGTAATGAGTATATTTATTATAGTTCTGCCGATAATAACAGTATAATATGGATAATAATGCATGTTATATTGATAATATTGGGAGTAATAAGTATAATTATTATAGTTCTAGCGATAATAACTGTATAATATGGGTAATAATGCATGTTATATTGATAATATTGGGAGTAATTAGTATATTTATTATAGGTCTGACGATAATAGCAGTATAATATGGGTAATAATGCATGTTATATTGATAATATTGGGATTAATAAGTATGTTTATTATAGTTCTGCCGATAATAACAGTATAATATGGGTAATAATGCATGTTATATTGATAATATTGGGAGTAATAAGTATAATTATTATAGTTCTAGCGATAATAGCTGCATAATAGGGGTAATAATGCATGTTATACTGATAATAATATAAGTAATAAGTATAACTATTATAGTTCTAGCGATAATAACTGTATAATATGGGTAATAATGCATGAAATATTGATAATATTAGGAGTTATAAGTATAATTATTATAGTTCTAGCGATAATAACTGCATAATATGGGTAATAATGCATGTTATATTGATAATATTGGGAGTAATGAGTATATTTATTATAGTTCTGCCGATAATAACAGTATAATATGGATAATAATGCATGTTATATTGATAATATTGGGAGTGATAAGTATAATTATTGTAGTTCTAGCGATAATAACTGCATAATATGGGTAATAATGCATGTTATATTGATAATATTGGGAGTAATAAGTATATTTATTATAGTTCTGACGATAATAACAGTATAATAGGGGTAATAATGCATGTTATATTGATAATATTGGGAGTAATAAGTATATTTATTATAGTTCTGACGATAATAACAGTATAATAGGGGTAATAATGCATGTTATATTGATAATATTGGGAGTAATAAGTATATTTATTATAGTTCTGACGATAATAACAGTATAATATGGGTAATAATGCATGTTATATTGATAATATTGGGAGTAATAAGTATAATTATTATAGTTCTAGCGATAATAACTGCATAATAGGGGTAATAATGCATGTTATACTGATAATAATATAAGTAATAAGTATAACTATTATAGTTCTAGCGATAATAACTGCATAATATGGGTAATAATGCATGTTATATTGATAATATTGGGAGTAATGAGTATATTTATTATAGTTCTGACGATAATAACAGTATAATAGGGGTAATAATGCATGTTATATTGATAATATTGGGAGTAATAAGTATATTTATTATAGTTCTGACGATAATAACAGTATAATATGGGTAATAATGCATGTTATATTGATAATATTGGGAGTAATAAGTATAATTATTATAGTTCTAGCGATAATAACTGCATAATAGGGGTAATAATGCATGTTATACTGATAATAATATAAGTAATAAGTATAACTATTATAGTTCTAGCGATAATAACTGTATTATATGGGTAACAATGCATGTTATATTGATAATATTGGGAGTAATAAGTATAATTATTATAGTTCTAGCGATAATAACTGCATAATATGGGTAATAGTGCATGTTATAGTGATAATAATAAAAGTAGTAAGTATAATTATTGTAGTTCTAGCGATAATAACTGCATAATATGGGTAATAATGCATGTTATATTGATAATAATAAAAGTAATAAGTATAATTATTGTAGTTCTAGCGATACTAACTGCATAATATGGGTAATAATGCATGTTATATTGATAATATTGGGAGTAATAAGTATAATTATTATAATTCTAGCGATAATAACTGCATAATAGGGGTAATAATGCATGTTATACTGATAATAATATAAGTAATAAGTATAACTATTATAGTTCTAGCGATAATAACTGTATTATATGGGTAATAATGCATGTTATATTGATAATATTGGGAGTAATAAGTATAATTATTATAGTTCTAGCGATAATAACTGCATAATATGGGTAATAGTGCATGTTATAGTGATAATAATATAAGTAGTAAGTATAATTATTGTAGTTCTAGCGATAATAACTGCATAATATGGGTAATAATGCATGTTATATTGATAATAATAAAAGTAATAAGTATAATTATTGTAGTTCTAGCGATAATAACTGCATAATATGGGTAATAATGCATGTTATATTGATAATATTGGGAGTAATAAGTATATTTATTATAGTTCTGACGATAATAACTGCATAATATGGGTAAGAATGCATGTTATATTGATAATATTGGGAGTAATAAGAATATTTATTATGGTTCTGACAATAATAACAGTATAATATGGGTAATAATGCATGTTATATTGATAATATTGGGAGTAATAAGTATAATTATTGTAGTTCTAGCGATAATAACTGCATAATATGGGTAATAGTGCATGTTATAGTGATAATAATAAAAGTAATAAGTATAATTATTGTAGTTCTAGCGATAATAACTGCATAATATGGGTAATAATGCATGTTATATTGATAATATTGGGAGTAATAAGAATATTTATTATGGTTCTGACAATAATAACAGTATAATATGGGTAATAATGCATGTTATATTGATAATATTGGGAGTAATAAGTATAATTATTGTAGTTCTAGCGATAATAACTGCATAATATGGGTAATAGTGCATGTTATAGTGATAATAATAAAAGTAATAAGTTTAATTATTGTAGTTCTAGCGATAATAACTGCATAATATGGGTAATAATGCATGTTATATTGATAATATTGGGAGTAATAAGTATATTTATTATAGTTCTGACGATAATAACAGTATAATGTGGGTAATAATGCATGTTATATTGATAATATTGGGAGTAATAAGTATAATAATTATAGTTCTAGCGATAATAGCTGCCTAATAGGGGTAATAATGCATGTTATACTGATAATAATATAAGTAATAAGTATAACTATTATAGTTCTAGCGATAATAACTGTATAATATGGGTAATAATGCATGAAATATTGATAATATTAGGAGTTATAAGTATAATTATTATAGTTCTAGCGATAATAACTGCATAATATGGGTAATAATGCATGTTATATTGATAATATTGGGAGTAATGAGTATATTTATTATAGTTCTGCCGATAATAACAGTATAATATGGGTAATAATGCATGTTATATTGATAATATTGGGATTAATAAGTATGTTTATTATAGTTCTGACGATAGTAACTGCATAATATGGGTAATAGTGCATGTTATATTGATAATATTGGGAGTAATAAGTATAATTATTATAGTTCTAGCGATAATAGCTGCATAATAGGGATAATAATGCATGTTATACTGATAATAATATAAGTAATAAGTATAACTATTATAGTTCTAGCGATAATAACTGTATAATATGGGTAATAATGCGTGAAATATTGATAATATTAGGAGTTATAAGTATAATTATTATAGTTCTAGCGATAATAACTGCATAATATGGGTAATAATGCATGTTATATTGATAATATTGGGAGTAATGAGTATATTTATTATAGTTCTGCCGATAATAACAGTATAATATGGATAATAATGCATGTTATATTGATAATATTGGGAGTAATAAGTATAATTATTATAGTTCTAGCGATAATAACTGCATAATAGGGGTAATAATGCATGTTATACTGATAATAATATAAGTAATAAGTATAACTATTATAGTTCTAGCGATAATAACTGTATTATATGGGTAATAATGCATGTTATATTGATAATATTGGGAGTAATAAGTATAATTATTATAGTTCTAGCGATAATAACTGCATAATATGGGTAATAGTGCATGTTATAGTGATAATAATATAAGTAGTAAGTATAATTATTGTAGTTCTAGCGATAATAACTGCATAATATGGGTAATAATGCATGTTATATTGATAATAATAAAAGTAATAAGTATAATTATTGTAGTTCTAGCGATAATAACTGCATAATATGGGTAATAATGCATGTTATATTGATAATATTGGGAGTAATAAGTATATTTATTATAGTTCTGACGATAATAACTGCATAATATGGGTAAGAATGCATGTTATATTGATAATATTGGGAGTAATAAGAATATTTATTATGGTTCTGACAATAATAACAGTATAATATGGGTAATAATGCATGTTATATTGATAATATTGGGAGTAATAAGTATAATTATTGTAGTTCTAGCGATAATAACTGCATAATATGGGTAATAGTGCATGTTATAGTGATAATAATAAAAGTAATAAGTATAATTATTGTAGTTCTAGCGATAATAACTGCATAATATGGGTAATAATGCATGTTATATTGATAATATTGGGAGTAATAAGTATATTTATTATAGTTCTGACGATAATAACAGTATAATGTGGGTAATAATGCATGTTATATTGATAATATTGGGAGTAATAAGTATAATTATTATAGTTCTAGCGATAATAGCTGCCTAATAGGGGTAATAATGCATGTTATACTGATAATAATATAAGTAATAAGTATAACTATTATAGTTCTAGCGATAATAACTGTATAATATGGGTAATAATGCATGAAATATTGATAATATTAGGAGTTATAAGTATAATTATTATAGTTCTAGCGATAATAACTGCATAATATGGGTAATAATGCATGTTATATTGATAATATTGGGAGTAATGAGTATATTTATTATAGTTCTGCCGATAATAACAGTATAATATGGGTAATAATGCATGTTATATTGATAATATTGGGATTAATAAGTATGTTTATTATAGTTCTGACGATAGTAACTGCATAATATGGGTAATAGTGCATGTTATATTGATAATATTGGGAGTAATAAGTATAATTATTATAGTTCTAGCGATAATAGCTGCATAATAGGGATAATAATGCATGTTATACTGATAATAATATAAGTAATAAGTATAACTATTATAGTTCTAGCGATAATAACTGTATAATATGGGTAATAATGCATGAAATATTGATAATATTAGGAGTTATAAGTATAATTATTATAGTTCTAGCGTTAATAACTGCATAATATGGGTAATAATGCATGTTATATTGATAATATTGGGAGTAATGAGTATATTTATTATAGTTCTGCCGATAATAACAGTATAATATGGATAATAATGCATGTTATATTGATAATATTGGGAGTAATAAGTATAATTATTATAGTTCTAGCGATAATAACTGCATAATAGGGGTAATAATGCATGTTATACTGATAATAATATAAGTAATAAGTATAACTATTATAGTTCTAGCGATAATAACTGTATTATATGGGTAATAATGCATGTTATATTGATAATATTGGGAGTAATAAGTATAATTATTATAGTTCTAGCGATAATAACTGCATAATATGGGTAATAGTGCATGTTATAGTGATAATAATAAAAGTAATAAGTATAATTATTGTAGTTCTAGCGATAATAACTGCATAATATGGGTAATAGTGCATGTTATAGTGATAATAATAAAAGTAATAAGTATAATTATTGTAGTTCTAGCGATAATAACTGCATAATATGGGTAATAATGCATGTTATATTGATAATATTGGGAGTAATAAGTATATTTATTATAGTTCTGACGATAATAACAGTATAATGTGGGTAATAATGCATGTTATATTGATAATATTGGGAGTAATAAGTATAATTATTATAGTTCTAGCGATAATAGCTGCATAATAGGGGTAATAATGCATGTTATACTGATAATAATATAAGTAATAAGTATAACTATTATAGTTCTAGCGATAATAACTGTATAATATGGGTAATAATGCATGAAATATTGAAAATATTAGGAGTTATAAGTATAATTATTATAGTTCTAGCGATAATAACTGCATAATATGGGTAATAATGCATGTTATATTGATAATATTGGGAGTAATGAGTATATTTATTATAGTTCTGCCGATAATAACAGTATAATATGGGTAATAATGCATGTTATATTGATAATATTGGGATTAATAAGTATGTTTATTATGGTTCTGACGATAGTAACTGCATAATATGGGTAATAGTGCATGTTATATTGATAATATTGGGAGTAATAAGTATAATTATTATAGTTCTAGCGATAATAGCTGCATAATAGGGATAATAATGCATGTTATACTGATAATAATATAAGTAATAAGTATAACTATTATAGTTCTAGCGATAATAACTGTATAATATGGGTAATAATGCATGAAATATTGATAATATTAGGAGTTATAAGTATAATTATTATAGTTCTAGCGATAATAACTGCATAATATGGGTAATAATGCATGTTATATTGATAATATTGGGAGTAATGAGTATATTTATTATAGTTCTGCCGATAATAACAGTATAATATGGATAATAATGCATGTTATATTGATAATATTGGGAGTAATAAGTATAATTATTATAGTTCTAGCGATAATAACTGTATAATATGGGTAATAATGCATGTTATATTGATAATATTGGGAGTAATTAGTATATTTATTATAGGTCTGACGATAATAGCAGGATAATATGGGTAATAATGCATGTTATATTGATAATATTGGGATTAATAAGTATGTTTATTATAGTTCTGCCGATAATAACAGTATAATATGGGTAATAATGCATGTTATATTGATAATATTGGGATTAATAAGTATGTTTATTATGGTTCTGACGATAGTAACTGCATAATATGGGTAATAGTGCATGTTATATTGATAATATTGGGAGTAATAAGTATAATTATTATAGTTCTAGCGATAATAGCTGCATAATAGGGATAATAATGCATGTTATACTGATAATAATATAAGTAATAAGTATAACTATTATAGTTCTAGCGATAATAACTGTATAATATGGGTAATAATGCATGAAATATTGATAATATTAGGAGTTATAAGTATAATTATTATAGTTCTAGCGATAATAACTGCATAATATGGGTAATAATGCATGTTATATTGATAATATTGGGAGTAATTAGTATATTTATTATAGGTCTGACGATAATAGCAGGATAATATGGGTAAAAATGCATGTTATATTGATAATATTGGGATTAATAAGTATGTTTATTATAGTTCTGACGATAATAACAGTATAATATGGGTAATAATGCATGTTATATTGATAATATTGGGAGTAATAAGTATAATTATTATAGTTCTAGCGATAATAACTGCATAATAGGGGTAATAATGCATGTTATACTGATAATAATATAAGTAATAAGTATAACTATTATAGTTCTAGCGATAATAACTGTATAATATGGGTAATAATGCATGTTATATTGATAATATTGGGAGTAATAAGTATAATTATTATAGTTCTAGCGATAATAACTGCATAATATGGGTAATAGTGCATGTCATAGTGATAATAATAAAAGTAATAAGTATAATTATTGTAGTTCTAGCGATAATAACTGCATAATATGGGTAATAATGCATGTTATATTGATAATATTGGGAGTAATAAGTATATTTATTATAGTTCTGACGATAATAACAGTATAATAGGGGTAATAATGCATGTTATATTGATAATATTGGGAGTAATAAGTATATTTATTATAGTTCTGACGATAATAACAGTATAATATGGGTAATAATGCATGTTATATTGATAATATTGGGAGTAATAAGTATAATTATTATAGTTCTAGCGATAATAACTGCATAATAGGGGTAATAATGCATGTTATACTGATAATAATATAAGTAATAAGTATAACTATTATAGTTCTAGCGATAATAACTGCATAATATGGGTAATAATGCATGTTATATTGATAATATTGGGAGTAATGAGTATATTTATTATAGTTCTGACGATAATAACAGTATAATAGGGGTAATAATGCATGTTATATTGATAATATTGGGAGTAATAAGTATATTTATTATAGTTCTGACGATAATAACAGTATAATATGGGTAATAATGCATGTTATATTGATAATATTGGGAGTAATAAGTATAATTATTATAGTTCTAGCGATAATAACTGCATAATAGGGGTAATAATGCATGTTATACTGATAATAATATAAGTAATAAGTATAACTATTATAGTTCTAGCGATAATAACTGTATTATATGGGTAACAATGCATGTTATATTGATAATATTGGGAGTAATAAGTATAATTATTATAGTTCTAGCGATAATAACTGCATAATATGGGTAATAGTGCATGTTATAGTGATAATAATAAAAGTAGTAAGTATAATTATTGTAGTTCTAGCGATAATAACTGCATAATATGGGTAATAATGCATGTTATATTGATAATAATAAAAGTAATAAGTATAATTATTGTAGTTCTAGCGATACTAACTGCATAATATGGGTAATAATGCATGTTATATTGATAATATTGGGAGTAATAAGTATATTTATTATAGTTCTGACGATAATAACTGCATAATATGGGTAAGAATGCATGTTATATTGATAATATTGGGAGTAATAAGAATATTTATTATGGTTCTGACAATAATAACAGTATAATATGGGTAATAATGCATGTTATATTGTTAATATTGGGAGTAATAAGTATAATTATTGTAGTTCTAGCGATAATAACTGCATAATATGGGTAATAGTGCATGTTATAGTGATAATAATAAAAGTAATAAGTATAATTATTGTAGTTCTAGCGATAATAACTGCATAATATGGGTAATAATGCATGTTATATTGATAATATTAAGAGTAATAAGTATATTTATTATAGTTCTGACGATAATAACAGTATAATGTTGGTAATAATGCATGTTATATTGATAATATTGGGAGTAATAAGTATAATTATTATAATTCTAGCGATAATAACTGCATAATAGGGGTAATAATGCATGTTATACTGATAATAATATAAGTAATAAGTATAACTATTATAGTTCTAGCGATAATAACTGTATTATATGGGTAATAATGCATGTTATATTGATAATATTGGGAGTAATAAGTATAATTATTATAGTTCTAGCGATAATAACTGCATAATATGGGTAATAGTGCATGTTATAGTGATAATAATATAAGTAGTAAGTATAATTATTGTAGTTCTAGCGATAATAACTGCATAATATGGGTAATAATGCATGTTATATTGATAATAATAAAAGTAATAAGTATAATTATTGTAGTTCTAGCGATAATAACTGCATAATATGGGTAATAATGCATGTTATATTGATAATATTGGGAGTAATAAGTATATTTATTATAGTTCTGACGATAATAACTGCATAATATGGGTAAGAATGCATGTTATATTGATAATATTGGGAGTAATAAGAATATTTATTATGGTTCTGACAATAATAACAGTATAATATGGGTAATAATGCATGTTATATTGATAATATTGGGAGTAATAAGTATAATTATTGTAGTTCTAGCGATAATAACTGCATAATATGGGTAATAGTGCATGTTATAGTGATAATAATAAAAGTAATAAGTATAATTATTGTAGTTCTAGCGATAATAACTGCATAATATGGGTAATAATGCATGTTATATTGATAATATTGGGAGTAATAAGAATATTTATTATGGTTCTGACAATAATAACAGTATAATATGGGTAATAATGCATGTTATATTGATAATATTGGGAGTAATAAGTATAATTATTGTAGTTCTAGCGATAATAACTGCATAATATGGGTAATAGTGCATGTTATAGTGATAATAATAAAAGTAATAAGTATAATTATTGTAGTTCTAGCGATAATAACTGCATAATATGGGTAATAATGCATGTTATATTGATAATATTGGGAGTAATAAGTATATTTATTATAGTTCTGACGATAATAACAGTATAATGTGGGTAATAATGCATGTTATATTGATAATATTGGGAGTAATAAGTATAATTATTATAGTTCTAGCGATAATAGCTGCCTAATAGGGGTAATAATGCATGTTATACTGATAATAATATAAGTAATAAGTATAACTATTATAGTTCTAGCGATAATAACTGTATAATATGGGTAATAATGCATGAAATATTGATAATATTAGGAGTTATAAGTATAATTATTATAGTTCTAGCGATAATAACTGCATAATATGGGTAATAATGCATGTTATATTGATAATATTGGGAGTAATGAGTATATTTATTATAGTTCTGCCGATAATAACAGTATAATATGGGTAATAATGCATGTTATATTGATAATATTGGGATTAATAAGTATGTTTATTATAGTTCTGACGATAGTAACTGCATAATATGGGTAATAGTGCATGTTATATTGATAATATTGGGAGTAATAAGTATAATTATTATAGTTCTAGCGATAATAGCTGCATAATAGGGATAATAATGCATGTTATACTGATAATAATATAAGTAATAAGTATAACTATTATAGTTCTAGCGATAATAACTGTATAATATGGGTAATAATGCATGAAATATTGATAATATTAGGAGTTATAAGTATAATTATTATAGTTCTAGCGATAATAACTGCATAATATGGGTAATAATGCATGTTATATTGATAATATTGGGAGTAATGAGTATATTTATTATAGTTCTGCCGATAATAACAGTATAATATGGATAATAATGCATGTTATATTGATAATATTGGGAGTAATAAGTATAATTATTATAGTTCTAGCGATAATAACTGCATAATAGGGGTAATAATGCATGTTATACTGATAATAATATAAGTAATAAGTATAACTATTATAGTTCTAGCGATAATAACTGTATTATATGGGTAATAATGCATGTTATATTGATAATATTGGGAGTAATAAGTATAATTATTATAGTTCTAGCGATAATAACTGCATAATATGGGTAATAGTGCATGTTATAGTGATAATAATATAAGTAGTAAGTATAATTATTGTAGTTCTAGCGATAATAACTGCATAATATGGGTAATAATGCATGTTATATTGATAATAATAAAAGTAATAAGTATAATTATTGTAGTTCTAGCGATAATAACTGCATAATATGGGTAATAATGCATGTTATATTGATAATATTGGGAGTAATAAGTATATTTATTATAGTTCTGACGATAATAACTGCATAATATGGGTAAGAATGCATGTTATATTGATAATAATAAAAGTAATAAGTATAATTATTATAGTTCGAGCTATAATAACTGCATAATATGGCTAATAATGCATGTTATATTGATAATATTGGGATTAATAAGTATGTTTATTATGGTTCTGACGATAGTAACTGCATAATATGGGTAATAGTGCATGTTATATTGATAATATTGGGAGTAATAAGTATAATTATTATAGTTCTAGCGATAATAGCTGCATAATAGGGATAATAATGCATGTTATACTGATAATAATATAAGTAATAAGTATAACTATTATAGTTCTAGCGATAATAACTGTATAATATGGGTAATAATGCATGAAATATTGATAATATTAGGAGTTATAAGTATAATTATTATAGTTCTAGCGATAATAACTGCATAATAGGGGTAATAATGCATGTTATACTGATAATAATATAAGTAATAAGTATAACTATTATAGTTCTAGCGATAATAACTGCATAATATGGGTAATAATGCATGTTATATTGATAATATTGGGAGTAATGAGTATATTTATTATAGTTCTGACGATAATAACAGTATAATAGGGGTAATAATGCATGTTATATTGATAATATTGGGAGTAATAAGTATATTTATTATAGTTCTGACGATAATAACAGTATAATATGGGTAATAATGCATGTTATATTGATAATATTGGGAGTAATAAGTATAATTATTATAGTTCTAGCGATAATAACTGCATAATAGGGGTAATAATGCATGTTATACTGATAATAATATAAGTAATAAGTATAACTATTATAGTTCTAGCGATAATAACTGTATTATATGGGTAACAATGCATGTTATATTGATAATATTGGGAGTAATAAGTATAATTATTATAGTTCTAGCGATAATAACTGCATAATATGGGTAATAGTGCATGTTATAGTGATAATAATAAAAGTAGTAAGTATAATTATTGTAGTTCTAGCGATAATAACTGCATAATATGGGTAATAATGCATGTTATATTGATAATAATAAAAGTAATAAGTATAATTATTGTAGTTCTAGCGATACTAACTGCATAATATGGGTAATAATGCATGTTATATTGATAATATTGGGAGTAATAAGTATATTTATTATAGTTCTGACGATAATAACTGCATAATATGGGTAAGAATGCATGTTATATTGATAATATTGGGAGTAATAAGAATATTTATTATGGTTCTGACAATAATAACAGTATAATATGGGTAATAATGCATGTTATATTGTTAATATTGGGAGTAATAAGTATAATTATTGTAGTTCTAGCGATAATAACTGCATAATATGGGTAATAGTGCATGTTATAGTGATAATAATAAAAGTAATAAGTATAATTATTGTAGTTCTAGCGATAATAACTGCATAATATGGGTAATAATGCATGTTATATTGATAATATTAAGAGTAATAAGTATATTTATTATAGTTCTGACGATAATAACAGTATAATGTTGGTAATAATGCATGTTATATTGATAATATTGGGAGTAATAAGTATAATTATTATAATTCTAGCGATAATAACTGCATAATAGGGGTAATAATGCATGTTATACTGATAATAATATAAGTAATAAGTATAACTATTATAGTTCTAGCGATAATAACTGTATTATATGGGTAATAATGCATGTTATATTGATAATATTGGGAGTAATAAGTATAATTATTATAGTTCTAGCGATAATAACTGCATAATATGGGTAATAGTGCATGTTATAGTGATAATAATATAAGTAGTAAGTATAATTATTGTAGTTCTAGCGATAATAACTGCATAATATGGGTAATAATGCATGTTATATTGATAATAATAAAAGTAATAAGTATAATTATTGTAGTTCTAGCGATAATAACTGCATAATATGGGTAATAATGCATGTTATATTGATAATATTGGGAGTAATAAGTATATTTATTATAGTTCTGACGATAATAACTGCATAATATGGGTAAGAATGCATGTTATATTGATAATATTGGGAGTAATAAGAATATTTATTATGGTTCTGACAATAATAACAGTATAATATGGGTAATAATGCATGTTATATTGATAATATTGGGAGTAATAAGTATAATTATTGTAGTTCTAGCGATAATAACTGCATAATATGGGTAATAGTGCATGTTATAGTGATAATAATAAAAGTAATAAGTATAATTATTGTAGTTCTAGCGATAATAACTGCATAATATGGGTAATAATGCATGTTATATTGATAATATTGGGAGTAATAAGAATATTTATTATGGTTCTGACAATAATAACAGTATAATATGGGTAATAATGCATGTTATATTGATAATATTGGGAGTAATAAGTATAATTATTGTAGTTCTAGCGATAATAACTGCATAATATGGGTAATAGTGCATGTTATAGTGATAATAATAAAAGTAATAAGTATAATTATTGTAGTTCTAGCGATAATAACTGCATAATATGGGTAATAATGCATGTTATATTGATAATATTGGGAGTAATAAGTATATTTATTATAGTTCTGACGATAATAACAGTATAATGTGGGTAATAATGCATGTTATATTGATAATATTGGGAGTAATAAGTATAATTATTATAGTTCTAGCGATAATAGCTGCCTAATAGGGGTAATAATGCATGTTATACTGATAATAATATAAGTAATAAGTATAACTATTATAGTTCTAGCGATAATAACTGTATAATATGGGTAATAATGCATGAAATATTGATAATATTAGGAGTTATAAGTATAATTATTATAGTTCTAGCGATAATAACTGCATAATATGGGTAATAATGCATGTTATATTGATAATATTGGGAGTAATGAGTATATTTATTATAGTTCTGCCGATAATAACAGTATAATATGGGTAATAATGCATGTTATATTGATAATATTGGGATTAATAAGTATGTTTATTATAGTTCTGACGATAGTAACTGCATAATATGGGTAATAGTGCATGTTATATTGATAATATTGGGAGTAATAAGTATAATTATTATAGTTCTAGCGATAATAGCTGCATAATAGGGATAATAATGCATGTTATACTGATAATAATATAAGTAATAAGTATAACTATTATAGTTCTAGCGATAATAACTGTATAATATGGGTAATAATGCATGAAATATTGATAATATTAGGAGTTATAAGTATAATTATTATAGTTCTAGCGATAATAACTGCATAATATGGGTAATAATGCATGTTATATTGATAATATTGGGAGTAATGAGTATATTTATTATAGTTCTGCCGATAATAACAGTATAATATGGATAATAATGCATGTTATATTGATAATATTGGGAGTAATAAGTATAATTATTATAGTTCTAGCGATAATAACTGCATAATAGGGGTAATAATGCATGTTATACTGATAATAATATAAGTAATAAGTATAACTATTATAGTTCTAGCGATAATAACTGTATTATATGGGTAATAATGCATGTTATATTGATAATATTGGGAGTAATAAGTATAATTATTATAGTTCTAGCGATAATAACTGCATAATATGGGTAATAGTGCATGTTATAGTGATAATAATATAAGTAGTAAGTATAATTATTGTAGTTCTAGCGATAATAACTGCATAATATGGGTAATAATGCATGTTATATTGATAATAATAAAAGTAATAAGTATAATTATTGTAGTTCTAGCGATAATAACTGCATAATATGGGTAATAATGCATGTTATATTGATAATATTGGGAGTAATTAGTATATTTATTATAGGTCTGACGATAATAGCAGGATAATATGGGTAATAATGCATGTTATATTGATAATATTGGGATTAATAAGTATGTTTATTATAGTTCTGCCGATAATAACAGTATAATATGGGTAATAATGCATGTTATATTGATAATATTGGGATTAATAAGTATGTTTATTATGGTTCTGACGATAGTAACTGCATAATATGGGTAATAGTGCATGTTATATTGATAATATTGGGAGTAATAAGTATAATTATTATAGTTCTAGCGATAATAGCTGCATAATAGGGATAATAATGCATGTTATACTGATAATAATATAAGTAATAAGTATAACTATTATAGTTCTAGCGATAATAACTGTATAATATGGGTAATAATGCATGAAATATTGATAATATTAGGAGTTATAAGTATAATTATTATAGTTCTAGCGATAATAACTGCATAATATGGGTAATAATGCATGTTATATTGATAATATTGGGAGTAATTAGTATATTTATTATAGGTCTGACGATAATAGCAGGATAATATGGGTAAAAATGCATGTTATATTGATAATATTGGGATTAATAAGTATGTTTATTATAGTTCTGACGATAATAACAGTATAATATGGGTAATAATGCATGTTATATTGATAATATTGGGAGTAATAAGTATAATTATTATAGTTCTAGCGATAATAACTGCATAATAGGGGTAATAATGCATGTTATACTGATAATAATATAAGTAATAAGTATAACTATTATAGTTCTAGCGATAATAACTGTATAATATGGGTAATAATGCATGTTATATTGATAATATTGGGAGTAATAAGTATAATTATTATAGTTCTAGCGATAATAACTGCATAATATGGGTAATAGTGCATGTCATAGTGATAATAATAAAAGTAATAAGTATAATTATTGTAGTTCTAGCGATAATAACTGCATAATATGGGTAATAATGCATGTTATATTGATAATATTGGGAGTAATAAGTATATTTATTATAGTTCTGACGATAATAACAGTATAATAGGGGTAATAATGCATGTTATATTGATAATATTGGGAGTAATAAGTATAATTATTGTAGTTCTAGCGATAATAACTGCATAATATGGGTAATAGTGCATGTTATAGTGATAATAATAAAAGTAATAAGTATAATTATTGTAGTTCTAGCGATAATAACTGCATAATATGGGTAATAATGCATGTTATATTGATAATATTGGGAGTAATAAGAATATTTATTATGGTTCTGACAATAATAACAGTATAATATGGGTAATAATGCATGTTATATTGATAATATTGGGAGTAATAAGTATAATTATTGTAGTTCTAGCGATAATAACTGCATAATATGGGTAATAGTGCATGTTATAGTGATAATAATAAAAGTAATAAGTATAATTATTGTAGTTCTAGCGATAATAACTGCATAATATGGGTAATAATGCATGTTATATTGATAATATTGGGAGTAATAAGTATATTTATTATAGTTCTGACGATAATAACAGTATAATGTGGGTAATAATGCATGTTATATTGATAATATTGGGAGTAATAAGTATAATTATTATAGTTCTAGCGATAATAGCTGCCTAATAGGGGTAATAATGCATGTTATACTGATAATAATATAAGTAATAAGTATAACTATTATAGTTCTAGCGATAATAACTGTATAATATGGGTAATAATGCATGAAATATTGATAATATTAGGAGTTATAAGTATAATTATTATAGTTCTAGCGATAATAACTGCATAATATGGGTAATAATGCATGTTATATTGATAATATTGGGAGTAATGAGTATATTTATTATAGTTCTGCCGATAATAACAGTATAATATGGGTAATAATGCATGTTATATTGATAATATTGGGATTAATAAGTATGTTTATTATAGTTCTGACGATAGTAACTGCATAATATGGGTAATAGTGCATGTTATATTGATAATATTGGGAGTAATAAGTATAATTATTATAGTTCTAGCGATAATAGCTGCATAATAGGGATAATAATGCATGTTATACTGATAATAATATAAGTAATAAGTATAACTATTATAGTTCTAGCGATAATAACTGTATAATATGGGTAATAATGCATGAAATATTGATAATATTAGGAGTTATAAGTATAATTATTATAGTTCTAGCGATAATAACTGCATAATATGGGTAATAATGCATGTTATATTGATAATATTGGGAGTAATGAGTATATTTATTATAGTTCTGCCGATAATAACAGTATAATATGGATAATAATGCATGTTATATTGATAATATTGGGAGTAATAAGTATAATTATTATAGTTCTAGCGATAATAACTGCATAATAGGGGTAATAATGCATGTTATACTGATAATAATATAAGTAATAAGTATAACTATTATAGTTCTAGCGATAATAACTGTATTATATGGGTAATAATGCATGTTATATTGATAATATTGGGAGTAATAAGTATAATTATTATAGTTCTAGCGATAATAACTGCATAATATGGGTAATAGTGCATGTTATAGTGATAATAATATAAGTAGTAAGTATAATTATTGTAGTTCTAGCGATAATAACTGCATAATATGGGTAATAATGCATGTTATATTGATAATAATAAAAGTAATAAGTATAATTATTGTAGTTCTAGCGATAATAACTGCATAATATGGGTAATAATGCATGTTATATTGATAATATTGGGAGTAATAAGTATATTTATTATAGTTCTGACGATAATAACTGCATAATATGGGTAAGAATGCATGTTATATTGATAATATTGGGAGTAATAAGAATATTTATTATGGTTCTGACAATAATAACAGTATAATATGGGTAATAATGCATGTTATATTGATAATATTGGGAGTAATAAGTATAATTATTGTAGTTCTAGCGATAATAACTGCATAATATGGGTAATAGTGCATGTTATAGTGATAATAATAAAAGTAATAAGTATAATTATTGTAGTTCTAGCGATAATAACTGCATAATATGGGTAATAATGCATGTTATATTGATAATATTGGGAGTAATAAGTATATTTATTATAGTTCTGACGATAATAACAGTATAATGTGGGTAATAATGCATGTTATATTGATAATATTGGGAGTAATAAGTATAATTATTATAGTTCTAGCGATAATAGCTGCCTAATAGGGGTAATAATGCATGTTATACTGATAATAATATAAGTAATAAGTATAACTATTATAGTTCTAGCGATAATAACTGTATAATATGGGTAATAATGCATGAAATATTGATAATATTAGGAGTTATAAGTATAATTATTATAGTTCTAGCGATAATAACTGCATAATATGGGTAATAATGCATGTTATATTGATAATATTGGGAGTAATGAGTATATTTATTATAGTTCTGCCGATAATAACAGTATAATATGGGTAATAATGCATGTTATATTGATAATATTGGGATTAATAAGTATGTTTATTATAGTTCTGACGATAGTAACTGCATAATATGGGTAATAGTGCATGTTATATTGATAATATTGGGAGTAATAAGTATAATTATTACAGTTCTAGCGATAATAGCTGCATAATAGGGATAATAATGCATGTTATACTGATAATAATATAAGTAATAAGTATAACTATTATAGTTCTAGCGATAATAACTGTATAATATGGGTAATAATGCATGAAATATTGATAATATTAGGAGTTATAAGTATAATTATTATAGTTCTAGCGTTAATAACTGCATAATATGGGTAATAATGCATGTTATATTGATAATATTGGGAGTAATGAGTATATTTATTATAGTTCTGCCGATAATAACAGTATAATATGGATAATAATGCATGTTATATTGATAATATTGGGAGTAATAAGTATAATTATTATAGTTCTAGCGATAATAACTGCATAATAGGGGTAATAATGCATGTTATACTGATAATAATATAAGTAATAAGTATAACTATTATAGTTCTAGCGATAATAACTGTATTATATGGGTAATAATGCATGTTATATTGATAATATTGGGAGTAATAAGTATAATTATTATAGTTCTAGCGATAATAACTGCATAATATGGGTAATAGTGCATGTTATAGTGATAATAATAAAAGTAATAAGTATAATTATTGTAGTTCTAGCGATAATAACTGCATAATATGGGTAATAGTGCATGTTATAGTGATAATAATAAAAGTAATAAGTATAATTATTGTAGTTCTAGCGATAATAACTGCATAATATGGGTAATAATGCATGTTATATTGATAATATTGGGAGTAATAAGTATATTTATTATAGTTCTGACGATAATAACAGTATAATGTGGGTAATAATGCATGTTATATTGATAATATTGGGAGTAATAAGTATAATTATTATAGTTCTAGCGATAATAGCTGCATAATAGGGGTAATAATGCATGTTATATTGATAATATTGGGAGTAATAAGTATATTTATTATAGTTCTGACGATAATAACTGCATAATATGGGTAAGAATGCATGTTATATTGATAATATTGGGAGTAATAAGAATATTTATTATGGTTCTGACAATAATAACAGTATAATATGGGTAATAATGCATGTTATATTGATAATATTGGGAGTAATAAGTATAATTATTGTAGTTCTAGCGATAATAACTGCATAATATGGGTAATAGTGCATGTTATAGTGATAATAATAAAAGTAATAAGTATAATTATTGTAGTTCTAGCGATAATAACTGCATAATATGGGTAATAATGCATGTTATATTGATAATATTGGGAGTAATAAGTATATTTATTATAGTTCTGACGATAATAACAGTATAATGTGGGTAATAATGCATGTTATATTGATAATATTGGGAGTAATAAGTATAATTATTATAGTTCTAGCGATAATAGCTGCCTAATAGGGGTAATAATGCATGTTATACTGATAATAATATAAGTAATAAGTATAACTATTATAGTTCTAGCGATAATAACTGTATAATATGGGTAATAATGCATGAAATATTGATAATATTAGGAGTTATAAGTATAATTATTATAGTTCTAGCGATAATAACTGCATAATATGGGTAATAATGCATGTTATATTGATAATATTGGGAGTAATGAGTATATTTATTATAGTTCTGCCGATAATAACAGTATAATATGGGTAATAATGCATGTTATATTGATAATATTGGGATTAATAAGTATGTTTATTATAGTTCTGACGATAGTAACTGCATAATATGGGTAATAGTGCATGTTATATTGATAATATTGGGAGTAATAAGTATAATTATTACAGTTCTAGCGATAATAGCTGCATAATAGGGATAATAATGCATGTTATACTGATAATAATATAAGTAATAAGTATAACTATTATAGTTCTAGCGATAATAACTGTATAATATGGGTAATAATGCATGAAATATTGATAATATTAGGAGTTATAAGTATAATTATTATAGTTCTAGCGTTAATAACTGCATAATATGGGTAATAATGCATGTTATATTGATAATATTGGGAGTAATGAGTATATTTATTATAGTTCTGCCGATAATAACAGTATAATATGGATAATAATGCATGTTATATTGATAATATTGGGAGTAATAAGTATAATTATTATAGTTCTAGCGATAATAACTGCATAATAGGGGTAATAATGCATGTTATACTGATAATAATATAAGTAATAAGTATAACTATTATAGTTCTAGCGATAATAACTGTATTATATGGGTAATAATGCATGTTATATTGATAATATTGGGAGTAATAAGTATAATTATTATAGTTCTAGCGATAATAACTGCATAATATGGGTAATAGTGCATGTTATAGTGATAATAATAAAAGTAATAAGTATAATTATTGTAGTTCTAGCGATAATAACTGCATAATATGGGTAATAGTGCATGTTATAGTGATAATAATAAAAGTAATAAGTATAATTATTGTAGTTCTAGCGATAATAACTGCATAATATGGGTAATAATGCATGTTATATTGATAATATTGGGAGTAATAAGTATATTTATTATAGTTCTGACGATAATAACAGTATAATGTGGGTAATAATGCATGTTATATTGATAATATTGGGAGTAATAAGTATAATTATTATAGTTCTAGCGATAATAGCTGCATAATAGGGGTAATAATGCATGTTATACTGATAATAATATAAGTAATAAGTATAACTATTATAGTTCTAGCGATAATAACTGTATAATATGGGTAATAATGCATGAAATATTGATAATATTAGGAGTTATAAGTATAATTATTATAGTTCTAGCGATAATAACTGCATAATATGGGTAATAATGCATGTTATATTGATAATATTGGGAGTAATGAGTATATTTATTATAGTTCTGCCGATAATAACAGTATAATATGGGTAATAATGCATGTTATATTGATAATATTGGGATTAATAAGTATGTTTATTATGGTTCTGACGATAGTAACTGCATAATATGGGTAATAGTGCATGTTATATTGATAATATTGGGAGTAATAAGTATAATTATTATAGTTCTAGCGATAATAGCTGCATAATAGGGATAATAATGCATGTTATACTGATAATAATATAAGTAATAAGTATAACTATTATAGTTCTAGCGATAATAACTGTATAATATGGGTAATAATGCATGAAATATTGATAATATTAGGAGTTATAAGTATAATTATTATAGTTCTAGCGATAATAACTGCATAATATGGGTAATAATGCATGTTATATTGATAATATTGGGAGTAATGAGTATATTTATTATAGTTCTGCCGATAATAACAGTATAATATGGATAATAATGCATGTTATATTGATAATATTGGGAGTAATAAGTATAATTATTATAGTTCTAGCGATAATAACTGTATAATATGGGTAATAATGCATGTTATATTGATAATATTGGGAGTAATTAGTATATTTATTATAGGTCTGACGATAATAGCAGGATAATATGGGTAATAATGCATGTTATATTGATAATATTGGGATTAATAAGTATGTTTATTATAGTTCTGCCGATAATAACAGTATAATATGGGTAATAATGCATGTTATATTGATAATATTGGGATTAATAAGTATGTTTATTATGGTTCTGACGATAGTAACTGCATAATATGGGTAATAGTGCATGTTATATTGATAATATTGGGAGTAATAAGTATAATTATTATAGTTCTAGCGATAATAGCTGCATAATAGGGATAATAATGCATGTTATACTGATAATAATATAAGTAATAAGTATAACTATTATAGTTCTAGCGATAATAACTGTATAATATGGGTAATAATGCATGAAATATTGATAATATTAGGAGTTATAAGTATAATTATTATAGTTCTAGCGATAATAACTGCATAATATGGGTAATAATGCATGTTATATTGATAATATTGGGAGTAATTAGTATATTTATTATAGGTCTGACGATAATAGCAGGATAATATGGGTAAAAATGCATGTTATATTGATAATATTGGGAATAATAAGTATGTTTATTATAGTTCTGACGATAATAACAGTATAATATGGGTAATAATGCATGTTATATTGATAATATTGGGAGTAATAAGTATAATTATTATAGTTCTAGCGATAATAACTGCATAATAGGGGTAATAATGCATGTTATACTGATAATAATATAAGTAATAAGTATAACTATTATAGTTCTAGCGATAATAACTGTATAATATGGGTAATAATGCATGTTATATTGATAATATTGGGAGTAATAAGTATAATTATTATAGTTCTAGCGATAATAACTGCATAATATGGGTAATAGTGCATGTCATAGTGATAATAATAAAAGTAATAAGTATAATTATTGTAGTTCTAGCGATAATAACTGCATAATATGGGTAATAATGCATGTTATATTGATAATATTGGGAGTAATAAGTATATTTATTGTAGTTCTGACGATAATAACAGTATAATGTGGGTAATAATGCATGTTATATTGATAATATTGGGAGTAATAAGTATAATTATTATAGTTCTAGCGATAATAGCTGCATAATAGGGGTAATAATGCATGTTATACTGATAATAATATAAGTAATAAGTATAACTATTATAGTTCTAGCGATAATAACTGTATAATATGGGTAATAATGCATGAAATATTGATAATATTAGGAGTTATAAGTATAATTATTATAGTTCTAGCGATAATAACTGCATAATATGGGTAATAATGCATGTTATATTGATAATATTGGGAGTAATGAGTATATTTATTATAGTTCTGCCGATAATAACAGTATAATATGGATAATAATGCATGTTATATTGATAATATTGGGAGTAATAAGTATAATTATTATAGTTCTAGCGATAATAACTGCATAATAGGGGTAATAATGCATGTTATACTGATAATATTGGGAGTAATGAGTATATTTATTATAGTTCTGCCGATAATAACAGTATAATATGGGTAATAATGCATGTTATATTGATAATATTGGGATTAATAAGTATGTTTATTATAGTTCTGACGATAGTAACTGCATAATATGGGTAATAGTGCATGTTATATTGATAATATTGGGAGTAATAAGTATAATTATTATAGTTCTAGCGATAATAGCTGCATAATAGGGATAACAATGCATGTTCTACTGATAATAATATAAGTAATAAGTATAACTATTATAGTTCTAGCGATAATAACTGTATAATATGGGTAATAATGCATGAAATATTGATAATATTAGGAGTTATAAGTATAATTATTATAGTTCTAGCGATAATAACTGCATAATATGGGTAATAATGCATGTTATATTGATAATATTGGGAGTAATGAGTATATTTATTATAGTTCTGCCGATAATAACAGTATAATATGGATAATAATGCATGTTATATTGATAATATTGGGAGTAATAAGTATAATTATTATAGTTCTAGCGATAATAACTGCATAATAGGGGTACTAATACATGTTATACTGATAATAATATAAGTAATAAGTATAACTATTATAGTTCTAGCGATAATAACTGTATTATATGGGTAATAATGCATGAAATATTGATAATATTAGGAGTTATAAGTATAATTATTATAGTTCTAGCGATAATAACTGCATAATATGGGTAATAATGCATGTTATATTGATAATATTGGGAGTAATAAGTATAATTATTATAGTTCTAGCGATAATAGCTGCATAATAGGGATAATAATGCATGTTATACTGATAATAATATAAGTAATAAGTATAACTATTATAGTTCTAGCGATAATAACTGTATAATATGGGTAATAATGCATGAAATATTGATAATATTAGGAGTTATAAGTATAATTATTATAGTTCTAGCGATAATAACTGCATAATATGGGTAATAATGCATGTTATATTGATAATATTGGGAGTAATGAGTATATTTATTATAGTTCTGCCGATAATAACAGTATAATATGGATAATAATGCATGTTATATTGATAATATTGGGAGTAATAAGTATAATTATTATAGTTCTAGCGATAATAATTGCATAATAGGGGTAATAATGCATGTTATACTGATAATAATATAAGTAATAAGTATAACTATTATAGTTCTAGCGATAATATCTGTATTATATGGGTAATAATGCATGTTATATTGATAATATTGGGAGTAATAAGTATAATTATTATAGTTCTAGCGATAATAACTGCATAATATGGGTAATAGTGCATGTTATAGTGATAATAATAAAAGTAATAAGTATAATTATTGTAGTTCTAGCGATAATAACTGCATAATATGGGTAATAGTGCATGTTATAGTGATAATAATAAAAGTAATAAGTATAATTATTGTAGTTCTAGCGATAATAACTGCATAATATGGGTAATAATGCATGTTATATTGATAATATTGGGAGTAATAAGTATATTTATTATAGTTCTGACGATAATAACAGTATAATGTGGGTAATAATGCATGTTATATTGATAATATTGGGAGTAATAAGAATAATTATTATAGTTCTAGCGATAATAGCTGCATAATAGGGGTAATAATGCATGTTATACTGATAATAATATAAGTAATAAGTATAACTATTATAGTTCTAGCGATAATAACTGTATAATATGGGTAATAATGCATGAAATATTGATAATATTAGGAGTTATAAGTATAATTATTATAGTTCTAGCGATAATAACTGCATAATATGGGTAATAATGCATGTTATATTGATAATATTGGGAGTAATGAGTATATTTATTATAGTTCTGCCGATAATAACAGTATAATATGGATAATAATGCATGTTATATTGATAATATTGGGAGTAATGAGTATAATTATTGTAGTTCTAGCGATAATAACTGCATAATATGGGTAATAATGCATGTTATATTGATAATATTGGGAGTAATAAGTATAATTATTATAGTTCTAGCGATAATAACTGCATAATAGGGGTAATAATGCATGTTATACTGATAATAATATAAGTAATAAGTATAACTATTACAGTTCTAGCGATAATAACTGTATTATATGGGTAATAATGCATGTTATATTGATAATATTGGGAGTAATAAGTATAATTATTATAGTTCTAGCGATAATAACTGCATAATATGGGTAATAGTGCATGTTATAGTGATAATAATAAAAGTAATAAGTATAATTATTGTAGTTCTAGCGATAATAACTGCATAATATGGGTAATAGTGCATGTTATAGTGATAATAATAAAAGTAATAAGTATAATTATTGTAGTTCTAGCGATAATAACTGCATAATATGGGTAATAATGCATGTTATATTGATAATATTGCGAGTAATAAGTATATTTATTATAGTTCTGACGATAATAACAGTATAATGTGGGTAATAATGCATGTTTAAATTGATAATATTGGGAGTAATAAGTATAATTATTATAGTTCTAGCGATAATAGCTGCATAATAGGGGTAATAATGCATGTTATACTGATAATAATATAAGTAATAAGTATAACTATTATAGTTCTAGCGATAATAACTGTATAATATGGGTAATAATGCATGAAATATTGATAATATTAGGAGTTATAAGTATAATTATTATAGTTCTAGCGATAATAACTGCATAATATGGGTAATAATGCATGTTATATTGATAATATTGGGAGTAATGAGTATATTTATTATAGTTCTGCCGATAATAACAGTATAATATGGATAATAATGCATGTTATATTGATAATATTGGGAGTAATGAGTATAATTATTGTAGTTCTAGCGATAATAACTGCATAATATGGGTAATAATGCATGTTATATTGATAATATTGGGAGTAATTAGTATATTTATTATAGGTCTGACGATAATAGCAGGATAATATGGGTAATAATGCATGTTATATTGATAATATTGGGATTAATAAGTATGTTTATTATAGTTCTGACGATAATAACAGTATAATATGGGTAATAATGCATGTTATATTGATAATATTGGGAGTAATAAGTATAATTATTATAGTTCTAGCGATAATAACTGCATAATAGGGGTAATAATGCATGTTATACTGATAATAATATAAGTAATAAGTATAACTATTATAGTTCTAGCGATAATAACTGTATTATATGGGTAATAATGCATGTTATATTGATAATATTAGGAGTTATAAGTATAATTATTATAGTTCTAGCGATAATAACTGCATAATATGGGTAATAATGCATGTTATATTGATAATATTGGGAGTAATGAGTATATTTATTATAGTTCTGCCGATAATAACAGAATAATATGGGTAATAATGCATGTTATATTGATAATATTGGGATTAATAAGTATGTTTATTATAGTTCTGACGATAGTAACTGCATAATATGGGTAATAGTGCATGTTATATTGATAATATTGGGAGTAATAAGTATAATTATTATAGTTCTAGCGATAATAGCTGCATAATAGGGATAATAATGCATGTTATACTGATAATAATATAAGTAATAAGTATAACTATTATAGTTCTAGCGATAATAACTGTATAATATGGGTAATAATGCATGAAATATTGATAATATTAGGAGTTATAAGTATAATTATTATAGTTCTAGCGATAATAACTGCATAATATGGGTAATAGTGCATGTTATAGTGATAATAATAAAAGTAATAAGTATAATTATTGTAGTTCCTGCGATAATAACTGCATAATATGGGTAATAGTGCATGTTATAGTGATAATAATAAAAGTAATAAGTATAATTATTGTAGTTCTAGCGATAATAACTGCATAATATGGGTAATAATGCATGTTATATTGATAATATTGGGAGTAATAAGTATATTTATTATAGTTCTGACGATAATAACAGTATAATGTGGGTAATAATGCATGTTATATTGATAATATTGGGAGTAATAAGAATAATTATTATAGTTCTAGCGATAATAGCTGCATAATAGGGGTAATAATGCATGTTATACTGATAATAATATAAGTAATAAGTATAACTATTATAGTTCTAGCGATAATAACTGTATAATATGGGTAATAATGCATGAAATATTGATAATATTAGGAGTTATAAGTATAATTATTATAGTTCTAGCGATAATAACTGCATAATATGGGTAATAATGCATGTTATATTGATAATATTGGGAGTAATGAGTATATTTATTATAGTTCTGCCGATAATAACAGTATAATATGGATAATAATGCATGTTATATTGATAATATTGGGAGTAATGAGTATAATTATTGTAGTTCTAGCGATAATAACTGCATAATATGGGTAATAATGCATGTTATATTGATAATATTGGGAGTAATTAGTATATTTATTATAGGTCTGACGATAATAGCAGGATAATATGGGTAATAATGCATGTTATATTGATAATATTGGGATTAATAAGTATGTTTATTATAGTTCTGACGATAATAACAGTATAATATGGGTAATAATGCATGTTATATTGATAATATTGGGAGTAATAAGTATAATTATTATAGTTCTAGCGATAATAACTGCATAATAGGGGTAATAATGCATGTTATACTGATAATAATATAAGTAATAAGTATAACTATTATAGTTCTAGCGATAATAACTGTATTATATGGGTAATAATGCATGTTATATTGATAATATTAGGAGTTATAAGTATAATTATTATAGTTCTAGCGATAATAACTGCATAATATGGGTAATAATGCATGTTATATTGATAATATTGGGAGTAATGAGTATATTTATTATAGTTCTGCCGATAATAACAGTATAATATGGGTAATAATGCATGTTATATTGATAATATTGGGATTAATAAGTATGTTTATTATAGTTCTGACGATAGTAACTGCATAATATGGGTAATAGTGCATGTTATATTGATAATATTGGGAGTAATAAGTATAATTATTATAGTTCTAGCGATAATAGCTGCATAATAGGGATAATAATGCATGTTATACTGATAATAATATAAGTAATAAGTATAACTATTATAGTTCTAGCGATAATAACTGTATAATATGGGTAATAATGCATGAAATATTGATAATATTAGGAGTTATAAGTATAATTATTATAGTTCTAGCGATAATAACTGCATAATATGGGTAATAGTGCATGTTATAGTGATAATAATAGAAGTAATAAGTATAATTATTGTAGTTCCTGCGATAATAACTGCATAATATGGGTAATAGTGCATGTTATAGTGATAATAATAAAAGTAATAAGTATAATTATTGTAGTTCTAGCGATAATAACTGCATAATATGGGTAATAATGCATGTTATATTGATAATATTGGGAGTAATAAGTATATTTATTATAGTTCTGACGATAATAACAGTATAATGTGGGTAATAATGCATGTTATATTGATAATATTGGGAGTAATAAGAATAATTATTATAGTTCTAGCGATAATAGCTGCATAATAGGGGTAATAATGCATGTTATACTGATAATAATATAAGTAATAAGTATAACTATTATAGTTCTAGCGATAATAACTGTATAATATGGGTAATAATGCATGAAATATTGATAATATTAGGAGTAATAAGTATAATTATTATAGTTCTAGCGATAATAACTGCATAATATGGGTAATAATGCATGTTATATTGATAATATTGGGAGTAATGAGTATATTTATTATAGTTCTGCCGATAATAACAGTATAATATGGATAATAATGCATGTTATATTGATAATATTGGGAGTAATGAGTATAATTATTGTAGTTCTAGCGATAATAACTGCATAATATGGGTAATAATGCATGTTATATTGATAATATTGGGAGTAATTAGTATATTTATTATAGGTCTGACGATAATAGCAGGATAATATGGGTAATAATGCATGTTATATTGATAATATTGGGATTAATAAGTATGTTTATTATAGTTCTGACGATAATAACAGTATAATATGGGTAATAATGCATGTTATATTGATAATATTGGGAGTAATAAGTATAATTATTATAGTTCTAGCGATAATAACTGCATAATAGGGGTAATAATGCATGTTATACTGATAATAATATAAGTAATAAGTATAAATATTATAGTTCTAGCGATAATAACTGTATTATATGGGTAATAATGCATGTTATATTGATAATATTGGGAGTAATAAGTATAATTATTATAGTTCTAGCGATAATAACTACATAATATGGGTAATAGTGCATGTTATAGTGATAATAATAAAAGTAGTAAGAATAATTATTGTAGTTCTAGCGATAATAACTGCATAATATGGGTAATAATGCATGTTATATTGATAATAATAAAAGTAATAAGTATAATTATTGTAGTTCTAGCGATAATAACTGCATAATATGGGTAATAATGCATGTTATATTGATAATATTGGGAGTAATAAGTATATTTATTATAGTTCTGACGATAATAACTGCATAATATGGGTAAGAATGCATGTTATATTGATAATATTGGGAGTAATAAGAATATTTATTATGCTTCTGACAATAATAACAGTATAATATGGGTAATAATGCATGTTATATTGATAATATTGGGAGTAATAAGTATAATTATTGTAGATCTAGCGATAATAACTGCATAATATGGGTAATAGTGCATGTTATAGTGATAATAATAAAAGTAATAAGTATAATTATTATAGTTCTAGCGATAATTACTGCATAATATGGGTAATAATGCATGTTATATTGATAACATTGGGAGTAATGAGTATATTTATTATAGTTCTGCCGATAATAACAGTATAATATGGATAATAATGCATGTTATATTGATAATATTGGGAGTAATGAGTGTAATTATTGTAGTTCTAGCGATAATAACTGCATAATATGGGTAATAATGCATGATATATTGATAATATTGGGAGTAATGAGTATATTTATTATAGTTCTGCCTATAATAACAGTATAATATGGATAATAATGCATGTTATATTGATAATGTTGGGAGTAATAAGTATAATTATTGTAGTTCTAGCGATAATAACTGCATAATATGGGTAATAATGCATGTTATATTGATAATATTGGGAGTAATTAGTATATTTATTATAGTTCTGACGATAATAACAGTATAATATGGGTAATAATGCATGTTATATTGATAATATTGGGATTAATAAGTATGTTTATTATAGTTCTGACGATAGTAACTGCATAATATGGGTAATAGTGCATGTTATATTGATAATATTGGGAGTAATAAGTATAATTATTATAGTTCTAGCGATAATAGCTGCATAATAGGGGTAATAATGCATGTTATACTGATAATAATATAAGTAATAAGTATAACTATTATAGTTCTAGCGATAATAACTGTATAATATGGGTAATAATGCATGAAATATTGATAATATTAGGAGTTATAAGTATAATTATTATAGTTCTAGCGATAATAACTGCATAATATGGGTAATAATGCATGTTATATTGATAATGTTGGGAGTAATGAGTATATTTATTATAGTTCTGCCGATAATAACAGTATAATATGGATAATAATGCATGTTATATTGATAATATTGGGAGTAATAAGTATAATTATTGTAGTTCTAGCGATAATAACTGCATAATATGGGTAATAATGCATGTTATATTGATAGTATTGGGAGTAATTAGTATGTTTATTATAGGTCTGACGATAATAGCAGTATAATATGGGTAATAATGCATGTTATATTGATAATATTGGGATTAATAGGTATGTTTATTATAGTTCTGACGATAGTAACTGCATAATATGGGTAATAGTGCATGTTATATTGATAATAATAAAAGTAGTAAGTATAATTATTGTAGTTCCAGCGATAAGAACTGCATAATATGGGTAATAATGCATGTTATATTGATTATATTGGGAGTAATAAGTATATTTATTATAGTTCTGACAATAATAACAGTATAATATGGGTAATAATGCATGTTATATTGATAATATTGGGAGTAATAAGTATAATTATTGTAGTTCTAGCGATAATAACTGCATAATATGGGTAATAATGCATGAAATATTGATAATATTAGGAGTTATAAGTATAATTATTATAGTTCCAGCGATAATAAGTGCATAATATGGGTAATAGTGCATGTTATATTGATAATAATAACAGTAATGAGTGTAACTATTATAGTTCTAGCGATAATAACTGTATAATATGGGTAATAATGCATGAAATATTGATAATATTAGGAGTAATAAGTATAATTATTATAGTTCGAGCGATAATAACTGCATAATATGGCTAATAATGCATGTTGTATTGATAATAATAAAAGTAATAAGTATAATTATTATAGTTCGAGCGATAATAACTGCATAATATGGGTAATAGTGCATGTTACATTGATAATAATAAAAGTTATAAGTATAATTATTGTAGTTCTAGCGATAATAACTGCATAATAGGGGTAATAATGCATGTTATACTGATAATATTGGGAGTAATAAGTATATTTATTATAGTTCTGACGATAATAACTGCATAATATGGGTAAGAATGCATGTTATATTGATAATATTGGGAGTAATAAGAATATTTATTATGCTTCTGACAATAATAACAGTATAATATGGGTAATAATGCATGTTATATTGATAATATTGGGAGTAATAAGTATAATTATTGTAGATCTAGCGATAATAACTGCATAATATGGGTAATAGTGCATGTTATAGTGATAATAATAAAAGTAATAAGTATAATTATTATAGTTCTAGCGATAATTACTGCATAATATGGGTAATAATGCATGTTATATTGATAATATTGGGAGTAATGAGTATATTTATTATAGTTCTGCCGATAATAACAGTATAATATGGATAATAATGCATGTTATATTGATAATATTGGGAGTAATGAGTGTAATTATTGTAGTTCTAGCGATAATAACTGCATAATATGGGTAATAATGCATGATATATTGATAATATTGGGAGTAATGAGTATATTTATTATAGTTCTGCCTATAATAACAGTATAATATGGATAATAATGCATGTTATATTGATAATGTTGGGAGTAATAAGTATAATTATTGTAGTTCTAGCGATAATAACTGCATAATATGGGTAATAATGCATGTTATATTGATAATATTGGGAGTAATTAGTATATTTATTATAGTTCTGACGATAATAACAGTATAATATGGGTAATAATGCATGTTATATTGATAATATTGGGATTAATAAGTATGTTTATTATAGTTCTGACGATAGTAACTGCATAATATGGGTAATAGTGCATGTTATATTGATAATATTTGGAGTAATAAGTATAATTATTATAGTTCTAGCGATAATAGCTGCATAATAGGGGTAATAATGCATGTTATACTGATAATAATATAAGTAATAAGTATAACTATTATAGTTCTAGCGATAATAACTGTATAATATGGGTAATAATGCATGAAATATTGATAATATTAGGAGTTATAAGTATAATTATTATAGTTCTAGCGATAATAACTGCATAATATGGGTAATAATGCATGTTATATTGATAATGTTGGGAGTAATGAGTATATTTATTATAGTTCTGCCGATAATAACAGTATAATATGGATAATAATGCATGTTATATTGATAATATTGGGAGTAATAAGTATAATTATTGTAGTTCTAGCGATAATAACTGCATAATATGGGTAATAATGCATGTTATATTGATAGTATTGGGAGTAATTAGTATGTTTATTATAGGTCTGACGATAATAGCAGTATAATATGGGTAATAATGCATGTTATATTGATAATATTGGGATTAATAGGTATGTTTATTATAGTTCTGACGATAGTAACTGCATAATATGGGTAATAGTGCATGATATATTGATAATAATAAAAGTAGTAAGTATAATTATTGTAGTTCCAGCGATAAGAACTGCATAATATGGGTAATAATGCATGTTATATTGATTATATTGGGAGTAATAAGTATATTTATTATAGTTCTGACAATAATAACAGTATAATATGGGTAATAATGCATGTTATATTGATAATATTGGGAGTAATAAGTATAATTATTGTAGTTCTAGCGATAATAACTGCATAATATGGGTAATAATGCATGAAATATTGATAATATTAGGAGTTATAAGTATAATTATTATAGTTCCAGCGATAATAAGTGCATAATATGGGTAATAGTGCATGTTATATTGATAATAATAACAGTAATGAGTGTAACTATTATAGTTCTAGCGATAATAACTGTATAATATGGGTAATAATGCATGAAATATTGATAATATTAGGAGTAATAAGTATAATTATTATAGTTCGAGCGATAATAACTGCATAGTATGGCTAATAATGCATGTTGTATTGATAATAATAAAAGTAATAAGTATAATTATTATAGTTCGAGCGATAATAACTGCATAATATGGGTAATAGTGCATGTTACATTGATAATAATAAAAGTTATAAGTATAATTATTGTAGTTCTAGCGATAATAACTGCATAATAGGGGTAATAATGCATGTTATACTGATAATATTGGGAGTAATAAGTATATTTATTATAGTTCTGACGATAATAACTGCATAATATGGGTAAGAATGCATGTTATATTGATAATATTGGGAGTAATAAGAATATTTATTATGCTTCTGACAATAATAACAGTATAATATGGGTAATAATGCATGTTATATTGATAATATTGGGAGTAATAAGTATAATTATTGTAGATCTAGCGATAATAACTGCATAATATGGGTAATAGTGCATGTTATAGTGATAATAATAAAAGTAATAAGTATAATTATTATAGTTCTAGCGATAATTACTGCATAATATGGGTAATAATGCATGTTATATTGATAATATTGGGAGTAATGAGTATATTTATTATAGTTCTGCCGATAATAACAGTATAATATGGATAATAATGCATGTTATATTGATAATATTGGGAGTAATGAGTGTAATTATTGTAGTTCTAGCGATAATAACTGCATAATATGGGTAATAATGCATGATATATTGATAATATTGGGAGTAATGAGTATATTTATTATAGTTCTGCCTATAATAACAGTATAATATGGATAATAATGCATGTTATATTGATAATATTGGGAGTAATAAGTATAATTATTGTAGTTCTAGCGATAATAACTGCATAATATGGGTAATAATGCATGTTATATTGATAATATTGGGAGTAATTAGTATATTTATTATAGTTCTGACGATAATAACAGTATAATATGGGTAATAATGCATGTTATATTGATAATATTGGGATTAATAAGTATGTTTATTATAGTTCTGACGATAGTAACTGCATAATATGGGTAATAGTGCATGTTATATTGATAATATTGGGAGTAATAAGTATAATTATTATAGTTCTAGCGATAATAGCTGCATAATAGGGGTAATAATGCATGTTATACTGATAATAATATAAGTAATAAGTATAACTATTATAGTTCTAGCGATAATAACTGTATAATATGGGTAATAATGCATGAAATATTGATAATATTAGGAGTTATAAGTATAATTATTATAGATCTAGCGATAATAACTGCATAATATGGGTAATAATGCATGTTATATTGATAATGTTGGGAGTAATGAGTATATTTATTATAGTTCTGCCGATAATAACAGTATAATATGGATAATAATGCATGTTATATTGATAATATTGGGAGTAATAAGTATAATTATTGTAGTTCTAGCGATAATAACTGCATAATATGGGTAATAATGCATGTTATATTGATAGTATTGGGAGTAATTAGTATGTTTATTATAGGTCTGACGATAATAGCAGTATAATATGGGTAATAATGCATGTTATATTGATAATATTGGGATTAATAGGTATGTTTATTATAGTTCTGACGATAGTAACTGCATAATATGGGTAATAGTGCATGTTATATTGATAATAATAAAAGTAGTAAGTATAATTATTGTAGTTCCAGCGATAAGAACTGCATAATATGGGTAATAATGCATGTTATATTGATTATATTGGGAGTAATAAGTATATTTATTATAGTTCTGACAATAATAACAGTATAATATGGGTAATAATGCATGTTATATTGATAATATTGGGAGTAATAAGTATAATTATTGTAGTTCTAGCGATAATAACTGCATAATATGGGTAATAATGCACGAAATATTGATAATATTAGGAGTTATAAGTATAATTATTATAGTTCCAGCGATAATAAGTGCATAATATGGGTAATAGTGCATGTTATATTGATAATAATAACAGTAATGAGTATAACTATTATAGTTCTAGCGATAATAACTGTATAATATGGGTAATAATGCATGAAATATTGATAATATTAGGAGTAATAAGTATAATTATTATAGTTCGAGCGATAATAACTGCATAATATGGCTAATAATGCATGTTATATTGATAATAATAAAAGTAATAAGTATAATTATTATAGTTCGAGCGATAATAACTGCATAATATGGGTAATAGTGCATGTTACATTGATAATAATAAAAGTAATAAGTATAACTATTGTAGTTCTAGCGATAATAACTGCATAATAGGGGTAATAATGCATGTTATACTGATAATAATATAAGTAATAAGTATAACTATTATAGTTCTGACGATAATAACAGTATAATATGGGTAATAATGCATATTATATTGATAATATTGGGATTAATAAGTATGTTTATTATAGTTCTGACGATAGTAACTGCATAATATGGGTAATAGTGCATGTTATATTGATAATAATAAAAGTAGTAAGTATAATTATTGTAGTTCCAGCGATAAGAACTGCATAATATGGGTAATAATGCATGTTATATTGATAATATTGGGAGTAATAAGTATATTTATTATAGTTCTGACGATAATAACAGTATAATATGGGTAATAATGCATTTTATATTGATAATATTGGGAGTAATAAGTATAATTATTATAGTTCGAGCGATAATAACTGCATAATATGGGTAATAGTGCATGTTATATTCATAATAATAAAAGTAATAAGTATAATTATTGTAGTTCTAGCGATAATAACAGTATAATATGGGTAATAATGCATGTTATATTGATTATATTGGGAGTAATAAGTATATTTATTATAGTTCTGACAATAATAACAGTATAATATGGGTAATAATGGATGAAATATTGATAATATTAGGAGTTATAAGTATAATTATTATAGTTCTAGCGATAATAACTGCATAATATGGGTAATAATGCATGTTATATTGATAATATTGGGAGTAATGAGTATATTTATTATAGTTCTGCCGATAATAACAGTATAATATGGATAATAATGCATGTTATATTGATAATATTGGGAGTAATAAGTATATTTATTATAGGTCTGACGATAATAGCAGGACAATATGGGTAATAATGCATGTTATATTGATAATATTGGGATTAATAAGTATGTTTATTATAGTTCTGACGATAGTAACTGCATAATATGGGTAATAGTGCATGTTATATTGATAATAATAAAAGTAGTAAGTATAATTATTGTAGTTCTAGCGATAATAACTGCATAATATGGGTAATAATGCATGTTATATTGATAATATTGGGAGTAATAAGTATATTTATTATAGTTCTGACGATAATAACAGTATAATGTGGGTAATAATGCATGTTATATTGATAATATTGGGAGTAATAAGTATAATTATTATAGTTCTAGCGATAATAGCTGAATAATAGGGGTAATAATGCATGTTATACTGATAATAATATAAGTAATAAGTATAACTATTATAGTTCTAGCGATAATAACTGTATAATATGGGTAATAATGCATGAAATATTGATAATATTAGGAGTTATAAGTATAATTATTATAGTTCTAGCGATAATAACTGCATAATATGGGTAATAATGCATGTTATATTGATAATATTGGGAGTAATGAGTATATTTATTATAGTTCTGCCGATAATAACAGTATAATATGGATAATAATGCATGTTATATTGATAATATTGGGAGTAATAAGTATAATTATTGTAGTTCTAGCGATAATAACTGCATAATATGGGTAATAGTGCATGTTATAGTGATAATAATAAAAGTAGTAAGTATAATTATTGTAGTTCTAGCGATAATAACTGCATAATATGGGTAATAATGCATGTTATATTGATAATAATAAAAGTAATAAGTATAATTATTGTAGTTCTAGCGATAATAACTGCATAATATGGGTAATAATGCATGTTATATTGATAATATTGGGAGTAATTAGTATATTTATTATAGGTCTGACGATAATAGCAGGATAATATGGGTAATAATGCATGTTATATTGATAATATTGGGATTAATAAGTATGTTTATTATAGTTCTGACGATAATAACAGTATAATATGGGTAATAATGCATGTTATATTGATAATATTGGGAGTAATAAGTATAATTATTATAGTTCTAGCGATAATAACTGCATAATAGGGGTAATAATGCATGTTATACTGATAATAATATAAGTAATAAGTATAACTATTATAGTTCTAGCGATAATAACTGTATTATATGGGTAATAATGCATGTTATATTGATAATATTAGGAGTTATAAGTATAATTATTATAGTTCTAGCGATAATAACTGCATAATATGGGTAATAATGCATGTTATATTGATAATATTGGGAGTAATGAGTATATTTATTATAGTTCTGCCGATAATAACAGTATAATATGGGTAATAATGCATGTTATATTGATAATATTGGGATTAATAAGTATGTTTATTATAGTTCTGACGATAGTAACTGCATAATATGGGTAATAGTGCATGTTATATTGATAATATTGGGAGTAATAAGTACAATTATTATAGTTCTAGCGATAATAGCTGCATAATAGGGATAATAATGCATGTTATACTGATAATAATATAAGTAATAAGTATAACTATTATAGTTCTAGCGATAATAACTGTATAATATGGGTAATAATGCATGAAATATTGATAATATTAGGAGTTATAAGTATAATTATTATAGTTCTAGCGATAATAACTGCATAATATGGGTAATAATGCATGTTATATTGATAATATTGGGAGTAATGAGTATATTTATTATAGTTCTGCCGATAATAACAGTATAGTATGGATAATAATGCATGTTATATTGATAATATTGGGAGTAATAAGTATAATTATTATAGTTCTAGCGATAATAACTGCATAATAGGGGTAATAATGCATGTTATACTGATAATAATATAAGTAATAAGTATAACTATTATAGTTCTAGCGATAATAACTGTATTATATGGGTAATAATGCATGTTATATTGATAATATTGGGAGTAATAAGTATAATTATTATAGTTCTAGCGATAATAACTGCATAATATGGGTAATAGTGCATGTTATAGTGATAATAATAAAAGTAATAAGTATAATTATTGTAGTTCTAGCGATAATAACTGCATAATATGGGTAATAGTGCATGTTATAGTGATAATAATAAAAGTAATAAGTATAATTATTGTAGTTCTAGCGATAATAACTGCATAATATGGGTAATAATGCATGTTATATTGATAATATTGGGAGTAATAAGTATATTTATTATAGTTCTGACGATAATAACAGTATAATGTGGGTAATAATGCATGTTATATTGATAATATTGGGAGTAATAAGTATAATTATTATAGTTCTAGCGATAATAGCTGCATAATAGGGGTAATAATGCATGTTATACTGATAATAATATAAGTAATAAGTATAACTATTATAGTTCTAGCGATAATAACTGTATAATATGGGTAATAATGCATGAAATATTGATAATATTAGGAGTTATAAGTATAATTATTAGAGTTCTAGCGATAATAACTGCATAATATGGGTAATAATGCATGTTATATTGATAATATTGGGTGAAATGAGTATATTTATTATAGTTCTGCCGATAATAACAGTATAATATGGATAATAATGCATGTTATATTGATAATATTGGGAGTAATGAGTATAATTATTGTAGTTCTAGCGATAATAACTGCATAATATGGGTAATAATGCATGTTATATTGATAATATTGGGAGTAATTAGTATATTTATTATAGGTCTGACGATAATAGCAGGATAATATGGGTAATAATGCATGTTATATTGATAATATTGGGATTAATAAGTATGTTTATTATAGTTCTGACGATAATAACAGTATAATATGGGTAATAATGCATGTTATATTGATAATATTGGGAGTAATAAGTATAATTATTATAGTTCTAGCGATAATAACTGCATAATAGGGGTAATAATGCATGTTATACTGATAATAATATAAGTAATAAGTATAACTATTATAGTTCTAGCGATAATAACTGTATTATATGGGTAATAATGCATGTTATATTGATAATATTGGGAGTAATAAGTATAATTATTATAGTTCTAGCGATAATAACTGCATAATATGGGTAATAGTGCATGTTATAGTGATAATAATAAAAGTAGTAAGTATAATTATTGTAGTTCTAGCGATAACAACTGCATAATATGGGTAATAATGCATGTTATATTGATAATAATAAAAGTAATAAGTATAATTATTGTAGTTCTAGCGATAATAACTGCATAATATGGGTAATAATGCATGTTATATTGATAATATTGGGAGTAATAAGTATATTTATTATAGTTCTGACGATAATAACTGCATAATATGGGTAAGAATGCATGTTATATTGATAATATTGGGAGTAATAAGAATATTTATTATGCTTCTGACAATAATAACAGTATAATATGGGTAATAATGCATGTTATATTGATAATATTGGGAGTAATAAGTATAATTATTGTAGATCTAGCGATAATAACTGCATAATATGGGTAATAGTGCATGTTATAGTGATAATAATAAAAGTAATAAGTATAATTATTATAGTTCTAGCGATAATTACTGCATAATATGGGTAATAATGCATGTTATATTGATAATATTGGGAGTAATGAGTATATTTATTATAGTTCTGCCGATAATAACAGTATAATATGGATAATAATGCATGTTATATTGATAATATTGGGAGTAATGAGTATAATTATTGTAGTTCTAGCGATAATAACTGCATAATATGGGTAATAATGCATGATATATTGATAATATTGGGAGTAATGAGTATATTTATTATAGTTCTGCCTATAATAACAGTATAATATGGATAATAATGCATGTTATATTGATAATATTGGGAGTAATAAGTATAATTATTGTAGTTCTAGCGATAATAACTGCATAATATGGGTAATAATGCATGTTATATTGATAATATTGGGAGTAATGAGTATATTTATTATAGTTCTGCCGATAATAACAGTATAATATGGATAATAATGCATGTTATATTGATAATATTGGGAGTAATAAGTATATTTATTATAGGTCTGACGATAATAGCAGGACAATATGGGTAATAATGCATGTTATATTGATAATATTGTGATTAATAAGTATGTTTATTATAGTTCTGACGATAGTAACTGCATAATATGGGTAATAGTGCATGTTATATTGATAATAATAAAAGTAGTAAGTATAATTATTGTAGTTCTAGCGATAATAACTGCATAATATGGGTAATAATGCATGTTATATTGATAATATTGGGAGTAATGAGTATATTTATTATAGTTCTGCCGATAATAACAGTATAATATGGATAATAATGCATGTTATATTGATAATATTGGGAGTAATAAGTATAATTATTGTAGTTCTAGCGATAATAACTGCATAATATGGGTAATAATGCATGTTATATTGATAATATTGGGAGTAATTAGTATATTTATTATAGTTCTGACGATAATAACAGTATAATATGGGTAATAATGCATTTTATATTGATAATATTGGGAGTAATAAGTATAATTATTATAGTTCGAGCGATAATAACTGCATAATATGGGTAATAGTGCATGTTATATTCATAATAGTAAAAGTAATAAGTATAATTATTGTAGTTCTAGCGATAATAACTGCATAATATGGGTAATAATGCATGTTATATTGATTATATTGGGAGTAGTAAGTACATTTATTATAGTTCTGACAATAATAACAGTATAATATGGGTAATAATGCATGTTATATTGATAATATTGGGAGTAATAAGTATAATTATTGTAGTTCTAGCGATAATAACTGCATAATATGGGTAATAATGCATGTTATAATGTTAATAATAAAAGTAATAAGTATAACTATTATAGTTCTAGCGATAATAACTGTATAATATGGGTAATAATGGATGAAATATTGATAATATTAGGAGTTATAAGTATAATTATTATAGTTCCAGCGAGAACAAGTGCATAATATGGGTAATAGTGCATGTTATATTGATAATAATAAAAGTAATAAGTATAATTATTGTAGTTCCAGCGATAAGAACTGCATAATATGGGTAATAATGCATGTTATATTGATAATATTGGGAGTAATGAGTATATTTATTATAGTTCTGCCGATAATAACAGTATAATATGGATAATAATGCATGTTATACTGATAATATTGGGAGTAATAAGTATAATTATTGTAGTTCTAGCGATAATAACTGCATAATATGGGTAATAATGCATGTTATATTGATAATATTGGGAGTAATTAGTATATTTATTATAGTTCTGACGATAATAACAGTATAATATGGGTAATAATGCATGTTATATTGATAATATTGGGAGTAATAAGTATAATTATTATAGTTCGAGCGATAATAACTGCATAATATGGGTAATAGTGCATGTTATATTCATAATAATAAAAGTAATAAGTATAATTATTGTAGTTCTAGCGATAATAACTGCATAATATGGGTAATAATGCATGTTATATTGATTATATTGGGAGTAATAAGTATATTTATTATAGTTCTGACAATAATAACAGTATAATATGGGTAATAATGGATGAAATATTGATAATATTAGGAGTTATAAGTATAATTATTATAGTTCTAGCGATAAGAACTGCATAATATGGGTAATAATGCATGTTATATTGATAATATTGGGAGTAATGAGTATATTTATTATAGTTCTGCCGATAATAACAGTATAATATGGATAATAATGCATGTTATATTGATAATATTGGGAGTAATAAGTATAATTATTGTAGTTCTAGCGATAATAACTGCATAATATGGGTAATAATGCATGTTATATTGATAATATTGGGAGTAATGAGTATATTTATTATAGTTCTGCCGATAATAACAGTATAATATGGATAATAATGCATGTTATATTGATAATATTGGGAGTAATAAGTATAATTATTGTAGTTCTAGCGATAATAACTGCATAATATGGGTAATAATGCATGTTATATTGATAATATTGGGAGTAATTAGTATATTTATTATAGTTCTGACGATAATAACAGTATAATATGGGTAATAATGCATTTTATATTGATAATATTGGGAGTAATAAGTATAATTATTATAGTTCGAGCGATAATAACTGCATAATATGGGTAATAGTGCATGTTATATTCATAATAGTAAAAGTAATAAGTATAATTATTGTAGTTCTAGCGATAATAACTGCATAATATGGGTAATAATGCATGTTATATTGATTATATTGGGAGTAGTAAGTACATTTATTATAGTTCTGACAATAATAACAGTATAATATGGGTAATAATGCATGTTATATTGATAATATTGGGAGTAATAAGTATAATTATTGTAGTTCTAGCGATAATAACTGCATAATATGGGTAATAATGCATGTTATAATGTTAATAATAAAAGTAATAAGTATAACTATTATAGTTCTAGCGATAATAACTGTATAATATGGGTAATAATGGATGAAATATTGATAATATTAGGAGTTATAAGTATAATTATTATAGTTCCAGCGAGAACAAGTGCATAATATGGGTAATAGTGCATGTTATATTGATAATAATAAAAGTAATAAGTATAATTATTGTAGTTCCAGCGATAAGAACTGCATAATATGGGTAATAATGCATGTTATATTGATAATATTGGGAGTAATGAGTATATTTATTATAGTTCTGCCGATAATAACAGTATAATATGGATAATAATGCATGTTATACTGATAATATTGGGAGTAATAAGTATAATTATTGTAGTTCTAGCGATAATAACTGCATAATATGGGTAATAATGCATGTTATATTGATAATATTGGGAGTAATTAGTATATTTATTATAGTTCTGACGATAATAACAGTATAATATGGGTAATAATGCATGTTATATTGATAATATTGGGAGTAATAAGTATAATTATTATAGTTCGAGCGATAATAACTGCATAATATGGGTAATAGTGCATGTTATATTCATAATAATAAAAGTAATAAGTATAATTATTGTAGTTCTAGCGATAATAACTGCATAATATGGGTAATAATGCATGTTATATTGATTATATTGGGAGTAATAAGTATATTTATTATAGTTCTGACAATAATAACAGTATAATATGGGTAATAATGGATGAAATATTGATAATATTAGGAGTTATAAGTATAATTATTATAGTTCTAGCGATAAGAACTGCATAATATGGGTAATAATGCATGTTATATTGATAATATTGGGAGTAATGAGTATATTTATTATAGTTCTGCCGATAATAACAGTATAATATGGATAATAATGCATGTTATATTGATAATATTGGGAGTAATAAGTATAATTATTGTAGTTCTAGCGATAATAACTGCATAATATGGGTAATAATGCATGTTATATTGATAATATTGGGAGTAATTAGTATATTTATTATAGTTCTGACGATAATAACAGTATAATATGGGTAATAACGCATGTTATATTGATAATATTGGGATTAATAAGTATGTTTATTATAGTTCTGACGATAGTAACTGCATAATATGGGTAATAGTGCATGTTATATTGATAATAATAAAAGTAGTAAGTATAATTATTGTAGTTCCAGCGATAAGAACTGCATAATATGGGTAATAATGCATGTTATATTGATAATATTGGGAGTAATAAGTATATTTATTATAGTTCTGACGATAATAACAGTATAATATGGGTAATAATGCATTTTATATTGATAATATTGGGAGTAATAAGTATAATTATTATAGTTCGAGCGATAATAACTGCATAATATGGGTAATAGTGCATGTTATATTCATAATAATAAAAGTAATAAGTATAATTATTGTAGTTCTAGCGATAATAACTGCATAATATGGGTAATAATGCATGTTATATTGATAATATTGGGAGTAATAAGTATAATTATTGTAGTTCTAGCGATAATAACTGCATAATATGGGTAATAATGCATGTTATATTGATAATATTGGGAGTAATGAGTAGGTTTATTATAGTTCTGACGATAATAACAGTATAATAGGGGTAATAATGCATGTTATATTGATAATATTGGGAGTAATAAGTATATTTATTATAGTTCTGACGATAATAACAGTATAATAGGGGTAATAATGCATGTTATATTGATAATATTGGGAGTAATAAGTATATTTATTATAGTTCTGACGATAATAACAGTATAATATGGGTAATAATGCATGTTATATTGATAATATTGGGAGTAATAAGTATATTTATTATAGTTCTGACGATAATAACTGCATAATATGGGTAAGAATGCATGTTATATTGATAATATTGGGAGTAATAAGAATATTTATTATGGTTCTGACAATAATAACAGTATAATATGGGTAATAATGCATGTTATATTGATAATATTGGGAGTAATAAGTATAATTATTGTAGTTCTAGCGATAATAACTGCATAATATGGGTAATAGTGCATGTTATAGTGATAATAATAAAAGTAATAAGTATAATTATTGTAGTTCTAGCGATAATAACTGCATAATATGGGTAATAATGCATGTTATATTGATAATATTGGGAGTAATAAGTATATTTATTATAGTTCTGACGATAATAACAGTATAATGTGGGTAATAATGCATGTTATATTGATAATATTGGGAGTAATAAGTATAATTATTATAGTTCTAGCGATAATAACTGCATAATAGGGGTAATAATGCATGTTATACTGATAATAATATAAGTAATAAGTATAACTATTATAGTTCTAGCGATAATAACTGTATAATATGGGTAATAATGCATGAAATATTGATAATATTAGGAGTTATAAGTATAATTATTATAGTTCTAGCGATAATAACTGCATAATATGGGTAATAATGCATGTTATATTGATAATATTGGGAGTAATGAGTATATTTATTATAGTTCTGCCGATAATAACAGTATAATATGGATAATAATGCATGTTATATTGATAATATTACGAGTAATGAGTATAATTATTGTAGTTCTAGCGATAATAACTGCATAATATGGGTAATAATGCATGTTATATTGATAATATTGGGAGTAATTAGTATATTTATTATAGGTCTGACGATAATAGCAGGATAATATGGGTAATAATGCATGTTATATTGATAATATTGGGATTAATAAGTATGTTTATTATAGTTCTGACGATAATAACAGTATAATATGGGTAATAATGCATGTTATATTGATAATATTGGGAGTAATAAGTATAATTATTATAGTTCTAACGATAATAGCTGCATAATAGGGGTAATAATGCATGTTATACTGATAATAATATAAGTAATAAGTATAACTATTATAGTTCTAGCGATAATAACTGTATAATATGGGTAATAATGCATGAAATATTGATAATATTAGGAGTTATAAGTATAATATTATAGTTCTAGCGATAATAACTGCATAATATGGGTAATAATGCATGTTATATTGATAATATTGGGAGTAATGAGTATATTTATTATAGTTCTGCCTATAATAACAGTATAATATGGATAATAATGCATGTTATATTGATAATATTGGGAGTAATAAGTATAATTATTGTAGTTCTAGCGATAATAACTGCATAATATGGGTAATAATGCATGTTATATTGATAATATTGGGAGTAATTAGTATATTTATTATAGTTCTGACGATAATAACAGTATAATATGGGTAATAATGCATGTTATATTGATAATATTGGGAGTAATAAGTATATTTATTATAGTTCTGACGATAATAACAGTATAATGTGGGTAATAATGCATGTTATATTGATAATATTGGGAGTAATAAGTATAATTATTATAGTTCTAGCGATAATAGCTGCATAATAGGGGTAATAATGCATGTTATACTGATAATAATATAAGTAATAAGTATAACTATAATAGTTCTAGCGATAATAACTGTATAATATGGGTAATAATGCATGAAATATTGATAATATTAGGAGTTATATGTATAATTATTATAGTTCTAGCGATAATAACTGCATAATATGGGTAATAATGCATGTTATATTGATAATATTGGGAGTAATGAGTATGTTTATTATAGTTCTGACGATAATGACAGTATAATATGGGTAATAATGCATGTTATATTGATAATATTGGGAGTAATAAGTATAATTATTATAGTTCTAGCGATAATAACTGCATAATAGGGGTAATAATGCATGTTATACTGATAATAATATAAGTAATAAGTATAACTATTATAGTTCTAGCGATAATAACTGTATTATATGGGTAATAATGCATGTTATATTGATAATATTGGGAGTAATAAGTATAATTATTATAGTTCTAGCGATAATAACTGCATAATATGGGTAATAGTGCATGTTATAGTGATAATAATAAAAGTAGTAAGTATAATTATTGTAGTTCTAGCGATTATAACTGCATAATATGGGTAATAATGCATGTTATATTGATAATAATAAAAGTAATAAGTATAATTATTGTAGTTCTAGCGATAATAACTGCATAATATGGGTAATAATGCATGTTATATTGATAATATTGGGAGTAATAAGTATATTTATTATAGTTCTGACGATAATAACTGCATAATATGGGTAAGAATGCATGTTATATTGATAATATTGGGAGTAGTAAGAATATTTATTATGCTTCTGACAATAATAACAGTATAATATGGGTAATAATGCATGTTTTATTGATAATATTGGGAGTAATAAGTATAATTATTGTAGATCTAGCGATAATAACTGCATAATATGGGTAATAGTGCATGTTATAGTGATAATAATAAAAGTAATAAGTATAATTATTATAGTTCTAGCGATAATTACTGCATAATATGGGTAATAATGCATGTTATATTGATAATATTGGGAGTAATGAGTATATTTATTATAGTTCTGCCGATAATAACAGTATAATATGGATAATAATGCATGTTATATTGATAATATTGGGAGTAATGAGTATAATTATTGTAGTTCTAGCGATAGTAACTGCATAATATGGGTAATAATGCATGTTATATTGATAATATTGGGAGTAATAAGTATATTTATTATAGTTCTGACGATAATAACAATATAATGTGGGTAATAATGCATGTTATATTGATAATATTGGGAGTAATAAGTATAATTATTATAGTTCTAGCGATAATAGCTGCATAATAGGGGTAATAATGCATGTTATACTGATAATAATATAAGTAATAAGTATAACTATTATAGTTCTAGCGATAATAACTGTATAATATGGGTAATAATGCATGAAATATTGATAATATTAGGAGTTATAAGTATAATTATTATAGTTCTAGCGATAATAACTGCATAATATGGGTAATAATGCATGTTATATTGATAATATTGGGAGTAATGAGTATATTTATTATAGTTCTGCCGATAATAACAGTATAATATGGATAATAATGCATGTTATATTGATAATATTGGGAGTAATGAGTATAATTATTGTAGTTCTAGCGATAATAACTGCATAATATGGGTAATAATGCATGTTATATTGATAATATTGGGAGTAATTAGTATATTTATTATAGGTCTGACGATAATAGCAGGATAATATGGGTAATAATGCATGTTATATTGATAATATTGGGATTAATAAGTATGTTTATTATAGTTCTGACGATAATAACAGTATAATATGGGTAATAATGCATGTTATATTGATAATATTGGGAGTAATAAGTATATTTATTATAGTTCTGACGATAATAACAGTATAATGTGGGTAATAATGCATGTTATATTGATAATATTGGGAGTAATAAGTATAATTATTATAGTTCTAGCGATAATAGCTGCATAATAGGGGTAATAATGCATGTTATACTGATAATAATATAAGTAATAAGTATAACTATTATAGTTCTAGCGATAATAACTGTATAATATGGGTAATAATGCATGAAATATTGATAATATTAGGAGTTATAAGTATAATTATTATAGTTCTAGCGATAATAACTGCATAATATGGGTAATAATGCATGTTATATTGATAATATTGGGAGTAATGAGTATATTTATTATAGTTCTGCCGATAATAACAGTATAATATGGATAATAATGCATGTTATATTGATAATATTGGGAGTAATGAGTATAATTATTGTAGTTCTAGCGATAATAACTGCATAATATGGGTAATAATGCATGTTATATTGATAATATTGGGAGTAATTAGTATATTTATTATAGGTCTGACGATAATAGCAGGATAATATGGGTAATAATGCATGTTATATTGATAATATTGGGATTAATAAGTATGTTTATTATAGTTCTGACGATAATAACAGTATAATATGGGTAATAATGCATGTTATATTGATAATATTGGGAGTAATAAGTATAATTATTATAGTTCTAGCGATAATAGCTGCATAATAGGGGTAATAATGCATGTTATACTGATAATAATATAAGTAATAAGTATAACTATTATAGTTCTAGCGATAATAACTGTATAATATGGGTAATAATGCATGAAATATTGATAATATTAGGAGTTATAAGTATAATTATTATAGTTCTAGCGATAATAACTGCATAATATGGGTAATAATGCATGTTATATTGATAATGTTGGGAGTAATGAGTATATTTATTATAGTTCTGCCGATAATAACAGTATAATATGGATAATAATGCATGTTATATTGATAATATTGGGAGTAATAAGTATAATTATTGTAGTTCTAGCGATAATAACTGCATAATATGGGTAATAATGCATGTTATATTGATAATATTGGGAGTAATTAGTATATTTATTATAGTTCTGACAATAATAACTGTATTATATGGGTAATAATGCATGTTATATTGATAATATTGGGAGTAATAAGTATAATTATTATAGTTCTAGCGATAATAACTGCATAATATGGGTAATAGTGCATGTTATAGTGATAATAATAAAAGTAATAAGTATAATTATTGTAGTTCTAGCGATAATAACTGCATAATATGGGTAATAATGCATGTTATATTGATAATATTGGGAGTAATAAGTATATTTATTATAGTTCTGACGATAATAACAGTATAATGTGGGTAATAATGCATGTTATATTGATAATAATAAAAGTAATAAGTATAATTATTATAGTTCTAGCGATAATAGCTGCATAATAGGGGTAATAATGCATGTTATACTGATAATAATATAAGTAATAAGTATAACTATTATAGTTCTAGCGATAATAACTGTATTATATGGGTAATAATGCATGTTATATTGATAATATTGGGAGTAATAAGTATAATTATTATAGTTCTAGCGATAATAACTGCATAATATGGGTAATAGTGCATGTTATAGTGATAATAATAAAAGTAGTAAGTATAATTATTGTAGTTCTAGCGATAATAACTGCATAATATGGGTAATAATGCATGTTATATTGATAATAATAAAAGTAATAAGTATAATTATTGTAGTTCTAGCGATAATAACTGCATAATATGGGTAATAATGCATGTTATATTGATAATATTGGGAGTAATAAGTATATTTATTATAGTTCTGACGATAATAACAGCATAATATGGGTAAGAATGCATGTTATATTGATAATATTGGGAGTAGTAAGAATATTTATTATGCTTCTGACAATAATAACAGTATAATATGGGTAATAATGCATGTTATATTGATAATATTGGGAGTAATAAGTATAATTATTGTAGATCTAGCGATAATAACTGCATAATATGGGTAATAGTGCATGTTATAGTGATAATAATAAAAGTAATAAGTATAATTATTATAGTTCTAGCGATAATTACTGCATAATATGGGTAATAATGCATGTTATATTGATAATATTGGGAGTAATGAGTATATTTATTATAGTTCTGCCGATAATAACCGTATAATATGGATAATAATGCATGTTATATTGATAATATTGGGAGTAATGAGTATAATTATTGTAGTTCTAGCGATAATAACTGCATAATATGGGTAATAATGCATGTTATATTGATAATATTGGGAGTAATAAGTATATTTATTATAGTTCTGACGATAATAACAATATAATGTGGGTAATAATGCATGTTATATTGATAATATTGGGAGTAATAAGTATAATTATTATAGTTCTAGCGATAATAGCTGCATAATAGGGGTAATAATGCATGTTATACTGATAATAATATAAGTAATACGTATAACTATTATAGTTCTAGCGATAATAACTGTATAATATGGGTAATAATGCATGAAATATTGATAATATTAGGAGTTATAAGTATAATATTATAGTTCTAGCGATAATAACTGCATAATATGGGTAATAATGCATGTTATATTGATAATATTGGGAGTAATGAGTATATTTATTATAGTTCTGCCTATAATAACAGTATAATATGGATAATAATGCATGTTATATTGATAATATTGGGAGTAATAAGTATAATTATTGTAGTTCTAGCGATAATAACTGCATAATATGGGTAATAATGCATGTTATATTGATAATATTGGGAGTAATTAGTATATTTATTATAGTTCTGCCGATAATAACAGTATAATATGGATAATAATGCATGTTATATTGATAATATTGGGAGTAATAAGTATAATTATTGTAGTTCTAGCGATAATAACTGCATAATATGGGTAATAATGCATGTTATATTGATAGTATTGGGAGTAATTAGTATATTTATTATAGTTCTGACAATAATAACTGTATTATATGGGTAATAATGCATGTTATATTGATAATATTGGGAGTAATAAGTATAATTATTATAGTTCTAGCGATAATAACTGCATAATATGGGTAATAGTGCATGTTATAGTGATAATAATAAAAGTAATAAGTATAATTATTGTAGTTCTAGCGATAATAACTGCATAATATGGGTAATAGTGCATGTTATAGTGATAATAATAAAAGTAATAAGTATAATTATTGTAGTTCTAGCGATAATAACTGCATAATATGGGTAATAATGCATGTTATATTGATAATATTGGGAGTAATAAGTATATTTATTATAGTTCTGACGATAATAACAGTATAATGTGGGTAATAATGCATGTTATATTGATAATATTGGGAGTAATAAGTATAATTATTATAGTTCTAGCGATAATAGCTGCATAATAGGGGTAATAATGCATGTTATACTGATAATAATATAAGCAATAAGTATAACTATTATAGTTCTAGCGATAATAACTGTATAATATGGGTAATAATGCATGAAATATTGATAATATTAGGAGTTATAAGTATAATATTATAGTTCTAGCGATAATAACTGCATAATATGGGTAATAATGCATGTTATATTGATAATATTGGGAGTAATGAGTATATTTATTATAGTTCTGCCTATAATAACAGTATAATATGGATAATAATGCATGTTATATTGATAATATTGGGAGTAATAAGTATAATTATTGTAGTTCTAGCGATAATAACTGCATAATATGGGTAATAATGCATGTTATATTGATAATATTGGGAGTAATTAGTATATTTATTATAGTTCTGACGATAATAACAGTATAATATGGGTAATAATGCATGTTATATTGATAATATTGGGATTAATAAGTATGTTTATTATAGTTCTGACGATAGTAACTGCATAATATGGGTAAGAATGCATGTTATATTGATAATATTGGGAGTAATAAGAATATTTATTATGGTTCTGACAATAATAACAGTATAATATGGGTAATAATGCATGTTATATTGATAATATTGGGAGTAATAAGTATATTTATTATAGTTCTGACGATAATAACTGCATAATATGGGTAAGAATGCATGTTATATTGATAATATTGGGAGTAATAAGAATATTTATTATGGTTCTGACAATAATAACAGTATAATATGGGTAATAATGCATGTTATATTGATAATATTGGGAGTAATAAGTATAATTATTGTAGTTCTAGCGATAATAACTGCATAATATGGGTAATAGTGCATGTTATAGTGATAATAATAAAAGTAATAAGTATAATTATTGTAGTTCTAGCGATAATAACTGCATAATATGGGTAATAATGCATGTTATATTGATAATATTGGGAGTAATAAGTATATTTATTATAGTTCTGACGATAATAACAGTATAATGTGGGTAATAATGCATGTTATATTGATAATATTGGGAGTAATAAGTATAATTATTATAGTTCTAGCGATAATAACTGCATAATAGGGGTAATAATGCATGTTATACTGATAATAATATAAGTAATAAGTATAACTATTATAGTTCTAGCGATAATAACTGTATAATATGGGTAATAATGCATGAAATATTGATAATATTAGGAGTTATAAGTATAATTATTATAGTTCTAGCGATAATAACTGCATAATATGGGTAATAATGCATGTTATATTGATAATATTGGGAGTAATGAGTATATTTATTATAGTTCTGCCGATAATAACAGTATAATATGGATAATAATGCATGTTATATTGATAATATTACGAGTAATGAGTATAATTATTGTAGTTCTAGCGATAATAACTGCATAATATGGGTAATAATGCATGTTATATTGATAATATTGGGAGTAATTAGTATATTTATTATAGGTCTGACGATAATAGCAGGATAATATGGGTAATAATGCATGTTATATTGATAATATTGGGATTAATAAGTATGTTTATTATAGTTCTGACGATAATAACAGTATAATATGGGTAATAATGCATGTTATATTGATAATATTGGGAGTAATAAGTATAATTATTATAGTTCTAACGATAATAGCTGCATAATAGGGGTAATAATGCATGTTATACTGATAATAATATAAGTAATAAGTATAACTATTATAGTTCTAGCGATAATAACTGTATAATATGGGTAATAATGCATGAAATATTGATAATATTAGGAGTTATAAGTATAATATTATAGTTCTAGCGATAATAACTGCATAATATGGGTAATAATGCATGTTATATTGATAATATTGGGAGTAATGAGTATATTTATTATAGTTCTGCCTATAATAACAGTATAATATGGATAATAATGCATGTTATATTGATAATATTGGGAGTAATAAGTATAATTATTGTAGTTCTAGCGATAATAACTGCATAATATGGGTAATAATGCATGTTATATTGATAATATTGGGAGTAATTAGTATATTTATTATAGTTCTGACGATAATAACAGTATAATATGGGTAATAATGCATGTTATATTGATAATATTGGGAGTAATAAGTATATTTATTATAGTTCTGACGATAATAACAGTATAATGTGGGTAATAATGCATGTTATATTGATAATATTGGGAGTAATAAGTATAATTATTATAGTTCTAGCGATAATAGCTGCATAATAGGGGTAATAATGCATGTTATACTGATAATAATATAAGTAATAAGTATAACTATAATAGTTCTAGCGATAATAACTGTATAATATGGGTAATAATGCATGAAATATTGATAATATTAGGAGTTATATGTATAATTATTATAGTTCTAGCGATAATAACTGCATAATATGGGTAATAATGCATGTTATATTGATAATATTGGGAGTAATGAGTATGTTTATTATAGTTCTGACGATAATGACAGTATAATATGGGTAATAATGCATGTTATATTGATAATATTGGGAGTAATAAGTATAATTATTATAGTTCTAGCGATAATAACTGCATAATAGGGGTAATAATGCATGTTATACTGATAATAATATAAGTAATAAGTATAACTATTATAGTTCTAGCGATAATAACTGTATTATATGGGTAATAATGCATGTTATATTGATAATATTGGGAGTAATAAGTATAATTATTATAGTTCTAGCGATAATAACTGCATAATATGGGTAATAGTGCATGTTATAGTGATAATAATAAAAGTAGTAAGTATAATTATTGTAGTTCTAGCGATTATAACTGCATAATATGGGTAATAATGCATGTTATATTGATAATAATAAAAGTAATAAGTATAATTATTGTAGTTCTAGCGATAATAACTGCATAATATGGGTAATAATGCATGTTATATTGATAATATTGGGAGTAATAAGTATATTTATTATAGTTCTGACGATAATAACTGCATAATATGGGTAAGAATGCATGTTATATTGATAATATTGGGAGTAGTAAGAATATTTATTATGCTTCTGACAATAATAACAGTATAATATGGGTAATAATGCATGTTTTATTGATAATATTGGGAGTAATAAGTATAATTATTGTAGATCTAGCGATAATAACTGCATAATATGGGTAATAGTGCATGTTATAGTGATAATAATAAAAGTAATAAGTATAATTATTATAGTTCTAGCGATAATTACTGCATAATATGGGTAATAATGCATGTTATATTGATAATATTGGGAGTAATGAGTATATTTATTATAGTTCTGCCGATAATAACAGTATAATATGGATAATAATGCATGTTATATTGATAATATTGGGAGTAATGAGTATAATTATTGTAGTTCTAGCGATAGTAACTGCATAATATGGGTAATAATGCATGTTATATTGATAATATTGGGAGTAATAAGTATATTTATTATAGTTCTGACGATAATAACAATATAATGTGGGTAATAATGCATGTTATATTGATAATATTGGGAGTAATAAGTATAATTATTATAGTTCTAGCGATAATAGCTGCATAATAGGGGTAATAATGCATGTTATACTGATAATAATATAAGTAATAAGTATAACTATTATAGTTCTAGCGATAATAACTGTATAATATGGGTAATAATGCATGAAATATTGATAATATTAGGAGTTATAAGTATAATTATTATAGTTCTAGCGATAATAACTGCATAATATGGGTAATAATGCATGTTATATTGATAATATTGGGAGTAATGAGTATATTTATTATAGTTCTGCCGATAATAACAGTATAATATGGATAATAATGCATGTTATATTGATAATATTGGGAGTAATGAGTATAATTATTGTAGTTCTAGCGATAATAACTGCATAATATGGGTAATAATGCATGTTATATTGATAATATTGGGAGTAATTAGTATATTTATTATAGGTCTGACGATAATAGCAGGATAATATGGGTAATAATGCATGTTATATTGATAATATTGGGATTAATAAGTATGTTTATTATAGTTCTGACGATAATAACAGTATAATATGGGTAATAATGCATGTTATATTGATAATATTGGGAGTAATAAGTATATTTATTATAGTTCTGACGATAATAACAGTATAATGTGGGTAATAATGCATGTTATATTGATAATATTGGGAGTAATAAGTATAATTATTATAGTTCTAGCGATAATAGCTGCATAATAGGGGTAATAATGCATGTTATACTGATAATAATATAAGTAATAAGTATAACTATTATAGTTCTAGCGATAATAACTGTATAATATGGGTAATAATGCATGAAATATTGATAATATTAGGAGTTATAAGTATAATTATTATAGTTCTAGCGATAATAACTGCATAATATGGGTAATAATGCATGTTATATTGATAATATTGGGAGTAATGAGTATATTTATTATAGTTCTGCCGATAATAACAGTATAATATGGATAATAATGCATGTTATATTGATAATATTGGGAGTAATGAGTATAATTATTGTAGTTCTAGCGATAATAACTGCATAATATGGGTAATAATGCATGTTATATTGATAATATTGGGAGTAATTAGTATATTTATTATAGGTCTGACGATAATAGCAGGATAATATGGGTAATAATGCATGTTATATTGATAATATTGGGATTAATAAGTATGTTTATTATAGTTCTGACGATAATAACAGTATAATATGGGTAATAATGCATGTTATATTGATAATATTGGGAGTAATAAGTATAATTATTATAGTTCTAGCGATAATAGCTGCATAATAGGGGTAATAATGCATGTTATACTGATAATAATATAAGTAATAAGTATAACTATTATAGTTCTAGCGATAATAACTGTATAATATGGGTAATAATGCATGAAATATTGATAATATTAGGAGTTATAAGTATAATTATTATAGTTCTAGCGATAATAACTGCATAATATGGGTAATAATGCATGTTATATTGATAATGTTGGGAGTAATGAGTATATTTATTATAGTTCTGCCGATAATAACAGTATAATATGGATAATAATGCATGTTATATTGATAATATTGGGAGTAATAAGTATAATTATTGTAGTTCTAGCGATAATAACTGCATAATATGGGTAATAATGCATGTTATATTGATAATATTGGGAGTAATTAGTATATTTATTATAGTTCTGACAATAATAACTGTATTATATGGGTAATAATGCATGTTATATTGATAATATTGGGAGTAATAAGTATAATTATTATAGTTCTAGCGATAATAACTGCATAATATGGGTAATAGTGCATGTTATAGTGATAATAATAAAAGTAATAAGTATAATTATTGTAGTTCTAGCGATAATAACTGCATAATATGGGTAATAATGCATGTTATATTGATAATATTGGGAGTAATAAGTATATTTATTATAGTTCTGACGATAATAACAGTATAATGTGGGTAATAATGCATGTTATATTGATAATAATAAAAGTAATAAGTATAATTATTATAGTTCTAGCGATAATAGCTGCATAATAGGGGTAATAATGCATGTTATACTGATAATAATATAAGTAATAAGTATAACTATTATAGTTCTAGCGATAATAACTGTATTATATGGGTAATAATGCATGTTATATTGATAATATTGGGAGTAATAAGTATAATTATTATAGTTCTAGCGATAATAACTGCATAATATGGGTAATAGTGCATGTTATAGTGATAATAATAAAAGTAGTAAGTATAATTATTGTAGTTCTAGCGATAATAACTGCATAATATGGGTAATAATGCATGTTATATTGATAATAATAAAAGTAATAAGTATAATTATTGTAGTTCTAGCGATAATAACTGCATAATATGGGTAATAATGCATGTTATATTGATAATATTGGGAGTAATAAGTATATTTATTATAGTTCTGACGATAATAACAGCATAATATGGGTAAGAATGCATGTTATATTGATAATATTGGGAGTAGTAAGAATATTTATTATGCTTCTGACAATAATAACAGTATAATATGGGTAATAATGCATGTTATATTGATAATATTGGGAGTAATAAGTATAATTATTGTAGATCTAGCGATAATAACTGCATAATATGGGTAATAGTGCATGTTATAGTGATAATAATAAAAGTAATAAGTATAATTATTATAGTTCTAGCGATAATTACTGCATAATATGGGTAATAATGCATGTTATATTGATAATATTGGGAGTAATGAGTATATTTATTATAGTTCTGCCGATAATAACCGTATAATATGGATAATAATGCATGTTATATTGATAATATTGGGAGTAATGAGTATAATTATTGTAGTTCTAGCGATAATAACTGCATAATATGGGTAATAATGCATGTTATATTGATAATATTGGGAGTAATAAGTATATTTATTATAGTTCTGACGATAATAACAATATAATGTGGGTAATAATGCATGTTATATTGATAATATTGGGAGTAATAAGTATAATTATTATAGTTCTAGCGATAATAGCTGCATAATAGGGGTAATAATGCATGTTATACTGATAATAATATAAGTAATACGTATAACTATTATAGTTCTAGCGATAATAACTGTATAATATGGGTAATAATGCATGAAATATTGATAATATTAGGAGTTATAAGTATAATATTATAGTTCTAGCGATAATAACTGCATAATATGGGTAATAATGCATGTTATATTGATAATATTGGGAGTAATGAGTATATTTATTATAGTTCTGCCTATAATAACAGTATAATATGGATAATAATGCATGTTATATTGATAATATTGGGAGTAATAAGTATAATTATTGTAGTTCTAGCGATAATAACTGCATAATATGGGTAATAATGCATGTTATATTGATAATATTGGGAGTAATTAGTATATTTATTATAGTTCTGCCGATAATAACAGTATAATATGGATAATAATGCATGTTATATTGATAATATTGGGAGTAATAAGTATAATTATTGTAGTTCTAGCGATAATAACTGCATAATATGGGTAATAATGCATGTTATATTGATAGTATTGGGAGTAATTAGTATATTTATTATAGTTCTGACAATAATAACTGTATTATATGGGTAATAATGCATGTTATATTGATAATATTGGGAGTAATAAGTATAATTATTATAGTTCTAGCGATAATAACTGCATAATATGGGTAATAGTGCATGTTATAGTGATAATAATAAAAGTAATAAGTATAATTATTGTAGTTCTAGCGATAATAACTGCATAATATGGGTAATAATGCATGTTATATTGATAATATTGGGAGTAATAAGTATATTTATTATAGTTCTGACGATAATAACAGTATAATGTGGGTAATAATGCATGTTATATTGATAATAATAAAAGTAATAAGTATAATTATTATAGTTCTAGCGATAATAGCTGCATAATAGGGGTAATAATGCATGTTATACTGATAATAATATAAGTAATAAGTATAACTATTATAGTTCTAGCGATAATAACTGTATTATATGGGTAATAATGCATGTTATATTGATAATATTGGGAGTAATAAGTATAATTATTATAGTTCTAGCGATAATAACTGCATAATATGGGTAATAGTGCATGTTATAGTGATAATAATAAAAGTAGTAAGTATAATTATTGTAGTTCTAGCGATAATAACTGCATAATATGGGTAATAATGCATGTTATATTGATAATAATAAAAGTAATAAGTATAATTATTGTAGTTCTAGCGATAATAACTGCATAATATGGGTAATAATGCATGTTATATTGATAATATTGGGAGTAATAAGTATATTTATTATAGTTCTGACGATAATAACAGCATAATATGGGTAAGAATGCATGTTATATTGATAATATTGGGAGTAGTAAGAATATTTATTATGCTTCTGACAATAATAACAGTATAATATGGGTAATAATGCATGTTATATTGATAATATTGGGAGTAATAAGTATAATTATTGTAGATCTAGCGATAATAACTGCATAATATGGGTAATAGTGCATGTTATAGTGATAATAATAAAAGTAATAAGTATAATTATTATAGTTCTAGCGATAATTACTGCATAATATGGGTAATAATGCATGTTATATTGATAATATTGGGAGTAATGAGTATATTTATTATAGTTCTGCCGATAATAACCGTATAATATGGATAATAATGCATGTTATATTGATAATATTGGGAGTAATGAGTATAATTATTGTAGTTCTAGCGATAATAACTGCATAATATGGGTAATAATGCATGTTATATTGATAATATTGGGAGTAATAAGTATATTTATTATAGTTCTGACGATAATAACAATATAATGTGGGTAATAATGCATGTTATATTGATAATATTGGGAGTAATAAGTATAATTATTATAGTTCTAGCGATAATAGCTGCATAATAGGGGTAATAATGCATGTTATACTGATAATAATATAAGTAATACGTATAACTATTATAGTTCTAGCGATAATAACTGTATAATATGGGTAATAATGCATGAAATATTGATAATATTAGGAGTTATAAGTATAATATTATAGTTCTAGCGATAATAACTGCATAATATGGGTAATAATGCATGTTATATTGATAATATTGGGAGTAATGAGTATATTTATTATAGTTCTGCCTATAATAACAGTATAATATGGATAATAATGCATGTTATATTGATAATATTGGGAGTAATAAGTATAATTATTGTAGTTCTAGCGATAATAACTGCATAATATGGGTAATAATGCATGTTATATTGATAATATTGGGAGTAATTAGTATATTTATTATAGTTCTGCCGATAATAACAGTATAATATGGATAATAATGCATGTTATATTGATAATATTGGGAGTAATAAGTATAATTATTGTAGTTCTAGCGATAATAACTGCATAATATGGGTAATAATGCATGTTATATTGATAGTATTGGGAGTAATTAGTATATTTATTATAGTTCTGACAATAATAACTGTATTATATGGGTAATAATGCATGTTATATTGATAATATTGGGAGTAATAAGTATAATTATTATAGTTCTAGCGATAATAACTGCATAATATGGGTAATAATGCATGTTATATTGATAATATTGGGAGTAATAAGTATATTTATTATAGTTCTGACGATAATAACAGTATAATGTGGGTAATAATGCATGTTATATTGATAATATTGGGAGTAATAAGTATAATTATTATAGTTCTAGCGATAATAGCTGCATAATAGGGGTAATAATGCATGTTATACTGATAATAATATAAGCAATAAGTATAACTATTATAGTTCTAGCGATAATAACTGTATAATATGGGTAATAATGCATGAAATATTGATAATATTAGGAGTTATAAGTATAATATTATAGTTCTAGCGATAATAACTGCATAATATGGGTAATAATGCATGTTATATTGATAATATTGGGAGTAATGAGTATATTTATTATAGTTCTGCCTATAATAACAGTATAATATGGATAATAATGCATGTTATATTGATAATATTGGGAGTAATAAGTATAATTATTGTAGTTCTAGCGATAATAACTGCATAATATGGGTAATAATGCATGTTATATTGATAATATTGGGAGTAATTAGTATATTTATTATAGTTCTGACGATAATAACAGTATAATATGGGTAATAATGCATGTTATATTGATAATATTGGGATTAATAAGTATGTTTATTATAGTTCTGACGATAGTAACTGCATAATATGGGTAATAGTGCATGTTATATTGATAATATTGGGAGTAATAAGTATAATTATTATAGTTCTAGCGATAATAGCTGCATAATAGGGGTAATAATGCATGTTATACTGATAATAATATAAGTAATAAGTATAACTATTATAGTTCTAGCGATAATAACTGTATAATATGGGTAATAATGCATGAAATATTGATAATATTAGGAGTTATAAGTATAATTATTATAGTTCTAGCGATAATAACTGCATAATATGGGTAATAATGCATGTTATATTGATAATGTTGGGAGTAATGAGTATATTTATTATAGTTCTGCCGATAATAACAGTATAATATGGATAATAATGCATGTTATATTGATAATATTGGGAGTAATAAGTATAGTTATTGTAGTTCTAGCGATAATAACTGCATAATATGGGTAATAATGCATGTTATATTGATAATAATATAAGGAAAAAGTATAACTATAATAGTTCTAGCGATAATAACTGTATAATATGGGTAATAATGCATGACATATTGATAACATTGGGAGTAATAAGTACAATTATTGTAGTTCTAGCGATAATAACTGCATAATATGGGTAATAATGCATGTTATATTGATAATATTGGGAGTAATGAGTATATTTATTATAGTTCTGACGATAATAACAGTATAATATGGGTGATAATGCATGTTATATTTATAATATTGGGATTAATAAGTACATTTATTATAGTTCTGACGATAGTAACTGCATAATATGGGTAATAGTGCATGTTATATTGATAATAATAAAAGTAGTAAGTATAATTATTGTAGTTCAAGCGATAATAACTGCATAATATGGGTAATAATGCATGTTATATTGATAATATTGGGAGTAATAAGTATATTTATTATAGTTCTGACGATAATAACAGTATAATATGGGTAATAATGCATGTTATATTTATAATATTGGGATTAATAAGTACATTTATTATAGTTCTGACGATAGTAACTGCATAATATGGGTAATAGTGCATGTTATATTGATAATAATAAAAGTAGTAAGTATAATTATTGTAGTTCTAGCGATAATAACTGCATAATATGGGTAATAATGCATGTTATATTGATAATAATAAAAGTAATAAGTATAATTATTATAGTTCTAGCGATAATAACTGCATAATATGGGTAATGGTGCATGTTATATTGATAATATTAGGAGTAATAAGTATATTTATTATAGTTCTGACGATAATAACTGCATAATATGGGTAATAATGCATGTTATATTGATAATATTGGGAGTAATAAGTATAATTATTGTAGTCCTAGCGATAATAACTGCATAATATGGGTAATAATGCATGTTATATTGATAATATTGGGAGCAATAAGTATATTTATTATAATTCTGACGATAATAACTGCATAATATGGGTAATAATGCATGTTATATTGATAATAATAAAAGTAATTAGTATAATTATTATAGTTCGAGCGATAATAACTGCATAATATGGGTAATAGTGCATGTTATATGGATAACATTGGGAGTAATAAGTACAATTATTGTAGTTCTAGCGATAATAACTGCATAATATGGGTAATAATGCATGTTATATTGATAATATTGGGAGTAATGAGTATATTTATTATAGTTCTGACGATAATAACAGTATAATATGGGTGATAATGCATGTTATATTTATAATATTGGGATTAATAAGTACATTTATTATAGTTCTGACGATAGTAACTGCATAATATGGGTAATAGTGCATGTTATATTGATAATAATAAAAGTAGTAAGTATAATTATTGTAGTTCAAGCGATAATAACTGCATAATATGGGTAATAATGCATGTTATATTGATAATATTGGGAGTAATTAGTATATTTATTATAGTTCTGACGATAATAACAGTATAATATGGGTAATAATGCATGTTATATTGATAATATTGGGAGTAATAAGTATATTTATTATAGTTCTGACGATAATAACAGTATAATATGGGTAAAAATGCATGTTATATTGATAATATTGGGAGTAATAAGTATAATTATTATAGTTCTGGCGATAATAACTGCATAATAGGAGTAATAATGCATGTTATACTGATAATAATATAAGTAATAAGTATAACTATTATAGTTCTAGCGATAATAACTGCATAATATGGGTAATAATGCATGTTATATTGATAACATTGGGAGTAACAAGTATAATTATTGTAGTTCTAGCGACAATAACTGCACAATATGGGTAATAATGCATGTTATATTGATAATAATAAAAGTAATAAGTATAATTATTGTAGTTCTAGCGATAATAACTGCATAATAGGGGTAATAATGCATGTTATATTGATAACATTGGGAGTAATAAGTATAGTTATTGTAGTTCTAGAGATAATAACTGCATAATAGGGGCAATAATGCATGTTATACTGATAATAATATAAGTAATAAGTATAACTATTATAGTTTTAGCGCTAATAACTGTATAATATGGGTAATAATGCATGACATATTGATAATATTAGGTGTAATAAGTATAATTATTATAGTTCTAGCGATAATAACTGCATAATATGGGTAATAATGCATGTTATATTGATAATATTGGAAGTAACAAGTATAATTATTGTAGTTCTAGCGATAATAACTGCATAATATGGGTAATAATGCATGTTATACTGATAATAATATAAGTAATAAGTATAACTATTATAGTTCTAGCGATAATAACTGTATAATATGGGTAATAATGCATGAAATATTGATAATATTAGGAGTTATAAGTATAATTATTATAGTTCCAGCGATAATAAGTGCATAATATGGGTAATAGTGCATGTTATATTGATAATAATAAAAGTAATGAGTATAACTATTATAGTTCTAGCGATAATAACTGCATAATATGGGTAATAATGCATGTTATATTGATAATATTGGGAGTAATAAGTATAATTATTATAGTTCTAGCGATAATAACTGCATAATAGGGGTAATAATGCATGTTATACTGATAATGATATAAGTGATAAGTATAACTATTATAGTTCTAGCGATAATAACTGTATAATATGGGTAATAATGCATGACATATTGATAATATTAGGTGTAATAAGTATAATTATTATAGTTCTAGCGATAATAACTGCATAATATGGGTAATGGTGCATGTTATATTGATAATATTAGGAGTTATAAGTATATTTATTATAGTTCTGACGATAATAATTGCATAATATGGGTAATAGTGCATGTTATGTTGATAATAATAAATGTAATAAGTATAATTATTGTAGTTCTAGCGATAATAACTGCATAATATGGGTAATAGTGCATGTTATATTGATAATAATAATAGTAGTAGGTATAATTATTGTAGTTCTAGCGATAATAACTGCATAATATGGGTAATAATGCATGTTATATTGATAATAATAAAAGTAATAAGTATAATTATTATAGTTCGAGCGATAATAACTGCATAATATGGGTAATAGTGCATGTTATATTGATAATAATAAAAGTAATAGGTATAATTATTGTAGTTCTAGCGATAATAACTGCATAATATGGGTAATAATGCATGTTATATTGATAATATTGGGAGTAATAAGTATATTTATTATAGTTCTGACGATAATAACAGTATAATATGGGTAATAATGCATGTTATATTGATAATATTGGGAGTAATAAGTATAATTATTATAGTTCTAGCGATAATAACTGCATAATAGGGGTAATATTGCATGTTATACTGATTATAATATAAGTAATAAGTATAACTATTATAGTTCTAGCGATAATAACTGTACAATATAGGTAATAATGCATGAAATATTGATAATATTAGGAGTAATAAGTATAATTATTATAGTTCGAGCGATAATAACTGCATAATATGGGTAATAGTGCATGTTATATGGATAACATTGGGAGTAATAAGTATAATTATTGTAGTCCTAGCGATAATAACTGCATAATAGGGGTAATAATGCATGTTATACTGATAATAATATAAGTAATAAGTATAACTATTATAGTTTTAGCGCTAATAACTGTATAATATGGGTAATAATGCATGACATATTGATAATATTAGGTGTAATAAGTATAATTATTATAGTTCTAGCGATAATAACTGCATAATATGGGTAATAATGCATGTTATATTGATAATATTGGAAGTAACAAGTATAATTATTGTAGTTCTAGCGATAATAACTGCATAATATGGGTAATAATGCATGTTATACTGATAATAATATAAGTAATAAGTATAACTATTATAGTTCTAGCGATAATAACTGTATAATATGGGTAATAATGCATGAAGTATTGATAATATTAGGAGTTATAAGTATAATTATTATAGTTCCAGCGATAATAAGTGCGTAATATGGGTAATAGTGCATGTTATATTGATAATAATAAAAGTAATGAGTATAACTATTATAGTTCTAGCGATAATAACCGCATAATATGGGTAATAGTGCATGTTATATTGATAATAATAAAAGTAGTAACTATAATTATTGTAGTTCTAGCGATAATAACTGCATAATATGGGTAATAATGCATGTTATATTGATAATAATAAAAGTAATAAGTATAATTATTATAGTTCTAGCGATACTAACTGCATAATAGGGGTAATAATGCATGTTATACTGATAATAATATAAGTAATAAGTATAACTATTATAGTTCTAGCGATAATAACTGCATAATATGGGTAATAATGCATGTTATATTGATAACATTGGGAGTAATAAGTATAATTATTGTAGTTCTAGCGATAATAACTGCATAATATGGGTAATAATGCATGTTATATTGATAATATTGGGAGTAATAAGTATATTTATTATAGTTCTGACGATAATAACTGCATAATATGGGTAATAATGCATGGTATATTGACAATATTGGGAGTAATAAGTATAATTATTATAGTTCTAGCGATAATAACTGCATAATAGGGGTAATAATGCATGTTATATTGATAATAATAAAAGTAATAAGTATAATTATTGTAGTTCTAGCGATAATAACTGCATAATAAGGGGAATAATGCATTTTATATTGATAATATTGGGAATAATGAGTATATTTATTATAGTTCTGACGATAATAACAGTATAATATGGGTAATAATGCATGTTATATTGATAATATTGGGAGTAACAATTATAATTATTGTAGTTCTAGCGACAATAACTGCACAATATGGGTAATAATGCATGTTATATTGATAATAATAAAAGTAATAAGTATAATTATTGTAGTTCTAGAGATAATAACTGCATAATATGGGTAATAATGCATGACATATTGATAATGTTAGGAGTAATAGGTATAATTATTATAGTTCTAGCGATAATAACTGCATAATATGGGTAATAATGCATGTTATATTGATAACATTGGGAGTAATAAGTATAATTATTACAGTTCTTACGATAGTAACAGTATAATATGGGTAATAATGCATGTTATATTGATAATATTGGGAGTAATAAGTATAATTATTGTAGTTCTAGCGATAATAACTGCATAATATGGGCAATAATGCATGTTATATTGATAATATTGGGAGTAATAAGTATATTTATTATAGTTCTGACGATAATAACAGTATAATATGGGTAATAATGCACGTTATATTGATAATATTGGGAACAATAAGTATATTTATTATAGTTCTGACGATAATAACAGTATAATATGGGTAATAATGCATGTTATATTGATAATATTGGGAGTAATAAGTATAATTATTATAATTCTAGCGATAATAACTGCATAATAGGGGTAATAATGCATGACATATTGATAATATTAGGTGTAATAAGTATAATTATTATAGTTCTAGCGATAGTAACTGCATAATATGGGTAATGGTGCATGTTATATTGATAATAATAAAAGTAGTAAGTATAATTATTGTAGTTCAAGCGATAATAACTGCATAATATGGGTAATAATGCATGTTATATTGATAATATTGGGAGTAATAAGTATATTTATTATAGTTCTGACGATAATAACAGTATAATATGGGTAATAATGCATGTTATATTTATAATATTGGGATTAATAAGTACATTTATTATAGTTCTGACGATAGTAACTGCATAATATGGGTAATAGTGCATGTTATATTGATAATAATAAAAGTAGTAAGTATAATTATTGTAGTTCTAGCGATAATAACTGCATAATATGGGTAATAATGCATGTTATATTGATAATAATAAAAGTAATAAGTATAATTATTATAGTTCTAGCGATAATAACTGCATAATATGGGTAATGGTGCATGTTATATTGATAATATTAGGAGTAATAAGTATATTTATTATAGTTCTGACGATAATAACTGCATAATATGGGTAATAATGCATGTTATATTGATAATATTGGGAGTAATAAGTATAATTATTGTAGTCCTAGCGATAATAACTGCATAATATGGGTAATAATGCATGTTATATTGATAATATTGGGAGCAATAAGTATATTTATTATAATTCTGACGATAATAACTGCATAATATGGGTAATAATGCATGTTATATTGATAATAATAAAAGTAATTAGTATAATTATTATAGTTCGAGCGATAATAACTGCATAATATGGGTAATAGTGCATGTTATATGGATAACATTGGGAGTAATAAGTACAATTATTGTAGTTCTAGCGATAATAACTGCATAATATGGGTAATAATGCATGTTATATTGATAATATTGGGAGTAATGAGTATATTTATTATAGTTCTGACGATAATAACAGTATAATATGGGTGATAATGCATGTTATATTTATAATATTGGGATTAATAAGTACATTTATTATAGTTCTGACGATAGTAACTGCATAATATGGGTAATAGTGCATGTTATATTGATAATAATAAAAGTAGTAAGTATAATTATTGTAGTTCAAGCGATAATAACTGCATAATATGGGTAATAATGCATGTTATATTGATAATATTGGGAGTAATTAGTATATTTATTATAGTTCTGACGATAATAACAGTATAATATGGGTAATAATGCATGTTATATTGATAATATTGGGAGTAATAAGTATATTTATTATAGTTCTGACGATAATAACAGTATAATATGGGTAAAAATGCATGTTATATTGATAATATTGGGAGTAATAAGTATAATTATTATAGTTCTGGCGATAATAACTGCATAATAGGAGTAATAATGCATGTTATACTGATAATAATATAAGTAATAAGTATAACTATTATAGTTCTAGCGATAATAACTGCATAATATGGGTAATAATGCATGTTATATTGATAACATTGGGAGTAACAAGTATAATTATTGTAGTTCTAGCGACAATAACTGCACAATATGGGTAATAATGCATGTTATATTGATAACAATAAAAGTAATAAGTATAATTATTGTAGTTCTAGCGATAATAACTGCATAATAGGGGTAATAATGCATGTTATATTGATAACATTGGGAGTAATAAGTATAGTTATTGTAGTTCTAGAGATAATAACTGCATAATAGGGGCAATAATGCATGTTATACTGATAATAATATAAGTAATAAGTATAACTATTATAGTTTTAGCGCTAATAACTGTATAATATGGGTAATAATGCATGACATATTGATAATATTAGGTGTAATAAGTATAATTATTATAGTTCTAGCGATAATAACTGCATGATATGGGTAATAATGCATGTTATATTGATAATATTGGAAGTAACAAGTATAATTATTGTAGTTCTAGCGATAATAACTGCATAATATGGGTAATAATGCATGTTATACTGATAATAATATAAGTAATAAGTATAACTATTATAGTTCTAGCGATAATAACTGTATAATATGGGTAATAATGCATGAAATATTGATAATATTAGGAGTTATAAGTATAATTATTATAGTTCCAGCGATAATAAGTGCATAATATGGGTAATAATGCATGTTATATTGATAATATTGGGAGTAATAAGTATAATTATTATAGTTCTAGCGATAATAACTGCATAATAGGGGTAATAATGCATGTTATACTGATAATGATATAAGTGATAAGTATAACTATTATAGTTCTAGCGATAATAACTGTATAATATGGGTAATAATGCATGACATATTGATAATATTAGGTGTAATAAGTATAATTATTATAGTTCTAGCGATAATAACTGCATAATATGGGAAATGGTGCATGTTATATTGATAATATTAGGAGTTATAAGTATATTTATTATAGTTCTGACGATAATAATTGCATAATATGGGTAATAGTGCATGTTATGTTGATAATAATAAATGTAATAAGTATAATTATTGTAGTTCTAGCGATAATAACTGCATAATATGGGTAATAGTGCATGTTATATTGATAATAATAATAGTAGTAGGTATAATTATTGTAGTTCTAGCGATAATAACTGCATAATAGGGGTAATATTGCATGTTATACTGATTATAATATAAGTAATAAGTATAACTATTATAGTTCTAGCGATAATAACTGTACAATATAGGTAATAATGCATGAAATATTGATAATATTAGGAGTAATAAGTATAATTATTATAGTTCGAGCGATAATAACTGCATAATATGGGTAATAGTGCATGTTATATGGATAACATTGGGAGTAATAAGTATAATTATTGTAGTCCTAGCGATAATAACTGCATTATAGGGGTAATAATGCATGTTATACTGATAATAATATAAGTAATAAGTATAACTATTATAGTTTTAGCGCTAATAACTGTATAATATGGGTAATAATGCATGACATATTGATAATATTAGGTGTAATAAGTATAATTATTATAGTTCTAGCGATAATAACTGCATAATATGGGTAATAATGCATGTTATATTGATAATATTGGAAGTAACAAGTATAATTATTGTAGTTCTAGCGATAATAACTGCATAATATGGGTAATAATGCATGTTATACTGATAATAATATAAGTAATAAGTATAACTATTATAGTTCTAGCGATAATAACTGTATAATATGGGTAATAATGCATGAAATATTGATAATATTAGGAGTTATAAGTATAATTATTATAGTTCCAGCGATAATAAGTGCATAATATGGGTAATAGTGCATGTTATATTGATAATAATAAAAGTAATGAGTATAACTATTATAGTTCTAGCGATAATAACTGTATAATATGGGTAATAATGCATGAAATATTGATAATATTAGGAGTTATAAGTATAATTATTATAGTTCCAGCGATAATAAGTGCATAATATGGGTAATAGTGCATGTTATATTGATAATAATAAAAGTAATGAGTATAACTATTATAGTTCTAGCGATAATAACTGCATAATATGGGTAATAATGCATGTTATATTGATAATATTGGGAGTAATAAGTATAATTATTATAGTTCTAGCGATAATAACTGCATAATAGGGGTAATAATGCATGTTATACTGATAATGATATAAGTGATAAGTATAACTATTATAGTTCTAGCGATAATAACTGTATAATATGGGTAATAATGCATGACATATTGATAATATTAGGTGTAATAAGTATAATTATTATAGTTCTAGCGATAATAACTGCATAATATGGGTAATGGTGCATGTTATATTGATAATATTAGGAGTTATAAGTATATTTATTATAGTTCTGACGATAATAATTGCATAATATGGGTAATAGTGCATGTTATGTTGATAATAATAAATGTAATAAGTATAATTATTGTAGTTCTAGCGATAATAACTGCATAATATGGGTAATAGTGCATGTTATATTGATAATAATAATAGTAGTAGGTATAATTATTGTAGTTCTAGCGATAATAACTGCATAATATGGGTAATAATGCATGTTATATTGATAATAATAAAAGTAATAAGTATAATTATTATAGTTCGAGCGATAATAACTGCATAATATGGGTAATAGTGCATGTTATATTGATAATAATAAAAGTAATAGGTATAATTATTGTAGTTCTAGCGATAATAACTGCATAATATGGGTAATAATGCATGTTATATTGATAATATTGGGAGTAATAAGTATATTTATTATAGTTCTGACGATAATAACAGTATAATATGGGTAATAATGCATGTTATATTGATAATATTGGGAGTAATAAGTATAATTATTATAGTTCTAGCGATAATAACTGCATAATAGGGGTAATATTGCATGTTATACTGATTATAATATAAGTAATAAGTATAACTATTATAGTTCTAGCGATAATAACTGTACAATATAGGTAATAATGCATGAAATATTGATAATATTAGGAGTAATAAGTATAATTATTATAGTTCGAGCGATAATAACTGCATAATATGGGTAATAGTGCATGTTATATGGATAACATTGGGAGTAATAAGTATAATTATTGTAGTCCTAGCGATAATAACTGCATAATAGGGGTAATAATGCATGTTATACTGATAATAATATAAGTAATAAGTATAACTATTATAGTTTTAGCGCTAATAACTGTATAATATGGGTAATAATGCATGACATATTGATAATATTAGGTGTAATAAGTATAATTATTATAGTTCTAGCGATAATAACTGCATAATATGGGTAATAATGCATGTTATATTGATAATATTGGAAGTAACAAGTATAATTATTGTAGTTCTAGCGATAATAACTGCATAATATGGGTAATAATGCATGTTATACTGATAATAATATAAGTAATAAGTATAACTATTATAGTTCTAGCGATAATAACTGTATAATATGGGTAATAATGCATGAAATATTGATAATATTAGGAGTTATAAGTATAATTATTATAGTTCCAGCGATAATAAGTGCATAATATGGGTAATAGTGCATGTTATATTGATAATAATAAAAGTAATGAGTATAACTATTATAGTTCTAGCGATAATAACCGCATAATATGGGTAATAGTGCATGTTAAATTGATAATAATAAAAGTAGTAACTATAATTATTGTAGTTCTAGCGATAATAACTGCATAATATGGGTAATAATGCATGTTATATTGATAATAATAAAAGTAATAAGTATAATTATTATAGTTCTAGCGATACTAACTGCATAATAGGGGTAATAATGCATGTTATACTGATAATAATATAAGTAATAAGTATAACTATTATAGTTCTAGCGATAATAACTGCATAATATGGGTAATAATGCATGTTATATTGATAACATTGGGAGTAATAAGTATAATTATTGTAGTTCTAGCGATAATAACTGCATAATATGGGTAATAATGCATGTTATATTGATAATATTGGGAGTAATAAGTATATTTATTATAGTTCTGACGATAATAACTGCATAATATGGGTAATAATGCATGGTATATTGACAATATTGGGAGTAATAAGTATAATTATTATAGTTCTAGCGATAATAACTGCATAATAGGGGTAATAATGCATGTTATATTGATAATAATAAAAGTAATAAGTATAATTATTGTAGTTCTAGCGATAATAACTGCATAATAAGGGGAATAATGCATTTTATATTGATAATATTGGGAATAATGAGTATATTTATTATAGTTCTGACGATAATAACAGTATAATATGGGTAATAATGCATGTTATATTGATAATATTGGGAGTAACAAGTATAATTATTGTAGTTCTAGCGACAATAACTGCACAATATGGGTAATAATGCATGTTATATTGATAATAATAAAAGTAATAAGTATAATTATTGTAGTTCTAGAGATAATAACTGCATAATATGGGTAATAATGCATGACACATTGATAATGTTAGGAGTAATAGGTATAATTATTATAGTTCTAGCGATAATAACTGCATAATATGGGTAATAATGCATGTTATATTGATAACATTGGGAGTAATAAGTATAATTATTACAGTTCTTACGATAGTAACAGTATAATATGGGTAATAATGCATGTTATATTGATAATATTGGGAGTAATAAGTATAATTATTGTAGTTCTAGCGATAATAACTGCATAATATGGGCAATAATGCATGTTATATTGATAATATTGGGAGTAATAAGTATATTTATTATAGTTCTGACGATAATAACAGTATAATATGGGTAATAATGCACGTTATATTGATAATATTGGGAACAATAAGTATATTTATTATAGTTCTGACGATAATAACAGTATAATATGGGTAATAATGCATGTTATATTGATAATATTGGGAGTAATAAGTATAATTATTATAATTCTAGCGATAATAACTGCATAATAGGGGTAATAATGCATGACATATTGATAATATTAGGTGTAATAAGTATAATTATTATAGTTCTAGCGATAGTAACTGCATAATATGGGTAATGGTGCATGTTATATTGATAGTAATAAAAGTAATAAGTATAATTATTATAGTTCGAGCGATAATAACTGCATAATATGGGTAATAGTGCATGTTATATTGATAATAATAAAAGTAATAAGTATAATTATTGTAGTTCTAGCGGTAATAACGGCATAATATGGGTAATAGTGCATGTTATATTGATAATAATAAAAGTAATAAGTATAATTATTGTAGTTCTAGCGATAATAACTGCATAATAAGGGGAATAATGCATGTTATATTGATAATATTGGGAATAATGAGTATATTTATTATAGTTCTGACGATAATAACAGTATAATATGGGTAATAATGCATGTTATATTGATAATATTGGGAGTAATAAGTATAATTATTATAGTTCTAGCGATTATAACTGCATAATAGGGGTAATGATGCATGTTATATTGATAACATTGGGAGTAATAAGTATATTTATTATAGTTCTAGTGATAATAACTGCATAATATGGGTAATAATGCATGTTATATTGATAACATTGGGAGTAATACGTATAATTATTGTAGTTCTAGAGATAATAACTGCATAATAGGGGTAATAATGCATGTTATACTGATAATAATATAAGTAATAAGTACAACTATTATAGTTCTAGCGATAATAACTGCATAATATGTGTAATAATGCATGACATATTGATAATATTAGGAGTAATAGGTATAATTATTATAGTTCTAGCGATAATAATTGCATAATATGGGTAATAATGCATGTTATATTGATAACATTGGGAGTAATAAGTATAATTATTATAGTTCTTACGATAATAACAGTATAATATGGGTAATAATGCATGTTATATTGATAATATTGGGAGTAATAAGTATAATTATTGTAGATCTAGCGATAATAACTGCATAATATGGGCAATAATGCATGTTATATTGATAATATTGGGAATAATGAGTATATTTATTATAGTTCTGACGATAATAACAGTATAATATGGGTAATAATGCATGTTATATTGATAATATTGGGAGTAATAAGTATAATTATGATAGTTCTAGCGATAATAACTGCATAATAAGGGTAATAATGCATGTTATATTGATAACATTGGGAGTAATAAGTATATTTATTATAGTTCTAGCGATAATAACTGCATAATATGGGTAATAATGCATGTTATATTGATAACATTGGGAGTAATACGTATAATTATTGTAGTTCTAGAGATAATAACTGCATAATAGGGGTAATAATGCATGTTATACTGATAATAATATAAGTAATAAGTATAACTATTATAGTTCTAGCGATAATAACTGCATAATATGGGTAATAATGCATGTTATATTGATAACATTGGGAGTAATAAGTATAATTATTGTAGTTCTAGGGATAATAACTGCATAATATGGGTAATAATGCATGTTATATTGATAATATTGGGAGTAATAAGTATATTTATTATAGTTCTGACGATAATAACTGCATAATATGGGTAATAATGCATGGTATATTGACAATATTGGGAGTAATAAGTATAATTATTATAGTTCTAGCGATAATAACTGCATAATAGGGGTAATAATGCATGTTATATTGATAATAATAAAAGTAATAAGTATAATTATTGTAGTTCTAGCGATAATAACTTCATAATATGGGTAATAATGCATGTTATATTGATAACATTGGGAGTAATAAGTATAATTATTGTAGTTCTAGGGATAATAACTGCATAATATGGGTAATAGTGCATGTTATATTGATAATAATAAAAGTAATGAGTATAACTATTATAGTTCTAGCGATAATAACCGCATAATATGGGTAATAGTGCATGTTATATTGATAATAATAAAAGTAGTAACTATAATTATTGTAGTTCTAGCGATAATAACTGCATAATATGGGTAATAATGCATGTTATATTGATAATAATAAAAGTAATAAGTATAATTATTATAGTTCTAGCGATACTAACTGCATAATAGGGGTAATAATGCATGTTATACTGATAATAATATAAGTAATAAGTATAACTATTATAGTTCTAGCGATAATAACTGCATAATATGGGTAATAATGCATGTTATATTGATAACATTGGGAGTAATAAGTATAATTATTGTAGTTCTAGCGATAATAACTGCATAATATGGGTAATAATGCATGTTATATTGATAATATTGGGAGTAATAAGTATATTTATTATAGTTCTGACGATAATAACTGCATAATATGGGTAATAATGCATGGTATATTGACAATATTGGGAGTAATAAGTATAATTATTATAGTTCTAGCGATAATAACTGCATAATAGGGGTAATAATGCATGTTATATTGATAATAATAAAAGTAATAAGTATAATTATTGTAGTTCTAGCGATAATAACTGCATAATAAGGGGAATAATGCATTTTATATTGATAATATTGGGAATAATGAGTATATTTATTATAGTTCTGACGATAATAACAGTATAATATGGGTAATAATGCATGTTATATTGATAATATTGGGAGTAACAAGTATAATTATTGTAGTTCTAGCGACAATAACTGCACAATATGGGTAATAATGCATGTTATATTGATAATAATAAAAGTAATAAGTATAATTATTGTAGTTCTAGAGATAATAACTGCATAATATGGGTAATAATGCATGACATATTGATAATGTTAGGAGTAATAGGTATAATTATTATAGTTCTAGCGATAATAACTGCATAATATGGGTAATAATGCATGTTATATTGATAACATTGGGAGTAATAAGTATAATTATTACAGTTCTTACGATAGTAACAGTATAATATGGGTAATAATGCATGTTATATTGATAATATTGGGAGTAATAAGTATAATTATTGTAGTTCTAGCGATAATAACTGCATAATATGGGCAATAATGCATGTTATATTGATAATATTGGGAGTAATAAGTATATTTATTATAGTTCTGACGATAATAACAGTATAATATGGGTAATAATGCACGTTATATTGATAATATTGGGAACAATAAGTATATTTATTATAGTTCTGACGATAATAACAGTATAATATGGGTAATAATGCATGTTATATTGATAATATTGGGAGTAATAAGTATAATTATTATAATTCTAGCGATAATAACTGCATAATAGGGGTAATAATGCATGACATATTGATAATATTAGGTGTAATAAGTATAATTATTATAGTTCTAGCGATAGTAACTGCATAATATGGGTAATGGTGCATGTTATATTGATAATAATAAAAGTAGTAAGTATAATTATTGTAGTTCAAGCGATAATAACTGCATAATATGGGTAATAATGCATGTTATATTGATAATATTGGGAGTAATAAGTATATTTATTATAGTTCTGACGATAATAACAGTATAATATGGGTAATAATGCATGTTATATTTATAATATTGGGATTAATAAGTACATTTATTATAGTTCTGACGATAGTAACTGCATAATATGGGTAATAGTGCATGTTATATTGATAATAATAAAAGTAGTAAGTATAATTATTGTAGTTCTAGCGATAATAACTGCATAATATGGGTAATAATGCATGTTATATTGATAATAATAAAAGTAATAAGTATAATTATTATAGTTCTAGCGATAATAACTGCATAATATGGGTAATGGTGCATGTTATATTGATAATATTAGGAGTAATAAGTATATTTATTATAGTTCTGACGATAATAACTGCATAATATGGGTAATAATGCATGTTATATTGATAATATTGGGAGTAATAAGTATAATTATTGTAGTCCTAGCGATAATAACTGCATAATATGGGTAATAATGCATGTTATATTGATAATATTGGGAGCAATAAGTATATTTATTATAATTCTGACGATAATAACTGCATAATATGGGTAATAATGCATGTTATATTGATAATAATAAAAGTAATTAGTATAATTATTATAGTTCGAGCGATAATAACTGCATAATATGGGTAATAGTGCATGTTATATGGATAACATTGGGAGTAATAAGTACAATTATTGTAGTTCTAGCGATAATAACTGCATAATATGGGTAATAATGCATGTTATATTGATAATATTGGGAGTAATGAGTATATTTATTATAGTTCTGACGATAATAACAGTATAATATGGGTGATAATGCATGTTATATTTATAATATTGGGATTAATAAGTACATTTATTATAGTTCTGACGATAGTAACTGCATAATATGGGTAATAGTGCATGTTATATTGATAATAATAAAAGTAGTAAGTATAATTATTGTAGTTCAAGCGATAATAACTGCATAATATGGGTAATAATGCATGTTATATTGATAATATTGGGAGTAATTAGTATATTTATTATAGTTCTGACGATAATAACAGTATAATATGGGTAATAATGCATGTTATATTGATAATATTGGGAGTAATAAGTATATTTATTATAGTTCTGACGATAATAACAGTATAATATGGGTAAAAATGCATGTTATATTGATAACATTGGGAGTAACAAGTATAATTATTGTAGTTCTAGCGACAATAACTGCACAATATGGGTAATAATGCATGTTATATTGATAACAATAAAAGTAATAAGTATAATTATTGTAGTTCTAGCGATAATAACTGCATAATAGGGGTAATAATGCATGTTATATTGATAACATTGGGAGTAATAAGTATAGTTATTGTAGTTCTAGAGATAATAACTGCATAATAGGGGCAATAATGCATGTTATACTGATAATAATATAAGTAATAAGTATAACTATTATAGTTTTAGCGCTAATAACTGTATAATATGGGTAATAATGCATGACATATTGATAATATTAGGTGTAATAAGTATAATTATTATAGTTCTAGCGATAATAACTGCATAATATGGGTAATAATGCATGTTATATTGATAATATTGGAAGTAACAAGTATAATTATTGTAGTTCTAGCGATAATAACTGCATAATATGGGTAATAATGCATGTTATACTGATAATAATATAAGTAATAAGTATAACTATTATAGTTCTAGCGATAATAACTGTATAATATGGGTAATAATGCATGAAATATTGATAATATTAGGAGTTATAAGTATAATTATTATAGTTCCAGCGATAATAAGTGCATAATATGGGTAATAGTGCATGTTATATTGATAATAATAAAAGTAATGAGTATAACTATTATAGTTCTAGCGATAATAACTGCATAATATGGGTAATAATGCATGTTATATTGATAATATTGGGAGTAATAAGTATAATTATTATAGTTCTAGCGATAATAACTGCATAATAGGGGTAATAATGCATGTTATACTGATAATGATATAAGTGATAAGTATAACTATTATAGTTCTAGCGATAATAACTGTATAATATGGGTAATAATGCATGACATATTGATAATATTAGGTGTAATAAGTATAATTATTATAGTTCTAGCGATAATAACTGCATAATATGGGTAATGGTGCATGTTATATTCATAATATTAGGAGTTATAAGTATATTTATTATAGTTCTGACGATAATAATTGCATAATATGGGTAATAGTGCATGTTATGTTGATAATAATAAATGTAATAAGTATAATTATTGTAGTTCTAGCGATAATAACTGCATAATATGGGTAATAGTGCATGTTATATTGATAATAATAATAGTAGTAGGTATAATTATTGTAGTTCTAGCGATAATAACTGCATAATAGGGGTAATATTGCATGTTATACTGATTATAATATAAGTAATAAGTATAACTATTATAGTTCTAGCGATAATAACTGTACAATATAGGTAATAATGCATGAAATATTGATAATATTAGGAGTAATAAGTATAATTATTATAGTTCGAGCGATAATAACTGCATAATATGGGTAATAGTGCATGTTATATGGATAACATTGGGAGTAATAAGTATAATTATTGTAGTCCTAGCGATAATAACTGCATTATAGGGGTAATAATGCATGTTATACTGATAATAATATAAGTAATAAGTATAACTATTATAGTTTTAGCGCTAATAACTGTATAATATGGGTAATAATGCATGACATATTGATAATATTAGGTGTAATAAGTATAATTATTATAGTTCTAGCGATAATAACTGCATAATATGGGTAATAATGCATGTTATATTGATAATATTGGAAGTAACAAGTATAATTATTGTAGTTCTAGCGATAATAACTGCATAATATGGGTAATAATGCATGTTATACTGATAATAATATAAGTAATAAGTATAACTATTATAGTTCTAGCGATAATAACTGTATAATATGGGTAATAATGCATGAAATATTGATAATATTAGGAGTTATAAGTATAATTATTATAGTTCCAGCGATAATAAGTGCATAATATGGGTAATAGTGCATGTTATTTTGATAATAATAAAAGTAATGAGTATAACTATTATAGTTCTAGCGATAATAACTGTATAATATGGGTAATAATGCATGAAATATTGATAATATTAGGAGTTATAAGTATAATTATTATAGTTCCAGCGATAATAAGTGCATAATATGGGTAATAGTGCATGTTATATTGATAATAATAAAAGTAATGAGTATAACTATTATAGTTCTAGCGATAATAACTGCATAATATGGGTAATAATGCATGTTATATTGATAATATTGGGAGTAATAAGTATAATTATTATAGTTCTAGCGATAATAACTGCATAATAGGGGTAATAATGCATGTTATACTGATAATGATATAAGTGATAAGTATAACTATTATAGTTCTAGCGATAATAACTGTATAATATGGGTAATAATGCATGACATATTGATAATATTAGGTGTAATAAGTATAATTATTATAGTTCTAGCGATAATAACTGCATAATATGGGTAATGGTGCATGTTATATTGATAATATTAGGAGTTATAAGTATATTTATTATAGTTCTGACGATAATAATTGCATAATATGGGTAATAGTGCATGTTATGTTGATAATAATAAATGTAATAAGTATAATTATTGTAGTTCTAGCGATAATAACTGCATAATATGGGTAATAGTGCATGTTATATTGATAATAATAATAGTAGTAGGTATAATTATTGTAGTTCTAGCGATAATAACTGCATAATATGGGTAATAATGCATGTTATATTGATAATAATAAAAGTAATAAGTATAATTATTATAGTTCGAGCGATAATAACTGCATAATATGGGTAATAGTGCATGTTATATTGATAATAATAAAAGTAATAGGTATAATTATTGTAGTTCTAGCGATAATAACTGCATAATATGGGTAATAATGCATGTTATATTGATAATATTGGGAGTAATAAGTATATTTATTATAGTTCTGACGATAATAACAGTATAATATGGGTAATAATGCATGTTATATTGATAATATTGGGAGTAATAAGTATAATTATTATAGTTCTAGCGATAATAACTGCATAATAGGGGTAATATTGCATGTTATACTGATTATAATATAAGTAATAAGTATAACTATTATAGTTCTAGCGATAATAACTGTACAATATAGGTAATAATGCATGAAATATTGATAATATTAGGAGTAATAAGTATAATTATTATAGTTCGAGCGATAATAACTGCATAATATGGGTAATAGTGCATGTTATATGGATAACATTGGGAGTAATAAGTATAATTATTGTAGTCCTAGCGATAATAACTGCATAATAGGGGTAATAATGCATGTTATACTGATAATAATATAAGTAATAAGTATAACTATTATAGTTTTAGCGCTAATAACTGTATAATATGGGTAATAATGCATGACATATTGATAATATTAGGTGTAATAAGTATAATTATTATAGTTCTAGCGATAATAACTGCATAATATGGGTAATAATGCATGTTATATTGATAATATTGGAAGTAACAAGTATAATTATTGTAGTTCTAGCGATAATAACTGCATAATATGGGTAATAATGCATGTTATACTGATAATAATATAAGTAATAAGTATAACTATTATAGTTCTAGCGATAATAACTGTATAATATGGGTAATAATGCATGAAATATTGATAATATTAGGAGTTATAAGTATAATTATTATAGTTCCAGCGATAATAAGTGCATAATATGGGTAATAGTGCATGTTATATTGATAATAATAAAAGTAATGAGTATAACTATTATAGTTCTAGCGATAATAACCGCATAATATGGGTAATAGTGCATGTTATATTGATAATAATAAAAGTAGTAACTATAATTATTGTAGTTCTAGCGATAATAACTGCATAATATGGGTAATAATGCATGTTATATTGATAATAATAAAAGTAATAAGTATAATTATTATAGTTCTAGCGATACTAACTGCATAATAGGGGTAATAATGCATGTTATACTGATAATAATATAAGTAATAAGTATAACTATTATAGTTCTAGCGATAATAACTGCATAATATGGGTAATAATGCATGTTATATTGATAACATTGGGAGTAATAAGTATAATTATTGTAGTTCTAGCGATAATAACTGCATAATATGGGTAATAATGCATGTTATATTGATAATATTGGGAGTAATAAGTATATTTATTATAGTTCTGACGATAATAACTGCATAATATGGGTAATAATGCATGGTATATTGACAATATTGGGAGTAATAAGTATAATTATTATAGTTCTAGCGATAATAACTGCATAATAGGGGTAATAATGCATGTTATATTGATAATAATAAAAGTAATAAGTATAATTATTGTAGTTCTAGCGATAATAACTGCATAATATGGGTAATAATGCATGTTATATTGATAATATTGGGAGTAATAAGTATATTTATTATAGTTCTGACGATAATAACAGTATAATATGGGTAATAATGCACGTTATATTGATAATATTGGGAACAATAAGTATATTTATTATAGTTCTGACGATAATAACAGTATAATATGGGTAATAATGCATGTTATATTGATAATATTGGGAGTAATAAGTATAATTATTATAATTCTAGCGATAATAACTGCATAATAGGGGTAATAATGCATGACATATTGATAATATTAGGTGTAATAAGTATAATTATTATAGTTCTAGCGATAGTAACTGCATAATATGGGTAATGGTGCATGTTATATTGATAGTAATAAAAGTAATAAGTATAATTATTATAGTTCGAGCGATAATAACTGCATAATATGGGTAACAGTGCATGTTATATTGATAATAATAAAAGTAATAAGTATAATTATTGTAGTTCTAGCGGTAATAACGGCATAATATGGGTAATAGTGCATGTTATATTGATAATAATAAAAGTAATAAGTATAATTATTGTAGTTCTAGCGATAATAACTGCATAATAAGGGGAATAATGCATGTTATATTGATAATATTGGGAATAATGAGTATATTTATTATAGTTCTGACGATAATAACAGTATAATATGGGTAATAATGCATGTTATATTGATAATATTGGGAGTAATAAGTATAATTATTATAGTTCTAGCGATTATAACTGCATAATAGGGGTAATGATGCATGTTATATTGATAACATTGGGAGTAATAAGTATATTTATTATAGTTCTAGTGATAATAACTGCATAATATGGGTAATAATGCATGTTATATTGATAACATTGGGAGTAATACGTATAATTATTGTAGTTCTAGAGATAATAACTGCATAATAGGGGTAATAATGCATGTTATACTGATAATAATATAAGTAATAAGTACAACTATTATAGTTCTAGCGATAATAACTGCATAATATGTGTAATAATGCATGACATATTGATAATATTAGGAGTAATAGGTATAATTATTATAGTTCTAGCGATAATAATTGCATAATATGGGTAATAATGCATGTTATATTGATAACATTGGGAGTAATAAGTATAATTATTATAGTTCTTACGATAATAACAGTATAATATGGGTAATAATGCATGTTATATTGATAATATTGGGAGTAATAAGTATAATTATTGTAGATCTAGCGATAATAACTGCATAATATGGGCAATAATGCATGTTATATTGATAATATTGGGAATAATGAGTATATTTATTATAGTTCTGACGATAATAACAGTATAATATGGGTAATAATGCATGTTATATTGATAATATTGGGAGTAATAAGTATAATTATGATAGTTCTAGCGATAATAACTGCATAATAAGGGTAATAATGCATGTTATATTGATAACATTGGGAGTAATAAGTATATTTATTATAGTTCTAGCGATAATAACTGCATAATATGGGTAATAATGCATGTTATATTGATAACATTGGGAGTAATACGTATAATTATTGTAGTTCTAGAGATAATAACTGCATAATAGGGGTAATAATGCATGTTATACTGATAATAATATAAGTAATAAGTATAACTATTATAGTTCTAGCGATAATAACTGCATAATATGGGTAATAATGCATGTTATATTGATAACATTGGGAGTAATAAGTATAATTATTGTAGTTCTAGGGATAATAACTGCATAATATGGGTAATAATGCATGTTATATTGATAATATTGGGAGTAATAAGTATATTTATTATAGTTCTGACGATAATAACTGCATAATATGGGTAATAATGCATGGTATATTGACAATATTGGGAGTAATAAGTATAATTATTATAGTTCTAGCGATAATAACTGCATAATAGGGGTAATAATGCATGTTATATTGATAATAATAAAAGTAATAAGTATAATTATTGTAGTTCTAGCGATAATAACTTCATAATATGGGTAATAATGCATGTTATATTGATAACATTGGGAGTAATAAGTATAATTATTGTAGTTCTAGGGATAATAACTGCATAATATGGGTAATAATGCATGTTATATTGATAACATTGGGAGTAATAAGTATACTTATTATAGTTCTAGCGATAATAACTGCATAATATGGGTAATAATGCATGTTATATTGATAACATTGGGAGTAATACGTATAATTATTGTAGTTCTAGAGATAATAACTGCATAATATGGGTAATAATGCATGACATATTGATAATATTACGTGTAATAAGTATAATTATTATAGTTCTAGCGATAGTAACTGCATAATATGGGTAATGGTGCATGTTATATTGATAGTAATAAAAGTAATAAGTATAATTATTATAGTTCGAGCGATAATAACTGCATAATATGGGTAATAGTGCATGTTATATTGATAATAATAAAAGTAATAAGTATAATTATTGTAGTTCTAGCGGTAATAACGGCATAATATGGGTAATAGTGCATGTTATATTGATAATAATAAAAGTAATAAGTATAATTATTGTAGTTCTAGCGATAATAACTGCATAATAAGGGGAATAATGCATGTTATATTGATAATATTGGGAATAATGAGTATATTTATTATAGTTCTGACGATAATAACAGTATAATATGGGTAATAATGCATGTTATATTGATAATATTGGGAGTAATAAGTATAATTATTATAGTTCTAGCGATTATAACTGCATAATAGGGGTAATGATGCATGTTATATTGATAACATTGGGAGTAATAAGTATATTTATTATAGTTCTAGCGATAATAACTGCATAATATGGGTAATAATGCATGTTATATTGATAACATTGGGAGTAATACGTATAATTATTGTAGTTCTAGAGATAATAACTGCATAATAGGGGTAATAATGCATGTTATACTGATAATAATATAAGTAATAAGTACAACTATTATAGTTCTAGCGATAATAACTGCATAATATGTGTAATAATGCATGACATATTGATAATATTAGGAGTAATAGGTATAATTATTATAGTTCTAGCGATAATAATTGCATAATATGGGTAATAATGCATGTTATATTGATAACATTGGGAGTAATAAGTATAATTATTATAGTTCTTACGATAATAACAGTATAATATGGGTAATAATGCATGTTATATTGATAATATTGGGAGTAATAAGTATAATTATTGTAGTTCTAGCGATAATAACTGCATAATATGGGCAATAATGCATGTTATATTGATAATATTGGGAGTAATAAGTATATTTATTAGAGTTCTGACGATAATAACAGTATAATATGGGTAATAATGCACGTTATATTGATAATATTGGGAACAATAAGTATATTTATTATAGTTCTGACGATAATAACAGTATAATATGGGTAATAATGCATGTTATATTGATAATATTGGGAGTAATAAGTATAATTATTATAATTCTAGCGATAATAACTGCATAATAGGGGTAATAATGCATGACATATTGATAATATTAGGTGTAATAAGTATAATTATTATAGTTCTAGCGATAGTAACTGCATAATATGGGTAATGGTGCATGTTATATTGATAGTAATAAAAGTAATAAGTATAATTATTGTAGTTCTAGCGATAATAACTGCATAATTAGGGGAATAATGCATGTTATATTGATAATATTGGGAATAATGAGTATATTTATTATAGTTCTGACGATAATAACAGTATAATATGGGTAATAATGCATGTTATATTGATAATATTGGGAGTAATAAGTATAATTATTATAGTTCTAGCGATAATAACTGCATAATAGGGGTAATAATGCATGTTATATTGATAACATTGGGAGTAATAAGTATACTTATTATAGTTCTAGAGATAATAACTGCATAATATGGGTAATAATGCATGACATATTGATAATGTTAGGAGTAATAGGTATAATTATTATAGTTCTAGCGATAATAACTGCATAATATGGGTAATAATGCATGTTATATTGATAACATTGGGAGTAATAAGTACAATTATTATAGTTCTTACGATAATAACAGTATAATATGGGTAATAATGCATGTTATATTGATAATATTGGGAGTAATAAGTATAATTATTGTAGTTCTAGCGATAATAACTGCATGATATGGGCAATAATGCATGTTATATTGATAATATTGGGAGTAATAAGTATATTTATTATAGTTCTGACGATAATAACAGTATAATATGGGTAATAATGCACGTTATATTGATAATATTGGGAACAATAAGTATATTTATTATAGTTCTGACGATAATAACAGTATAATATGGGTAATAATGCATGTTATATTGATAATATTGGGAGTAATAAGTATAATTATTATAATTCTAGCGATAATAACTGCATAATAGGGGTAATAATGCATGACATATTGATAATATTAGGTGTAATAAGTATAATTATTATAGTTCTAGCGATAGTAACTGCATAATATGGGTAATGGTGCATGTTATATTGATAGTAATAAAAGTAATAAGTATAATTATTATAGTTCGAGCGATAATAACTGCATAATATGGGTAATAGTGCATGTTATATTGATAATAATAAAAGTAATAAGTATAATTATTGTAGTTCTAGCGGTAATAACGGCATAATATGGGTAATAGTCCATGTTATATTGATAATAATAAAAGTAATAAGTATAATTATTGTAGTTCTAGCGATAATAACTGCATAATAAGGGGAATAATGCATGTTATATTGATAATATTGGGAATAATGAGAATATTTATTATAGTTCTGACGATAATAACAGTATAATATGGGTAATAATGCATGTTATATTGATAATATTGGAAGTAATAAGTATAATTATTATAGTTCTAGCGATTATAACTGCATAATAGGGGTAATGATGCATGTTATATTGATAACATTGGGAGTAATAAGTATATTTATTATAGTTCTAGCGATAATAACTGCATAATATGGGTAATAATGCATGTTATATTGATAACATTGGGAGTAATACGTATAATTATTGTAGTTCTAGAGATAATAACTGCATAATAGGGGTAATAATGCATGTTATACTGATAATAATATAAGTAATAAGTACAACTATTATAGTTCTAGCGATAATAACAGTATAATATGGGTAATAATGCATGTTATATTGATAATATTGGGAGTAATAAGTATAATTATTGTAGATCTAGCGATAATAACTGCATAATATGGGCAATAATGCATGTTATATTGATAATATTGGGAGTAATAAGTATATTTATTATAGTTCTGACGATAATAACAGTATAATATGGGTAATAATGCACGTTATATTGATAATATTGGGAATAATAAGTATATTTATTATAGTTCTGACGATAATAACAGTATAATATGGGTAATAATGCATGTTATATTGATAATATTGGGAGTAATAAGTATAATTATTATAGTTCTAGCGATAATAACTGCATAATAGGGGTAATAATGCATGTTATACTGATAGCAATATAAGTAATAAGTATAACTATTATAGTTCTAGCGATAATAACTGTATAATATGGGTAATAATGCATGACATATTGATAATATTAGGAGTAATAAGTATAATTATTATAGTTCTAGCGATAGTAACTGCATAATATGGGTAATAATGCATGTTATATTGATAACATTGGGAGTGATAAGTATAATAATTGTAGTCCTGGCGTTAATAACTGCATAATATGGGTAATAACGCATGTTATATTGATAATATTGGGAGTAATAAGTATATTTATTATAATTCTGACGATAATAACTGCATAATATGGGTAATAATGCATGTTATATTGATAATAATAAAAGTAATATGTATAATTAATATAGTTCGAGCGATAATAACTGCATAATATGGGTAATAGTGCATGTTATATTGATAATAATAAAAGTAATAAGTATAATTATTGTAGTTCTAGCGGTAATAACTGCATAATATGGGTAATAATGCATGTTATATTGATAATATTAGGAGTAATAAGTATAATTATTGTAGTTCTAGCGATAATAACTGCATAATATGGGCAATAATGCATGTTATATTGATAATATTGGGAGTAATAAGTATATTTATTATAGTTCTAGCGATAATAACTGCATAATATGGGCAATAATGCATGTTATATTGATAATATTGGGAGTAATAAGTATATTTATTATAATTCTGACGATAATAACTGCATAATATGGTTAATAATGCATGTTATATTGATAATAATAAAAGTAATATGTATAATTAATATAGTTCGAGCGATAATAACTGCATAATATGGGTAATAGTGCATGTTATATTGATAATAATAAAAGTAATAAGTATAATTATTGTAGTTCTAGCGGTAATAACTGCATAATATGGGTAATAATGCATGTTATATTGATAATATTAGGAGTAATAAGTATAATTATTGTAGTTCTAGCGATAATAACTGCATAATATGGGCAATAATGCATGTTATGTTGATAATATTGGGAGTAATAAGTATATTTATTATAGTTCTGACGATAATAACAGTATAATATGGGCAATAATGCACGTTATATTGATAATATTGGGAATAATAAGTATATTTATTATAGTTCTGACGATAATAACAGTATAATATGGGTAATAATGCATGTTATATTGATAATATTGGGAGTAATAAGTATAATTATTATAATTCTAGCGATAATAACTGCATAATAGGGGTAATAATGCATGACATATTGATAATATTAGGTGTAATAAGTATAATTATTATAGTTCTAGCGATAGTAACTGCATAATATGGGTAATGGTGCATGTTATATTGATAGTAATAAAAGTAATAAGTATAATTATTATAGTTCGAGCGATAATAACTGCATAATATGGGTAATAGTGCATGTTATATTGATAATAATAAAAGTAATAAGTATAATTATTGTAGTTCTAGCGGTAATAACGTCATAATATGGGTAATAGTGCATGTTATATTGATAATAATAAAAGTAATAAGTATAATTATTGTAGTTCTAGCGATAATAACTGCATAATAAGGGGAATAATGCATGTTATATTGATAATATTGGGAATAATGAGTATATTTATTATAGTTCTGACGATAATAACAGTATAATATGGGTAATAATGCATGTTATATTGATAATATTGGGAGTAATAAGTATAATTATTATAGTTCTAGCGATTATAACTGCATAATAGGGGTAATGATGCATGTTATATTGATAACATTGGGAGTAATAAGTATATTTATTATAGTTCTAGCGATAATAACTGCATAATATGGGTAATAATGCATGTTATATTGATAACATTGGGAGTAATACGTATAATTATTGTAGTTCTAGAGATAATAACTGCATAATATGGGTAATAATGCATGACATATTGATAATATTACGTGTAATAAGTATAATTATTATAGTTCTAGCGATAGTAACTGCATAATATGGGTAATGGTGCATGTTATATTGATAGTAATAAAAGTAATAAGTATAATTATTATAGTTCGAGCGATAATAACTGCATAATATGGGTAATAGTGCATGTTATATTGATAATAATAAAAGTAATAAGTATAATTATTGTAGTTCTAGCGGTAATAACGGCATAATATGGGTAATAGTGCATGTTATATTGATAATAATAAAAGTAATAAGTATAATTATTGTAGTTCTAGCGATAATAACTGCATAATAAGGGGAATAATGCATGTTATATTGATAATATTGGGAATAATGAGTATATTTATTATAGTTCTGACGATAATAACAGTATAATATGGGTAATAATGCATGTTATATTGATAATATTGGGAGTAATAAGTATAATTATTATAGTTCTAGCGATTATAACTGCATAATAGGGGTAATGATGCATGTTATATTGATAACATTGGGAGTAATAAGTATATTTATTATAGTTCTAGCGATAATAACTGCATAATATGGGTAATAATGCATGTTATATTGATAACATTGGGAGTAATACGTATAATTATTGTAGTTCTAGAGATAATAACTGCATAATAGGGGTAATAATGCATGTTATACTGATAATAATATAAGTAATAAGTACAACTATTATAGTTCTAGCGATAATAACTGCATAATATGTGTAATAATGCATGACATATTGATAATATTAGGAGTAATAGGTATAATTATTATAGTTCTAGCGATAATAATTGCATAATATGGGTAATAATGCATGTTATATTGATAACATTGGGAGTAATAAGTATAATTATTATAGTTCTTACGATAATAACAGTATAATATGGGTAATAATGCATGTTATATTGATAATATTGGGAGTAATAAGTATAATTATTGTAGTTCTAGCGATAATAACTGCATAATATGGGCAATAATGCATGTTATATTGATAATATTGGGAGTAATAAGTATATTTATTAGAGTTCTGACGATAATAACAGTATAATATGGGTAATAATGCACGTTATATTGATAATATTGGGAACAATAAGTATATTTATTATAGTTCTGACGATAATAACAGTATAATATGGGTAATAATGCATGTTATAATGATAATATTGGGAGTAATAAGTATAATTATTATAATTCTAGCGATAATAACTGCATAATAGGGGTAATAATGCATGACATATTGATAATATTAGGTGTAATAAGTATAATTATTATAGTTCTAGCGATAGTAACTGCATAATATGGGTAATGGTGCATGTTATATTGATAGTAATAAAAGTAATAAGTATAATTATTGTAGTTCTAGCGATAATAACTGCATAATTAGGGGAATAATGCATGTTATATTGATAATATTGGGAATAATGAGTATATTTATTATAGTTCTGACGATAATAACAGTATAATATGGGTAATAATGCATGTTATATTGATAATATTGGGAGTAATAAGTATAATTATTATAGTTCTAGCGATAATAACTGCATAATAGGGGTAATAATGCATGTTATATTGATAACATTGGGAGTAATAAGTATACTTATTATAGTTCTAGAGATAATAACTGCATAATATGGGTAATAATGCATGACATATTGATAATGTTAGGAGTAATAGGTATAATTATTATAGTTCTAGCGATAATAACTGCATAATATGGGTAATAATGCATGTTATATTGATAACATTGGGAGTAATAAGTACAATTATTATAGTTCTTACGATAATAACAGTATAATATGGGTAATAATGCATGTTATATTGATAATATTGGGAGTAATAAGTATAATTATTGTAGTTCTAGCGATAATAACTGCATAATATGGGCAATAATGCATGTTATATTGATAATATTGGGAGTAATAAGTATATTTATTATAGTTCTGACGATAATAACAGTATAATATGGGTAATAATGCACGTTATATTGATAATATTGGGAACAATAAGTATATTTATTATAGTTCTGACGATAATAACAGTATAATATGGGTAATAATGCATGTTATATTGATAATATTGGGAGTAATAAGTATAATTATTATAATTCTAGCGATAATAACTGCATAATAGGGGTAATAATGCATGACATATTGATAATATTAGGTGTAATAAGTATAATTATTATAGTTCTAGCGATAGTAACTGCATAATATGGGTAATGGTGCATGTTATATTGATAGTAATAAAAGTAATAAGTATAATTATTATAGTTCGAGCGATAATAACTGCATAATATGGGTAATAGTGCATGTTATATTGATAATAATAAAAGTAATAAGTATAATTATTGTAGTTCTAGCGGTAATAACGGCATAATATGGGTAATAGTCCATGTTATATTGATAATAATAAAAGTAATAAGTATAATTATTGTAGTTCTAGCGATAATAACTGCATAATAAGGGGAATAATGCATGTTATATTGATAATATTGGGAATAATGAGAATAGTTATTATAGTTCTGACGATAATAACAGTATAATATGGGTAATAATGCATGTTATATTGATAATATTGGAAGTAATAAGTATAATTATTATAGTTCTAGCGATTATAACTGCATAATAGGGGTAATGATGCATGTTATATTGATAACATTGGGAGTAATAAGTATATTTATTATAGTTCTAGCGATAATAACTGCATAATATGGGTAATAATGCATGTTATATTGATAACATTGGGAGTAATACGTATAATTATTGTAGTTCTAGAGATAATAACTGCATAATAGGGGTAATAATGCATGTTATACTGATAATAATATAAGTAATAAGTACAACTATTATAGTTCTAGCGATAATAACAGTATAATATGGGTAATAATGCATGTTATATTGATAATATTGGGAGTAATAAGTATAATTATTGTAGATCTAGCGATAATAACTGCATAATATGGGCAATAATGCATGTTATATTGATAATATTGGGAGTAATAAGTATATTTATTATAGTTCTGACGATAATAACAGTATAATATGGGTAATAATGCACGTTATATTGATAATATTGGGAATAATAAGTATATTTATTATAGTTCTGACGATAATAACAGTATAATATGGGTAATAATGCATGTTATATTGATAATATTGGGAGTAATAAGTATAATTATTATAGTTCTAGCGATAATAACTGCATAATAGGGGTAATAATGCATGTTATACTGATAGCAATATAAGTAATAAGTATAACTATTATAGTTCTAGCGATAATAACTGTATAATATGGGTAATAATGCATGACATATTGATAATATTAGGAGTAATAAGTATAATTATTATAGTTCTAGCGATAGTAACTGCATAATATGGGTAATAATGCATGTTATATTGATAACATTGGGAGTGATAAGTATAATAATTGTAGTCCTGGCGTTAATAACTGCATAATATGGGTAATAACGCATGTTATATTGATAATATTGGGAGTAATAAGTATATTTATTATAATTCTGACGATAATAACTGCATAATATGGGTAATAATGCATGTTATATTGATAATAATAAAAGTAATATGTATAATTAATATAGTTCGAGCGATAATAACTGCATAATATGGGTAATAGTGCATGTTATATTGATAATAATAAAAGTAATAAGTATAATTATTGTAGTTCTAGCGGTAATAACTGCATAATATGGGTAATAATGCATGTTATATTGATAATATTAGGAGTAATAAGTATAATTATTGTAGTTCTAGCGATAATAACTGCATAATATGGGCAATAATGCATGTTATATTGATAATATTGGGAGTAATAAGTATATTTATTATAGTTCTAGCGATAATAACTGCATAATATGGGCAATAATGCATGTTATATTGATAATATTGGGAGTAATAAGTATATTTATTATAATTCTGACGATAATAACTGCATAATATGGTTAATAATGCATGTTATATTGATAATAATAAAAGTAATATGTATAATTAATATAGTTCGAGCGATAATAACTGCATAATATGGGTAATAGTGCATGTTATATTGATAATAATAAAAGTAATAAGTATAATTATTGTAGTTCTAGCGGTAATAACTGCATAATATGGGTAATAATGCATGTTATATTGATAATATTAGGAGTAATAAGTATAATTATTGTAGTTCTAGCGATAATAACTGCATAATATGGGCAATAATGCATGTTATGTTGATAATATTGGGAGTAATAAGTATATTTATTATAGTTCTGACGATAATAACAGTATAATATGGGCAATAATGCACGTTATATTGATAATATTGGGAATAATAAGTATATTTATTATAGTTCTGACGATAATAACAGTATAATATGGGTAATAATGCATGTTATATTGATAATATTGGGAGTAATAAGTATAATTATTATAATTCTAGCGATAATAACTGCATAATAGGGGTAATAATGCATGACATATTGATAATATTAGGTGTAATAAGTATAATTATTATAGTTCTAGCGATAGTAACTGCATAATATGGGTAATGGTGCATGTTATATTGATAGTAATAAAAGTAATAAGTATAATTATTATAGTTCGAGCGATAATAACTGCATAATATGGGTAATAGTGCATGTTATATTGATAATAATAAAAGTAATAAGTATAATTATTGTAGTTCTAGCGGTAATAACGGCATAATATGGGTAATAGTGCATGTTATATTGATAATAATAAAAGTAATAAGTATAATTATTGTAGTTCTAGCGATAATAACTGCATAATAAGGGGAATAATGCATGTTATATTGATAATATTGGGAATAATGAGTATATTTATTATAGTTCTGACGATAATAACAGTATAATATGGGTAATAATGCATGTTATATTGATAATATTGGGAGTAATAAGTATAATTATTATAGTTCTAGCGATTATAACTGCATAATAGGGGTAATGATGCATGTTATATTGATAACATTGGGAGTAATAAGTATATTTATTATAGTTCTAGCGATAATAACTGCATAATATGGGTAATAATGCATGTTATATTGATAACATTGGGAGTAATACGTATAATTATTGTAGTTCTAGAGATAATAACTGCATAATAGGGGTAATAATGCATGTTATACTGATAATAATATAAGTAATAAGTACAACTATTATAGTTCTAGCGATAATAACTGCATAATATGTGTAATAATGCATGACATATTGATAATATTAGGAGTAATAGGTATAATTATTATAGTTCTAGCGATAATAATTGCATAATATGGGTAATAATGCATGTTATATTGATAACATTGGGAGTAATAAGTATAATTATTATAGTTCTTACGATAATAACAGTATAATATGGGTAATAATGCATGTTATATTGATAATATTGGGAGTAATAAGTATAATTATTGTAGATCTAGCGATAATAACTGCATAATATGGGCAATAATGCATGTTATATTGATAATATTGGGAGTAATAAGTATATTTATTATAGTTCTGACGATAATAACAGTATAATATGGGTAATAATGCACGTTATATTGATAATATTGGGAATAATAAGTATATTTATTATAGTTCTGACGATAATAACAGTATAATATGGGTAATAATGCATGTTATATTGATAATATTGGGAGTAATAAGTATAATTATTATAGTTCTAGCGATAATAACTGCATAATAGGGGTAATAATGCATGTTATACTGATAGCAATATAAGTAATAAGTATAACTATTATAGTTCTAGCGATAATAACTGTATAATATGGGTAATAATGCATGACATATTGATAATATTAGGAGTAATAAGTATAATTATTATAGTTCTAGCGATAGTAACTGCATAATATGGGTAATAATGAATGTTATATTGATAACATTGGGAGTGATAAGTATAATAATTGTAGTCCTGGCGTTAATAACTGCATAATATGGGTAATAACGCATGTTATATTGATAATATTGGGAGTAATAAGTATATTTATTATAATTCTGACGATAATAACTGCATAATATGGGTAATAATGCATGTTATATTGATAATAATAAAAGTAATATGTATAATTAATATAGTTCGAGCGATAATAACTGCATAATATGGGTAATAGTGCATGTTATATTGATAATAATAAAAGTAATAAGTATAATTATTGTAGTTCTAGCGGTAATAACTGCATAATATGGGTAATAATGCATGTTATATTGATAATATTAGGAGTAATAAGTATAATTATTGTAGTTCTAGCGATAATAACTGCATAATATGGGCAATAATGCATGTTATATTGATAATATTGGGAGTAATAAGTATATTTATTATAGTTCTAGCGATAATAACTGCATAATATGGGCAATAATGCATGTTATATTGATAATATTGGGAGTAATAAGTATATTTATTATAATTCTGACGATAATAACTGCATAATATGGTTAATAATGCATGTTATATTGATAATAATAAAAGTAATATGTATAATTATTATAGTTCGAGCGATAATAACTGCATAATATGGGTAATAGTGCATGTTATATTGATAATAATAAAAGTAATAAGTATAATTATTGTAGTTCTAGCGGTAATAACTGCATAATATGGGTAATAATGCATGTTATATTGATAATATTGGAAGTAATAAGTATAATTATTATAGTTCTAGCGATTATAACTGCATAATAGGGGTAATGATGCATGTTATATTGATAACATTGGGAGTAATAAGTATATTTATTATAGTTCTAGCGATAATAACTGCATAATATGGGTAATAATGCATGTTATATTGATAACATTGGGAGTAATACGTATAATTATTGTAGTTCTAGAGATAATAACTGCATAATAGGGGTAATAATGCATGTTATACTGATAATAATATAAGTAATAAGTATAACTATTATAGTTCTAGCGATAATAACTGCATAATATGTGTAATAATGCATGACATATTGATAATATTAGGAGTAATAGGTATAATTATTATAGTTCTAGCGATAATAACTGCATAATATGGGTAATAATGCATGTTATATTGATAACATTGGGAGTAATAAGTATAATTATTATAGTTCTTACGATAATAACAGTATAATATGGGTAATAATGCATGTTATATTGATAATATTGGGAGTAATAAGTATAATTATTGTAGACCTAGCGATAATAACTGCATAATATGGGCAATAATGCATGTTATATTGATAATATTGGGAGTAATAAGTATATTTATTATAGTTCTGACGATAATAACAGTATAATATGGGTAATAATGCACGTTATATTGATAATATTGGGAATAATAAGTATATTTATTATAGTTCTGACGATAATAACAGTATAATATGGGTAATAGTGCATGTTATATGGATAACATTGGGAGTAATAAGTATAATTATTGTAGTCCTAGCGATAATAACTGCATTATAGGGGTAATAATGCATGTTATACTGATAATAATATAAGTAATAAGTATAACTATTATAGTTTTAGCGCTAATAACTGTATAATATGGGTAATAATGCATGACATATTGATAATATTAGGTGTAATAAGTATAATTATTATAGTTCTAGCGATAATAACTGCATAATATGGGTAATAATGCATGTTATATTGATAATATTGGAAGTAACAAGTATAATTATTGTAGTTCTAGCGATAATAACTGCATAATATGGGTAATAATGCATGTTATACTGATAATAATATAAGTAATAAGTATAACTATTATAGTTCTAGCGATAATAACTGTATAATATGGGTAATAATGCATGAAATATTGATAATATTAGGAGTTATAAGTATAATTATTATAGTTCCAGCGATAATAAGTGCATAATATGGGTAATAGTGCATGTTATATTGATAATAATAAAAGTAATGAGTATAACTATTATAGTTCTAGCGATAATAACTGTATAATATGGGTAATAATGCATGAAATATTGATAATATTAGGAGTTATAAGTATAATTATTATAGTTCCAGCGATAATAAGTGCATAATATGGGTAATAGTGCATGTTATATTGATAATAATAAAAGTAATGAGTATAACTATTATAGTTCTAGCGATAATAACTGCATAATATGGGTAATAATGCATGTTATATTGATAATATTGGGAGTAATAAGTATAATTATTATAGTTCTAGCGATAATAACTGCATAATAGGGGTAATAATGCATGTTATACTGATAATGATATAAGTGATAAGTATAACTATTATAGTTCTAGCGATAATAACTGTATAATATGGGTAATAATGCATGACATATTGATAATATTAGGTGTAATAAGTATAATTATTATAGTTCTAACGATAATAACTGCATAATATGGGTAATGGTGCATGTTATATTGATAATATTAGGAGTTATAAGTATATTTATTATAGTTCTGACGATAATAATTGCATAATATGGGTAATAGTGCATGTTATGTTGATAATAATAAATGTAATAAGTATAATTATTGTAGTTCTAGCGATAATAACTGCATAATATGGGTAATAGTGCATGTTATATTGATAATAATAATAGTAGTAGGTATAATTATTGTAGTTCTAGCGATAATAACTGCATAATATGGGTAATAATGCATGTTATATTGATAATAATAAAAGTAATAAGTATAATTATTATAGTTCGAGCGATAATAACTGCATAATATGGGTAATAGTGCATGTTATATTGATAATAATAAAAGTAATAGGTATAATTATTGTAGTTCTAGCGATAATAACTGCATAATATGGGTAATAATGCATGTTATATTGATAATATTGGGAGTAATAAGTATATTTATTATAGTTCTGACGATAATAACAGTATAATATGGGTAATAATGCATGTTATATTGATAATATTGGGAGTAATAAGTATAATTATTATAGTTCTAGCGATAATAACTGCATAATAGGGGTAATATTGCATGTTATACTGATTATAATATAAGTAATAAGTATAACTATTATAGTTCTAGCGATAATAACTGTACAATATAGGTAATAATGCATGAAATATTGATAATATTAGGAGTAATAAGTATAATTATTATAGTTCGAGCGATAATAACTGCATAATATGGGTAATAGTGCATGTTATATGGATAACATTGGGAGTAATAAGTATAATTATTGTAGTCCTAGCGATAATAACTGCATAATAGGGGTAATAATGCATGTTATACTGATAATAATATAAGTAATAAGTATAACTATTATAGTTTTAGCGCTAATAACTGTATAATATGGGTAATAATGCATGACATATTGATAATATTAGGTGTAATAAGTATAATTATTATAGTTCTAGCGATAATAACTGCATAATATGGGTAATAATGCATGTTATATTGATAATATTGGAAGTAACAAGTATAATTATTGTAGTTCTAGCGATAATAACTGCATAATATGGGTAATAATGCATGTTATACTGATAATAATATAAGTAATAAGTATAACTATTATAGTTCTAGCGATAATAACTGTATAATATGGGTAATAATGCATGAAATATTGATAATATTAGGAGTTATAAGTATAATTATTATAGTTCCAGCGATAATAAGTGCATAATATGGGTAATAGTGCATGTTATATTGATAATAATAAAAGTAATGAGTATAACTATTATAGTTCTAGCGATAATAACTGCATAATATGGGTAATAATGCATGTTATATTGATAACATTGGGAGTAATAAGTATAATTATTGTAGTTCTAGCGATAATAACTGCATAATATGGGTAATAATGCATGTTATATTGATAATATTGGGAGTAATAAGTATATTTATTATAGTTCTGACGATAATAACTGCATAATATGGGTAATAATGCATGGTATATTGACAATATTGGGAGTAATAAGTATAATTATTATAGTTCTAGCGATAATAACTGCATAATAGGGGTAATAATGCATGTTATATTGATAATAATAAAAGTAATACGTATAATTATTGTAGTTCTAGAGATAATAACTGCATAATAGGGGTAATAATGCATGTTATACTGATAATAATATAAGTAATAAGTACAACTATTATAGTTCTAGCGATAATAACTGCATAATATGTGTAATAATGCATGACATATTGATAATATTAGGAGTAATAGGTATAATTATTATAGTTCTAGCGATAATAATTGCATAATATGGGTAATAATGCATGTTATATTGATAACATTGGGAGTAATAAGTATAATTATTATAGTTCTTACGATAATAACAGTATAATATGGGTAATAATGCATGTTATATTGATAATATTGGGAGTAATAAGTATAATTATTGTAGTTCTAGCGATAATAACTGCATAATATGGGCAATAATGCATGTTATATTGATAATATTGGGAGTAATAAGTATATTTATTAGAGTTCTGACGATAATAACAGTATAATATGGGTAATAATGCACGTTATATTGATAATATTGGGAACAATAAGTATATTTATTATAGTTCTGACGATAATAACAGTATAATATGGGTAATAATGCATGTTATATTGATAATATTGGGAGTAATAAGTATAATTATTATAATTCTAGCGATAATAACTGCATAATAGGGGTAATAATGCATGACATATTGATAATATTAGGTGTAATAAGTATAATTATTATAGTTCTAGCGATAGTAACTGCATAATATGGGTAATGGTGCATGTTATATTGATAGTAATAAAAGTAATAAGTATAATTATTGTAGTTCTAGCGATAATAACTGCATAATAAGGGGAATAATGCATGTTATATTGATAATATTGGGAATAATGAGTATATTTATTACAGTTCTGACGATAATAACAGTATAATATGGGTAATAATGCATGTTATATTGATAATATTGGGAGTAATAAGTATAATTATTATAGTTCTAGCGATAATAACTGCATAATAGGGGTAATAATGCATGTTATATTGATAACATTGGGAGTAATAAGTATACTTATTATAGTTCTAGAGATAATAACTGCATAATATGGGTAATAATGCATGACATATTGATAATGTTAGGAGTAATAGGTATAATTATTATAGTTCTAGCGATAATAACTGCATAATATGGGTAATAATGCATGTTATATTGATAACATTGGGAGTAGTAAGTACAATTATTATAGTTCTTACGATAATAACAGTATAATATGGGTAATAATGCATGTTATATTGATAATATTGGGAGTAATAAGTATAATTATTGTAGTTCTAGCGATAATAACTGCATAATATGGGCAATAATGCATGTTATATTGATAATATTGGGAGTAATAAGTATATTTATTATAGTTCTGACGATAATAACAGTATAATATGGGTAATAATGCACGTTATATTGATAATATTGGGAACAATAAGTATATTTATTATAGTTCTGACGATAATAACAGTATAATATGGGTAATAATGCATGTTATATTGATAATATTGGGAGTAATAAGTATAATTATTATAATTCTAGCGATAATAACTGCATAATAGGGGTAATAATGCATGACATATTGATAATATTAGGTGTAATAAGTATAATTATTATAGTTCTAGCGATAGTAACTGCATAATATGGGTAATGGTGCATGTTATATTGATAGTAATAAAAGTAATAAGTATAATTATTATAGTTCGAGCGATAATAACTGCATAATATGGGTAATAGTGCATGTTATATTGATAATAATAAAAGTAATAAGTATAATTATTGTAGTTCTAGCGGTAATAACGGCATAATATGGGTAATAGTGCATGTTATATTGATAATAATAAAAGTAATAAGTATAATTATTGTAGTTCTAGCGATAATAACTGCATAATAAGGGGAATAATGCATGTTATATTGATAATATTGGGAATAATGAGAATATTTATTATAGTTCTGACGATAATAACAGTATAATATGGGTAATAATGCATGTTATATTGATAATATTGGAAGTAATAAGTATAATTATTATAGTTCTAGCGATTATAACTGCATAATAGGGGTAATGATGCATGTTATATTGATAACATTGGGAGTAATAAGTATATTTATTATAGTTCTAGCGATAATAACTGCATAATATGGGTAATAATGCATGTTATATTGATAACATTGGGAGTAATAAGTATAATTATTGTAGATCTAGCGATAATAACTGCATAATATGGGCAATAATGCATGTTATATTGATAATATTGGGAGTAATAAGTATATTTATTATAGTTCTGACGATAATAACAGTATAATATGGGTAATAATGCACGTTATATTGATAATATTGGGAATAATAAGTATATTTATTATAGTTCTGACGATAATAACAGTATAATATGGGTAATAATGCATGTTATATTGATAATATTGGGAGTAATAAGTATAATTATTATAGTTCTAGCGATAATAACTGCATAATAGGGGTAATAATGCATGTTATACTGATAGCAATATAAGTAATAAGTATAACTATTATAGTTCTAGCGATAATAACTGTATAATATGGGTAATAATGCATGACATATTGATAATATTAGGAGTAATAAGTATAATTATTATAGTTCTAGCGATAGTAACTGCATAATATGGGTAATAATGCATGTTATATTGATAACATTGGGAGTGATAAGTATAATAATTGTAGTCCTGGCGTTAATAACTGCATAATATGGGTAATAACGCATGTTATATTGATAATATTGGGAGTAATAAGTATATTTATTATAATTCTGACGATAATAACTGCATAATATGGGTAATAATGCATGTTATATTGATAATAATAAAAGTAATATGTATAATTAATATAGTTCGAGCGATAATAACTGCATAATATGGGTAATAGTGCATGTTATATTGATAATAATAAAAGTAATAAGTATAATTATTGTAGTTCAAGCGGTAATAACTGCATAATATGGGTAATAATGCATGTTATATTGATAATATTAGGAGTAATAAGTATAATTATTGTAGTTCTAGCGATAATAACTGCATAATATGGGCAATAATGCATGTTATATTGATAACATTGGGAGTAATAAGTATATTTATTATAGTTCTAGCGATAATAACTGCATAATATGGGTAATAATGCATGTTATATTGATAACATTGGGAGTAATACGTATAATTATTGTAGTTCTAGAGATAATAACTGCATAATAGGGGTAATAATGCATGTTATACTGATAATAATATAAGTAATAAGTACAACTATTATAGTTCTAGCGATAATAACTGCATAATATGTGTAATAATGCATGACATATTGATAATATTAGGAGTAATAGGTATAATTATTATAGTTCTAGCGATAATAATTGCATAATATGGGTAATAATGCATGTTATATTGATAACATTGGGAGTAATAAGTATAATTATTATAGTTCTTACGATAATAACAGTATAATATGGGTAATAATGCATGTTATATTGATAATATTGGGAGTAATAAGTATAATTATGATAGTTCTAGCGATAATAACTGCATAATAAGGGTAATAATGCATGTTATATTGATAACATTGGGAGTAATAAGTATATTTATTATAGTTCTAGCGATAATAACTGCATAATATGGGTAATAATGCATGTTATATTGATAACATTGGGAGTAATACGTATAATTATTGTAGTTCTAGAGATAATAACTGCATAATAGGGGTAATAATGCATGTTATACTGATAATAATATAAGTAATAAGTATAATTATTGTAGTTCTAGCGATAATAACTTCATAATATGGGTAATAATGCATGACATATTGATAATATTACGTGTAATAAGTATAATTATTATAGTTCTAGCGATAGTAACTGCATAATATGGGTAATGGTGCATGTTATATTGATAGTAATAAAAGTAATAAGTATAATTATTATAGTTCGAGCGATAATAACTGCATAATATGGGTAATAGTGCATGTTATATTGATAATAATAAAAGTAATAAGTATAATTATTGTAGTTCTAGCGGTAATAACGGCATAGTATGGGTAATAGTGCATGTTATATTGATAATAATAAAAGTAATAAGTATAATTATTGTAGTTCTAGCGATAATAACTGCATAATAAGGGGAATAATGCATGTTATATTGATAATATTGGGAATAATGAGTATATTTATTATAGTTCTGACGATAATAACAGTATAATATGGGTAATAATGCATGTTATATTGATAATATTGGGAGTAATAAGTATAATTATTATAGTTCTAGCGATTATAACTGCATAATAGGGGTAATGATGCATGTTATATTGATAACATTGGGAGTAATAAGTATATTTATTATAGTTCTAGCGATAATAACTGCATAATATGGGTAATAATGCATGTTATATTGATAACATTGGGAGTAATACGTATAATTATTGTAGTTCTAGAGATAATAACTGCATAATAGGGGTAATAATGCATGTTATACTGATAATAATATAAGTAATAAGTATAATTATTGTAGTTCTAGCGATAATAACTTCATAATATGGGTAATAATGCATGACATATTGATAATATTACGTGTAATAAGTATAATTATTATAGTTCTAGCGATAGTAACTGCATAATATGGGTAATGGTGCATGTTATATTGATAGTAATAAAAGTAATAAGTATAATTATTATAGTTCGAGCGATAATAACTGCATAATATGGGTAATAGTGCATGTTATATTGATAATAATAAAAGTAATAAGTATAATTATTGTAGTTCTAGCGGTAATAACGGCATAGTATGGGTAATAGTGCATGTTATATTGATAATAATAAAAGTAATAAGTATAATTATTGTAGTTCTAGCGATAATAACTGCATAATAAGGGGAATAATGCATGTTATATTGATAATATTGGGAATAATGAGTATATTTATTATAGTTCTGACGATAATAACAGTATAATATGGGTAATAATGCATGTTATATTGATAATATTGGGAGTAATAAGTATAATTATTATAGTTCTAGCGATTATAACTGCATAATAGGGGTAATGATGCATGTTATATTGATAACATTGGGAGTAATAAGTATATTTATTATAGTTCTAGCGATAATAACTGCATAATATGGGTAATAATGCATGTTATATTGATAACATTGGGAGTAATACGTATAATTATTGTAGTTCTAGAGATAATAACTGCATAATAGGGGTAATAATGCATGTTATACTGATAATAATATAAGTAATAAGTACAACTATTATAGTTCTAGCGATAATAACTGCATAATATGTGTAATAATGCATGACATATTGATAATATTAGGAGTAATAGGTATAATTATTATAGTTCTAGCGATAATAATTGCATAATATGGGTAATAATGCATGTTATATTGATAACATTGGGAGTAATAAGTATAATTATTATAGTTCTTACGATAATAACAGTATAATATGGGTAATAATGCATGTTATATTGATAATATTGGGAGTAATAAGTATAATTATTGTAGTTCTAGCGATAATAACTGCATAATATGGGCAATAATGCATGTTATATTGATAATATTGGGAGTAATAAGTATATTTATTAGAGTTCTGACGATAATAACAGTATAATATGGGTAATAATGCACGTTATATTGATAATATTGGGAACAATAAGTATATTTATTATAGTTCTGACGATAATAACAGTATAATATGGGTAATAATGCATGTTATATTGATAATATTGGGAGTAATAAGTATAATTATTATAATTCTAGCGATAATAACTGCATAATAGGGGTAATAATGCATGACATATTGATAATATTAGGTGTAATAAGTATAATTATTATAGTTCTAGCGATAGTAACTGCATAATATGGGTAATGGTGCATGTTATATTGATAGTAATAAAAGTAATAAGTATAATTATTGTAGTTCTAGCGATAATAACTGCATAATAAGGGGAATAATGCATGTTATATTGATAATATTGGGAATAATGAGTATATTTATTATAGTTCTGACGATAATAACAGTATAATATGGGTAATAATGCATGTTATATTGATAATATTGGGAGTAATAAGTATAATTATTATAGTTCTAGCGATAATAACTGCATAATAGGGGTAATAATGCATGTTATATTGATAACATTGGGAGTAATAAGTATACTTATTATAGTTCTAGAGATAATAACTGCATAATATGGGTAATAATGCATGACATATTGATAATGTTAGGAGTAATAGGTATAATTATTATAGTTCTAGCGATAATAACTGCATAATATGGGTAATAATGCATGTTATATTGATAACATTGGGAGTAATAAGTACAATTATTATAGTTCTTACGATAATAACAGTATAATATGGGTAATAATGCATGTTATATTGATAATATTGGGAGTAATAAGTATAATTATTGTAGTTCTAGCGATAATAACTGCATAATATGGGCAATAATGCATGTTATATTGATAATATTGGGAGTAATAAGTATATTTATTATAGTTCTGACGATAATAACAGTATAATATGGGTAATAATGCACGTTATATTGATAATATTGGGAACAATAAGTATATTTATTATAGTTCTGACGATAATAACAGTATAATATGGGTAATAATGCATGTTATATTGATAATATTGGGAGTAATAAGTATAATTATTATAATTCTAGCGATAATAACTGCATAATAGGGGTAATAATGCATGACATATTGATAATATTAGGTGTAATAAGTATAATTATTATAGTTCTAGCGATAGTAACTGCATAATATGGGTAATGGTGCATGTTATATTGATAGTAATAAAAGTAATAAGTATAATTATTATAGTTCGAGCGATAATAACTGCATAATATGGGTAATAGTGCATGTTATATTGATAATAATAAAAGTAATAAGTATAATTATTGTAGTTCTAGCGGTAATAACGGCATAATATGGGTAATAGTGCATGTTATATTGATAATAATAAAAGTAATAAGTATAATTATTGTAGTTCTAGCGATAATAACTGCATAATAAGGGGAATAATGCATGTTATATTGATAATATTGGGAATAATGAGAATATTTATTATAGTTCTGACGATAATAACAGTATAATATGGGTAATAATGCATGTTATATTGATAATATTGGAAGTAATAAGTATAATTATTATAGTTCTAGCGATTATAACTGCATAATAGGGGTAATGATGCATGTTATATTGATAACATTGGGAGTAATAAGTATATTTATTATAGTTCTAGCGATAATAACTGCATAATATGGGTAATAATGCATGTTATATTGATAACATTGGGAGTAATAAGTATAATTATTGTAGATCTAGCGATAATAACTGCATAATATGGGCAATAATGCATGTTATATTGATAATATTGGGAGTAATAAGTATATTTATTATAGTTCTGACGATAATAACAGTATAATATGGGTAATAATGCACGTTATATTGATAATATTGGGAATAATAAGTATATTTATTATAGTTCTGACGATAATAACAGTATAATATGGGTAATAATGCATGTTATATTGATAATATTGGGAGTAATAAGTATAATTATTATAGTTCTAGCGATAATAACTGCATAATAGGGGTAATAATGCATGTTATACTGATAGCAATATAAGTAATAAGTATAACTATTATAGTTCTAGCGATAATAACTGTATAATATGGGTAATAATGCATGACATATTGATAATATTAGGAGTAATAAGTATAATTATTATAGTTCTAGCGATAGTAACTGCATAATATGGGTAATAATGCATGTTATATTGATAACATTGGGAGTGATAAGTATAATAATTGTAGTCCTGGCGTTAATAACTGCATAATATGGGTAATAACGCATGTTATATTGATAATATTGGGAGTAATAAGTATATTTATTATAATTCTGACGATAATAACTGCATAATATGGGTAATAATGCATGTTATATTGATAATAATAAAAGTAATATGTATAATTAATATAGTTCGAGCGATAATAACTGCATAATATGGGTAATAGTGCATGTTATATTGATAATAATAAAAGTAATAAGTATAATTATTGTAGTTCTAGCGGTAATAACTGCATAATATGGGTAATAATGCATGTTATATTGATAATATTAGGAGTAATAAGTATAATTATTGTAGTTCTAGCGATAATAACTGCATAATATGGGCAATAATGCATGTTATATTGATAATATTGGGAGTAATAGGTATATTTATTATAGTTCTAGCGATAATAACTGCATAATATGGGCAATAATGCATGTTATATTGATAATATTGGGAGTAATAAGTATATTTATTCTAATTCTGACGATAATAACTGCATAATATGGTTAATAATGCATGTTATATTGATAATAATAAAAGTAATATGTATAATTAATATAGTTCGAGCGATAATAACTGCATAATATGGGTAATAGTGCATGTTATATTGATAATAATAAAAGTAATAAGTATAATTATTGTAGTTCTAGCGGTAATAACTGCATAATATGGGTAATAATGCATGTTATATTGATAATATTAGGAGTAATAAGTATAATTATTGTAGTTCTAGCGATAATAACTGCATAATATGGGCAATAATGCATGTTATGTTGATAATATTGGGAGTAATAAGTATATTTATTATAGTTCTGACGATAATAACAGTATAATATGGGCAATAATGCACGTTATATTGATAATATTGGGAATAATAAGTATATTTATTATAGTTCTGACGATAATAACAGTATAATATGGGTAATAATGCATGTTATATTGATAATATTGGGAGTAATAAGTATAATTATTATAATTCTAGCGATAATAACTGCATAATAGGGGTAATAATGCATGACATATTGATAATATTACGTGTAATAAGTATAATTATTATAGTTCTAGCGATAGTAACTGCATAATATGGGTAATGGTGCATGTTATATTGATAGTAATAAAAGTAATAAGTATAATTATTATAGTTCGAGCGATAATAACTGCATAATATGGGTAATAGTGCATGTTATATTGATAATAATAAAAGTAATAAGTATAATTATTGTAGTTCTAGCGGTAATAACGGCATAATATGGGTAATAGTGCATGTTATATTGATAATAATAAAAGTAATAAGTATAATTATTGTAGTTCTAGCGATAATAACTGCATAATAAGGGGAATAATGCATGTTATATTGATAATATTGGGAATAATGAGTATATTTATTATAGTTCTGACGATAATAACAGTATAATATGAGTAATAATGCATGTTATATTGATAATATTGGGAGTAATAAGTATAATTATTATAGTTCTAGCGATTATAACTGCATAATAGGGGTAATGATGCATGTTATATTGATAACATTGGGAGTAATAAGTATATTTATTATAGTTCTAGCGATAATAACTGCATAATATGGGTAATAATGCATGTTATATTGATAACATTGGGAGTAATACGTATAATTATTGTAGTTCTAGAGATAATAACTGCATAATAGGGGTAATAATGCATGTTATACTGATAATAATATAAGTAATAAGTATAACTATTATAGTTCTAGCGATAATAACTGCATAATATGTGTAATAATGCATGACATATTGATAATATTAGGAGTAATAGGTATAATTATTATAGTTCTAGCGATAATAACTGCATAATATGGGTAATAATGCATGTTATATTGATAACATTGGGAGTAATAAGTATAATTATTATAGTTCTTACGATAATAACAGTATAATATGGGTAATAATGCATGTTATATTGATAATATTGGGAGTAATAAGTATAATTATTGTAGACCTAGCGATAATAACTGCATAATATGGGCAATAATGCATGTTATATTGATAATATTGGGAGTAATAAGTATATTTATTATAGTTCTGACGATAATAACAGTATAATATGGGTAATAATGCACGTTATATTGATAATATTGGGAATAATAAGTATATTTATTATAGTTCTGACGATAATAACAGTATAATATGGGTAATAATGCATGTTATATTGATAATATTGGGAGTAATAAGTATAATTATTATAGTTCTAGCGATAATAACTGCATAATAGGGGTAATAATGCATGTTATACTCATAGTAATATAAGTAATAAGTATAACTATTATAGTTCTAGCGATAATAACTGTATAATATGGGTAATAATGCATGACATATTGATAATATTAGGAGTAATAAGTATAATTATTGTAGTTCTAGCGATAGTAACTGCATAATATGGGTAATAATGCATGTTATATTGATAACATTGGGAGTAATAAGTATAATTATTATAGTTCTTACGATAATAACTTTATAATATGGGTAATAATGCATGTTATATTGATAATATTGGGAGTAATAAGTATAATTATTGTAGTTCTAGCGATAATAACTGCATAATATGGGCAATAATGCATGTTATATTGATAATATTGGGAGTAATAAGTATATTTATTATAGTTCTGACGATAATAACAGTATAATATGGGTAATAATGCACGTTATATTGATAATATTGGGAATAATAAGTATATTTATTATAGTTCTGACGATAATAACAGTATAATATGGGTAATAATGCATGTTATATTGATAATATTGGGAGTAATAAGTATAATTATTATAGTTCTAGCGATAATAACTGCATAATAGGGGTAATAATGCATGTTATACTGATAATAATAAAAGTAATATGTATAATTATTATAGTTCGAGCGATAATAACTGCATAATATGGGTAATAGTGCATGTTATATTGATAATAATAAAAGTAATAAGTATAATTATTGTAGTTCTAGCGGTAATAACTGCATAATATGGGTAATAATGCATGTTATATTGATAATATTGGGAGTAATAAGTATAATTATTATAGTTCTAGCGATAATAACTGCATAATAAGGGTAATAATGCATGTTATACTGATAATAATATAAGTAATAAGTATAACTATTATAGTTCTAGCGATAATAACTGTATAATATGGGTAAGAATGCATGGTATATTGATAATATTGGGAGTAATAAGTATAACTATTATAGTTCTAGCGATAATAACTGCATAATAGGGGTAATAATGCATGACATATTGATAATATTAGGTGTAATAAGTATAATTATTATAGTTCTAGCGATAATAACTGCATAATATGGGTAATAGTGCATGTTATGTTGATAATCATAAAAGTAATAAGTAAAATTATTGTAGTTGTAGCGATAATAACGTCATAATATGGGTAATAATGCATGTAATATTGATAATATTTGGAGTAATTAGTATATTTATTATAGTTCTGACGATAATAACAGTATAATATGGGTAATAATGCACGTTATATTGATAATATTGGGAATAATAAGTATATTTATTATAGTTCTGACGATAATAACAGTATAATATGGGTAATAATGCATGTTATATTGATAATATTGGGAGTAATAAGTATAATTATTATAGTTCTAGCGATAATAACTGCATAATAGGGGTAATAATGCATGTTATACTGATAGTAATATAAGTAATAAGTATAACTATTATAGTTCTAGCGATAATAACTGTATAATATGGGTAATAATGCATGACATATTGATAATATTAGGAGTAATAAGTATAATTATTATAGTTCTAGCGATAGTAACTGCATAATATGGGTAATAATGCATGTTATATTGATAAAATTGGGAGTGATAAGTATAATAATTGTAGTCCTAGCGTTAATAACTGCATAATATGGGTAATAACGCATGTTATATTGATAATATTGGGAGTAATAAGTATATTTATTATAATTCTGACGATAATAACTGCATAATATGGGTAATAATGCATGTTATATTGATAATAATAAAAGTAATATGTATAATTATTATAGTTCGAGCGATAATAACTGCATAATATGGGAAATAGTGCATGTTATATTGATAATAATAAAAGTAATAAGTATAATTATTGTAGTTCTAGCGGTAATAACTGCATAATATGGGTAATAATGCATGTTATATTGATAATATTGGGAGTAATAAGTATAATTATTATAGTTCTAGCGATAATAACTGCATAATAGGGGTAATAATGCATGTTATACTGATAATAATATAAGTAATAAGTATAACTATTATAGTTCTAGCGATAATAACTGTATAATATGGGTAAGAATGCATGTTATATTGATAATATTGGAAGTAATAAGTATAACTATTATAGTTCTAGCGATAATAACTGCATAATAGGGGTAATAATGCATGACATATTGATAATATTAGGTGTAATAAGTATAATTATTATAGTTCTAGCGATAATAACTGCATAATATGGGTAATAGTGCATGTTATGTTGATAATCATAAAAGTAATAAGTAAAATTATTGTAGGTGTAGCGATAATAACGTCATAATATGGGTAATAATGCATGTTATATTGATAAAATTGGTAGTAATAAGTATATTTATTATAGTTCTGACGATAATAACAGTATAATATGGGTAATAATGCATGTTATATTTATAATATTGGGAGTAATAAGTATAATTATTATAGTTCTAGCGATAATAACTGCATAATAGGGGTAATAATGCATGTTATATTGATAACATTGGGAGTAATAAGTATATTTATTATAGTTCTAGCGATAATAACTGCATAATATGGGTAATAATGCATGTTATATTGATAATATTGGGAGTGATAAGTATAATAATTGTAGTCCTAGCGTTAATAACTGCATAATATGGGTAATAACGTATGTTATATTGATAATATTGGGAGTAATAAGTATATTTATTATAATTCTGACGATAATAACTGCATAATATGGCTAATAATGCATGTTATATTGATAATAATAAAAGTAATATGTATAATTATTATAGTTCTAGCGATAGTAACTGCATAATATGGGTAATAGTGCATGTTATATTGATAATAATAAAAGTAATAAGTATAATCATTGTAGTTCTAGCGATAATAACTGCATAATAAGGGGAATAATGCATGTTATATTGATAATATTGGGAATAATGAGTATATTTATTATAGTTCTGACGATAATAACAGTATAATATGGGTAATAATGCATGTTATATTGATAATATTGGGACTAATAAGTATAATTATTGTAGTTCTACCGACAATAACTGCATAATATGGGTAATAATGCATGTTATATTGATAATATTGGGAGTAATAAGTATAATTATTATAGTTCTAGCGATAATAACTGCATAATAGGAGTAATAATGCATGTTATACTGATAATAATATAGGTAATAAGTATAACTATTATAGTTCTAGCGCTAATAACTGTATAATATGGGTAATAATGCATGACATATTGATAATATTAGGAGTAATAAGTATAATTATTATAGTTCTAGCGATAGTAACTGCATAATATGGGTAATAATGCATGTTATATTGATAAAATTGGGAGTGATAAGTATAATTGTAGTCCTAGCGTTAATAACTGCATAATATGGGTAATAACGCATGTTATATTGATAATATTGGGAGTAATAAGTATATTTATTATAATTCTGACGATAATAACTGCATAATATGGGTAATAATGCATGTTATATTGATAATAATAAAAGTAATATGTATAATTATTATAGTTCGAGCGATAATAACTGCATAATATGGGTAAAAGTGCATGTTATATTGATAATAATAAAAGTAATAAGTATAATTATTGTAGTTCTAGCGGTAATAACTGCATAATATGGGTAATAATGCATGTTATATTGATAATATTGGGAGTAATAAGTATAATTATTATAGTTCTAGCGATAATAACTGCATAATAGGGGTAATAATGCATGTTATACTGATAATAATATAAGTAATAAGTATAACTATTATAGTTCTAGCGATAATAACTGTATAATATGGGTAAGAATGCATGTTATATTGATAATATTGGAAGTAATAAGTATAACTATTATAGTTCTAGCGATAATAACTGCATAATAGGGGTAATAATGCATGACATATTGATAATATTAGGTGTAATAAGTATAATTATTATAGTTCTAGCGATAATAACTGCATAATATGGGTAATAGTGCATGTTATGTTGATAATCATAAAAGTAATAAGTAAAATTATTGTAGGTGTAGCCATAATAACGTCATAATATGGGTAATAATGCATGTTATATTGATAAAATTGGTAGTAATAAGTATATTTATTATAGTTCTGACGATAATAACAGTATAATATGGGTAATAATGCATGTTATATTTATAATATTGGGAGTAATAAGTATAATTATTATAGTTCTAGCGATAATAACTGCATAATAGGGGTAATAATGCATGTTATATTGATAACATTGGGAGTAATAAGTATATTTATTATAGTTCTAGCGATAATAACTGCATAATATGGGTAATAATGCATGTTATATTGATAATATTGGGAGTGATAAGTATAATAATTGTAGTCCTAGCGTTAATAACTGCATAATATGGGTAATAACGTATGTTATATTGATAATATTGGGAGTAATAAGTATATTTATTATAATTCTGACGATAATAACTGCATAATATGGCTAATAATGCATGTTATATTGATAATAATAAAAGTAATATGTATAATTATTATAGTTCTAGCGATAGTAACTGCATAATATGGGTAATAGTGCATGTTATATTGATAATAATAAAAGTAATAAGTATAATCATTGTAGTTCTAGCGATAATAACTGCATAATAAGGGGAATAATGCATGTTATATTGATAATATTGGGAATAATGAGTATATTTATTATAGTTCTGACGATAATAACAGTATAATATGGGTAATAATGCATGTTATATTGATAATATTGGGACTAATAAGTATAATTATTGTAGTTCTAGCGACAATAACTGCATAATATGGGTAATAATGCATGTTATATTGATAATATTGGGAGTAATAAGTATAATTATTATAGTTCTAGCGATAATAACTGCATAATAGGAGTAATAATGCATGTTATACTGATAATAATATAGGTAATAAGTATAACTATTATAGTTCTAGCGCTAATAACTGTATAATATGGGTAATAATGCATGTTATATTGATAATATTGGGAGTAATAAGTATAATTATTGTAGTTCTAGCGATAATAACTGCATAATATGGGTAATAATGCATGTTATATTGATAATATTGGGAGTAATAGGTATATTTATTATAGTTCTGACGATAATAACGGTATAATATGGGTAATAATGCATGTTATATTGATAATATTGGGACTAATAAGTGTAATTATTATAGTTCTAGCGATAATAACTGCATAATAGGGGTAATAATGCATGTTATATTGATAATAATAAAAGTAATAAGTATAATTATTGTAGTTCTAGCGATAATAACTGCATAATATGGGTAATAATGCATGTTATATTGATAATATTGGGAGTAATAAGTATAATTATTATAGTTCTGACGATAATAACAGTATAATATGGGTAATAATGCATGTTATATTGATAATATTGGGAGTAACAAGTATAATTATTGTAGTTCTAGCGATAATAACTGCATAATATGGGTAATAATGCATGTTATATTGATAATATTGGGAGTAATTAGTATATTTATTATAGTTCTGACGATAATAATAGTATAATATGGGTAATAATGCATGTTATATTGATAATATTGGGATTAATAAGTATAACTATTATAGTTCCAGCGCTAATAACTGTATAATATGGGTAATAATGCATGTTATATTGATAATATTGGGAGTAATAAGTATAATTATTGTAGTTCTAGCGACAATAACTGCATAATATGGGAAATAATGCATGTTATATTGATAACATTGAGAGTAATTAGTATATTTATTATAGTTCTGACGATAATAACAGTATAATATAGGTAATAATGCATGTTATATTGATAATATTGGGAGTAATAAGTATATTTATTATAGTTCTGACGATAATAACAGTATAATATGGGTAATAATGCATGTTATATTGATAATATTGGGAGTAGTAAGTATAATTATTGTAGTTCTAGCGATAATAACTGCATAATATGGGTAATAATGCATGTAATGTTGATAACATTGGGAGTAATAAGTATAATTATTGTAGTTCTAGCGATAATAACTACATAATATGGGTAATAATGCATGTTATGTTGATAATATTGGGAGTAATAAGTATATTTATTATAGTTCTAGCGATAATAACTGCATAATATGGGTAATAGTGCATGTTATGTTGATAATCATAAAAGTAATAAGTAAAATTATTGTAGGTGTAGCGATAATAACGTCATAATATGGGTAATAATGCATGTTATATTGATAAAATTGGTAGTAATAAGTATATTTATTATAGTTCTGACGATAATAACAGTATAATATGGGTAATAATGCATGTTATATTTATAATATTGGGAGTAATAAGTATAATTATTATAGTTCTAGCGATAATAACTGCATAATAGGGGTAATAATGCATGTTATATTGATAACATTGGGAGTAATAAGTATATTTATTATAGTTCTAGCGATAATAACTGCATAATATGGGTAATAATGCATGTTATATTGATAATATTGGGAGTGATAAGTATAATAATTGTAGTCCTAGCGTTAATAACTGCATAATATGGGTAATAACGTATGTTATATTGATAATATTGGGAGTAATAAGTATATTTATTATAATTCTGACGATAATAACTGCATAATATGGCTAATAATGCATGTTATATTGATAATAATAAAAGTAATATGTATAATTATTATAGTTCTAGCGATAGTAACTGCATAATATGGGTAATAGTGCATGTTATATTGATAATAATAAAAGTAATAAGTATAATCATTGTAGTTCTAGCGATAATAACTGCATAATAAGGGGAATAATGCATGTTATATTGATAATATTGGGAATAATGAGTATATTTATTATAGTTCTGACGATAATAACAGTATAATATGGGTAATAATGCATGTTATATTGATAATATTGGGACTAATAAGTATAATTATTGTAGTTCTAGCGACAATAACTGCATAATATGGGTAATAATGCATGTTATATTGATAATATTGGGAGTAATAAGTATAATTATTATAGTTCTAGCGATAATAACTGCATAATAGGAGTAATAATGCATGTTATACTGATAATAATATAGGTAATAAGTATAACTATTATAGTTCTAGCGCTAATAACTGTATAATATGGGTAATAATGCATGTTATATTGATAATATTGGGAGTAATAAGTATAATTATTGTAGTTCTAGCGATAATAACTGCATAATATGTGTAATAATGCATGTTATATTGATAATATTGGGAGTAATAGGTATATTTATTATAGTTCTGACGATAATAACAGTATAATATGGGTAATAATGCATGTTATATTGATAATATTGGGAGTAATAAGTATAATTATTATAGTTCTAGCGATAATAACTGCATAATAGGGGTAATAATGCATGTTATACTGATAGTAATATAAGTAATAAGTATAACTATTATAGTTCTAGCGATAATAACTGTATAATATGGGTAATAATGCATGACATATTGATAATATTAGGAGTAATAAGTATAATTATTATAGTTCTAGCGATAGTAACTGCATAATATGGGTAATAATGCATGTTATATTGATAAAATTGGGAGTGATAAGTATAATAATTGTAGTCCTAGCGTTAATAACTGCATAATATGGGTAATAACGCATGTTATATTGATAATATTGGGAGTAATAAGTATATTTATTATAATTCTGACGATAATAACTGCATAATATGGGTAATAATGCATGTTATATTGATAATAATAAAAGTAATATGTATAATTATTATAGTTCGAGCGATAATAACTGCATAATATGGGTAATAGTGCATGTTATATTGATAATAATAAAAGTAATAAGTATAATTATTGTAGTTCTAGCGGTAATAACTGCATAATATGGGTAATAATGCATGTTATATTGATAATATTGGGAGTAATAAGTATAATTATTATAGTTCTAGCGATAATAACTGCATAATAGGGGTAATAATGCATGTTATACTGATAATAATATAAGTAATAAGTATAACTATTATAGTTCTAGCGATAATAACTGTATAATATGGGTAAGAATGCATGTTATATTGATAATATTGGAAGTAATAAGTATAACTATTATAGTTCTAGCGATAATAACTGCATAATAGGGGTAATAATGCATGACATATTGATAATATTAGGTGTAATAAGTATAATTATTATAGTTCTAGCGATAATAACTGCATAATATGGGTAATAGTGCATGTTATGTTGATAATCATAAAAGTAATAAGTAAAATTATTGTAGGTGTAGCGATAATAACGTCATAATATGGGTAATAATGCATGTTATATTGATAAAATTGGTAGTAATAAGTATATTTATTATAGTTCTGACGATAATAACAGTATAATATGGGTAATAATGCATGTTATATTTATAATATTGGGAGTAATAAGTATAATTATTATAGTTCTAGCGATAATAACTGCATAATAGGGGTAATAATGCATGTTATATGATAACATTGGGAGTAATAAGTATATTTATTATAGTTCTAGCGATAATAACTGCATAATATGGGTAATAATGCATGTTATATTGATAATATTGGGAGTGATAAGTATAATAATTGTAGTCCTAGCGTTAATAACTGCATAATATGGGTAATAACGTATGTTATATTGATAATATTGGGAGTAATAAGTATATTTATTATAATTCTGACGATAATAACTGCATAATATGGCTAATAATGCATGTTATATTGATAATAATAAAAGTAATATGTATAATTATTATAGTTCTAGCGATAGTAACTGCATAATATGGGTAATAGTGCATGTTATATTGATAATAATAAAAGTAATAAGTATAATCATTGTAGTTCTAGCGATAATAACTGCATAATAAGGGGAATAATGCGTGTTATATTGATAATATTGGGAATAATGAGTATATTTATTATAGTTCTGACGATAATAACAGTATAATATGGGTAATAATGCATGTTATATTGATAATATTGGGACTAATAAGTATAATTATTGTAGTTCTAGCGACAATAACTGCATAATATGGGTAATAATGCATGTTATATTGATAATATTGGGAGTAATAAGTATAATTATTATAGTTCTAGCGATAATAACTGCATAATAGGAGTAATAATGCATGTTATACTGATAATAATATAGGTAATAAGTATAACTATTATAGTTCTAGCGCTAATAACTGTATAATATGGGTAATAATGCATGTTATATTGATAATATTGGGAGTAATAAGTATAATTATTGTAGTTCTAGCGATAATAACTGCATAATATGGGTAATAATGCATGTTATATTGATAATATTGGGAGTAATAGGTATATTTATTATAGTTCTGACGATAATAACAGTATAATATGGGTAATAATGCATGTTATATTGATAATATTGGGAGTAATAAGTATAATTATTATAGTTCTAGCGATAATAACTGCATAATAGGGGTAATAATGCATGTTATACTGATAGTAATATAAGTAATAAGTATAACTATTATAGTTCTAGCGATAATAACTGTATAATATGGGTAATAATGCATGACATATTGATAATATTAGGAGTAATAAGTATAATTATTATAGTTCTAGCGATAGTAACTGCATAATATGGGTAATAATGCATGTTATATTGATAAAATTGGGAGTGATAAGTATAATAATTGTAGTCCTAGCGTTAATAACTGCATAATATGGGTAATAACGCATGTTATATTGATAATATTGGGAGTAATAAGTATATTTATTATAATTCTGACGATAATAACTGCATAATATGGGTAATAATGCATGTTATATTGATAATAATAAAAGTAATATGTATAATTATTATAGTTCGAGCGATAATAACTGCATAATATGGGTAATAGTGCATGTTATATTGATAATAATAAAAGTAATAAGTATAATTATTGTAGTTCTAGCGGTAATAACTGCATAATATGGGTAATAATGCATGTTATATTGATAATATTGGGAGTAATAAGTATAATTATTATAGTTCTAGCGATAATAACTGCATAATAGGGGTAATAATGCATGTTATACTGATAATAATATAAGTAATAAGTATAACTATTATAGTTCTAGCGATAATAACTGTATAATATGGGTAAGAATGCATGTTATATTGATAATATTGGAAGTAATAAGTATAACTATTATAGTTCTAGCGATAATAACTGCATAATAGGGGTAATAATGCATGACATATTGATAATATTAGGTGTAATAAGTATAATTATTATAGTTCTAGCGATAATAACTGCATAATATGGGTAATAGTGCATGTTATGTTGATAATCATAAAAGTAATAAGTAAAATTATTGTAGGTGTAGCGATAATAACGTCATAATATGGGTAATAATGCATGTTATATTGATAAAATTGGTAGTAATAAGTATATTTATTATAGTTCTGACGATAATAACAGTATAATATGGGTAATAATGCATGTTATATTTATAATATTGGGAGTAATAAGTATAATTATTATAGTTCTAGCGATAATAACTGCATAATAGGGGTAATAATGCATGTTATATTGATAACATTGGGAGTAATAAGTATATTTATTATAGTTCTAGCGATAATAACTGCATAATATGGGTAATAATGCATGTTATATTGATAATATTGGGAGTGATAAGTATAATAATTGTAGTCCTAGCGTTAATAACTGCATAATATGGGTAATAACGTATGTTATATTGATAATATTGGGAGTAATAAGTATATTTATTATAATTCTGACGATAATAACTGCATAATATGGCTAATAATGCATGTTATATTGATAATAATAAAAGTAATATGTATAATTATTATAGTTCTAGCGATAGTAACTGCATAATATGGGTAATAGTGCATGTTATATTGATAATAATAAAAGTAATAAGTATAATCATTGTAGTTCTAGCGATAATAACTGCATAATAAGGGGAATAATGCGTGTTATATTGATAATATTGGGAATAATGAGTATATTTATTATAGTTCTGACGATAATAACAGTATAATATGGGTAATAATGCATGTTATATTGATAATATTGGGACTAATAAGTATAATTATTGTAGTTCTAGCGACAATAACTGCATAATATGGGTAATAATGCATGTTATATTGATAATATTGGGAGTAATAAGTATAATTATTATAGTTCTAGCGATAATAACTGCATAATAGGAGTAATAATGCATGTTATACTGATAATAATATAGGTAATAAGTATAACTATTATAGTTCTAGCGCTAATAACTGTATAATATGGGTAATAATGCATGTTATATTGATAATATTGGGAGTAATAAGTATAATTATTGTAGTTCTAGCGATAATAACTGCATAATATGGGTAATAATGCATGTTATATTGATAATATTGGGAGTAATAGGTATATTTATTATAGTTCTGACGATAATAACGGTATAATATGGGTAATAATGCATGTTATATTGATAATATTGGGACTAATAAGTGTAATTATTATAGTTCTAGCGATAATAACTGCATAATAGGGGTAATAATGCATGTTATATTGATAATAATAAAAGTAATAAGTATAATTATTGTAGTTCTAGCGATAATAACTGCATAATATGGGTAATAATGCATGTTATATTGATAATATTGGGAGTAATAAGTATAATTATTATAGTTCTGACGATAATAACAGTATAATATGGGTAATAATGCATGTTATATTGATAATATTGGGAGTAACAAGTATAATTATTGTAGTTCTAGCGATAATAACTGCATAATATGGGTAATAATGCATGTTATATTGATAATATTGGGAGTAATTAGTATATTTATTATAGTTCTGACGATAATAATAGTATAATATGGGTAATAATGCATGTTATATTTATAATATTGGGAGTAATAAGTATAATTATTATAGTTCTAGCGATAATAACTGCATAATAGGGGTAATAATGCATGTTATATTGATAACATTGGGAGTAATAAGTATAATTATTGTAGTTCTAGCGATAATAACTGCATAATAGGAGTAATAATGCATGTTATACTGATAATAATATAGGTAATAAGTATAACTATTATAGTTCCAGCGCTAATAATTGTATAATATGGGTAATAATGCATGTTATATTGATAATATTGGGAGTAATAAGTATAATTATTGTAGTTCTAGCGACAATAACTGCATAATATGGGAAATAATGCATGTTATATTGATAACATTGAGAGTAATTAGTATATTTATTATAGTTCTGACGATAATAACAGTATAATATAGGTAATAATGCATGTTATATTGATAATATTGGGAGTAATAAGTATATTTATTATAGTTCTGACGATAATAACAGTATAATATGGGTAATAATGCATGTTATATTGATAATATTGGGAGTAGTAAGTATAATTATTGTAGTTCTAGCGATAATAACTGCATAATATGGGTAATAATGCATGTAATGTTGATAACATTGGGAGTAATAAGTATAATTATTGTAGTTCTAGCGATAATAACTACATAATATGGGTAATAATGCATGTTATGTTGATAATATTGGGAGTAATAAGTATATTTATTATAGTTCTAGCGATAATAACTGCATAATATGGGTAATAGTGCATGTTATGTTGATAATCATAAAAGTAATAAGTAAAATTATTGTAGGTGTAGCGATAATAACGTCATAATATGGGTAATAATGCATGTTATATTGATAAAATTGGTAGTGATAAGTATATTTATTATAGTTCTGACGATAATAACAGTATAATATGGGTAATAATGCATGTTATATTTATAATATTGGGAGTAATAAGTATAATTATTATAGTTCTAGCGATAATAACTGCATAATAGGGGTAATAATGCATGTTATATTGATAACATTGGGAGTAATAAGTATAATTATTATAGTTCTAGCGATAATAACTGCATAATAGGGGTAATAATGCATGTTATATTGATAACATTGGGAGTAATAAGTATATTTATTATAGTTCTAGCGATAATAACTGCATAATATGGGTAATAATGCATGTTATATTGATAATATTGGGAGTGATAAGTATAATAATTGTAGTCCTAGCGTTAATAACTGCATAATATGGGTAATAACGTATGTTATATTGATAATATTGGGAGTAATAAGTATATTTATTATAATTCTGACGATAATAACTGCATAATATGGCTAATAATGCATGTTATATTGATAATAATAAAAGTAATATGTATAATTATTATAGTTCTAGCGATAGTAACTGCATAATATGGGTAATAGTGCATGTTATATTGATAATAATAAAAGTAATAAGTATAATCATTGTAGTTCTAGCGATAATAACTGCATAATAAGGGGAATAATGCATGTTATATTGATAATATTGGGAATAATGAGTATATTTATTATAGTTCTGACGATAATAACAGTATAATACGGGTAATAATGCATGTTATATTGATAATATTGGGACTAATAAGTATAATTATTGTAGTTCTAGCGACAATAACTGCATAATATGGGTAATAATGCATGTTATATTGGTAATATTGGGAGTAATAAGTATAATTATTATAGTTCTAGCGATAATAACTGCATAATAGGAGTAATAATGCATGTTATACTGATAATAATATAGGTAATAAGTATAACTATTATAGTTCTAGCGCTAATAACTGTATAATATGGGTAATAATGCATGTTATATTGATAATATTGGGAGTAATAAGTATAATTATTGTAGTTCTAGCGATAATAACTGCATAATAGGAGTAATAATGCATGCTATACTGATAATAATATAGGTAATAAGTATAACTATTATAGTTCTAGCGCTAATAACTGTATAATATGGGTAATAATGCATGTTATATTGATAATATTGGGAGTAATAAGTATAATTATTGTAGTTCTAGCGATAATAACTGCATAATATGTGTAATAATGCATGTTATATTGATAATATTGGGAGTAATAGGTATATTTATTATAGTTCTGACGATAATAACAGTATAATATGGGTAATAATGCATGTTATATTGATAATATTGGGAGTAATAAGTATAATTATTATAGTTCTAGCGATAATAACTGCATAATAGGGGTAATAATGCATGTTATACTGATAGTAATATAAGTAATAAGTATAACTATTATAGTTCTAGCGATAATAACTGTATAATATGGGTAATAATGCATGACATATTGATAATATTAGGAGTAATAAGTATAATTATTATAGTTCTAGCGATAGTAACTGCATAATATGGGTAATAATGCATGTTATATTGATAAAATTGGGAGTGATAAGTATAATAATTGTAGTCCTAGCGTTAATAACTGCATAATATGGGTAATAACGCATGTTATATTGATAATATTGGGAGTAATAAGTATATTTATTATAATTCTGACGATAATAACTGCATAATATGGGTAATAATGCATGTTATATTGATAATAATAAAAGTAATATGTATAATTATTATAGTTCGAGCGATAATAACTGCATAATATGGGTAATAGTGCATGTTATATTGATAATAATAAAAGTAATAAGTATAATTATTGTAGTTCTAGCGGTAATAACTGCATAATATGGGTAATAATGCATGTTATATTGATAATATTGGGAGTAATAAGTATAATTATTATAGTTCTAGCGATAATAACTGCATAATAGGGGTAATAATGCATGTTATACTGATAATAATATAAGTAATAAGTATAACTATTATAGTTCTAGCGATAATAACTGTATAATATGGGTAAGAATGCATGTTATATTGATAATATTGGAAGTAATAAGTATAACTATTATAGTTCTAGCGATAATAACTGCATAATAGGGGTAATAATGCATGACATATTGATAATATTAGGTGTAATAAGTATAATTATTATAGTTCTAGCGATAATAACTGCATAATATGGGTAATAGTGCATGTTATGTTGATAATCATAAAAGTAATAAGTAAAATTATTGTAGGTGTAGCGATAATAACGTCATAATATGGGTAATAATGCATGTTATATTGATAAAATTGGTAGTAATAAGTATATTTATTATAGTTCTGACGATAATAACAGTATAATATGGGTAATAATGCATGTTATATTTATAATATTGGGAGTAATAAGTATAATTATTATAGTTCTAGCGATAATAACTGCATAATAGGGGTAATAATGCATGTTATATTGATAACATTGGGAGTAATAAGTATATTTATTATAGTTCTAGCGATAATAACTGCATAATATGGGTAATAATGCATGTTATATTGATAATATTGGGAGTGATAAGTATAATAATTGTAGTCCTAGCGTTAATAACTGCATAATATGGGTAATAACGTATGTTATATTGATAATATTGGGAGTAATAAGTATATTTATTATAATTCTGACGATAATAACTGCATAATATGGCTAATAATGCATGTTATATTGATAATAATAAAAGTAATATGTATAATTATTATAGTTCTAGCGATAGTAACTGCATAATATGGGTAATAGTGCATGTTATATTGATAATAATAAAAGTAATAAGTATAATCATTGTAGTTCTAGCGATAATAACTGCATAATAAGGGGAATAATGCGTGTTATATTGATAATATTGGGAATAATGAGTATATTTATTATAGTTCTGACGATAATAACAGTATAATATGGGTAATAATGCATGTTATATTGATAATATTGGGACTAATAAGTATAATTATTGTAGTTCTAGCGACAATAACTGCATAATATGGGTAATAATGCATGTTATATTGATAATATTGGGAGTAATAAGTATAATTATTATAGTTCTAGCGTTAATAACTGCATAATAGGAGTAATAATGCATGTTATACTGATAATAATATAGGTAATAAGTATAACTATTATAGTTCTAGCGCTAATAACTGTATAATATGGGTAATAATGCATGTTATATTGATAATATTGGGAGTAATAAGTATAATTATTGTAGTTCTAGCGATAATAACTGCATAATATGGGTAATAATGCATGTTATATTGATAATATTGGGAGTAATAGGTATATTTATTATAGTTCTGACGATAATAACGGTATAATATGGGTAATAATGCATGTTATATTGATAATATTGGGATTAATAAGTATAACTATTATAGTTCCAGCGCTAATAACTGTATAATATGGGTAATAATGCATGTTATATTGATAATATTGGGAGTAATAAGTATAATTATTGTAGTTCTAGCGACAATAACTGCATAATATGGGAAATAATGCATGTTATATTGATAACATTGGGAGTAATTAGTATATTTATTATAGTTCTGACGATAATAACAGTATAATATAGGTAATAATGCATGTTATATTGATAATATTGGGAGTAATAAGTATATTTATTATAGTTCTGACGATAATAACAGTATAATATGGGTAATAATGCATGTTATATTGATAATATTGGGAGTAGTAAGTATAATTATTGTAGTTCTAGCGATAATAACTGCATAATATGGGTAATAGTGCATGTAATGTTGATAACATTGGGAGTAATAAGTATAATTATTGTAGTTCTAGCGATAATAACTACATAATATGGGTAATAATGCATGTTATGTTGATAATATTGGGAGTAATAAGTATATTTATTATAGTTCTAGCGATAATAACTGCATAATATGGGTAATAGTGCATGTTATGTTGATAATCATAAAAGTAATAAGTAAAATTATTGTAGGTGTAGCGATAATAACGTCATAATATGGGTAATAATGCATGTTATATTGATAAAATTGGTAGTAATAAGTATATTTATTATAGTTCTGACGATAATAACAGTATAATATGGGTAATAATGCATGTTATATTTATAATATTGGGAGTAATAAGTATAATTATTATAGTTCTAGCGATAATAACTGCATAATAGGGGTAATAATGCATGTTATATTGATAACATTGGGAGTAATAAGTATATTTATTATAGTTCTAGCGATAATAACTGCATAATATGGGTAATAATGCATGTTATATTGATAATATTGGGAGTGATAAGTATAATAATTGTAGTCCTAGCGTTAATAACTGCATAATATGGGTAATAACGTATGTTATATTGATAATATTGGGAGTAATAAGTATATTTATTATAATTCTGACGATAATAACTGCATAATATGGCTAATAATGCATGTTATATTGATAATAATAAAAGTAATATGTATAATTATTATAGTTCTAGCGATAGTAACTGCATAATATGGGTAATAGTGCATGTTATATTGATAATAATAAAAGTAATAAGTATAATCATTGTAGTTCTAGCGATAATAACTGCATAATAAGGGGAATAATGCATGTTATATTGATAATATTGGGAATAATGAGTATATTTATTATAGTTCTGACGATAATAACAGTATAATACGGGTAATAATGCATGTTATATTGATAATATTGGGACTAATAAGTATAATTATTGTAGTTCTAGCGACAATAACTGCATAATATGGGTAATAATGCATGTTACATTGGTAATATTGGGAGTAATAAGTATAATTATTATAGTTCTAGCGATAATAACTGCATAATAGGAGTAATAATGCATGTTATACTGATAATAATATAGGTAATAAGTATAACTATTATAGTTCTAGCGCTAATAACTGTATAATATGGGTAATAATGCATGTTATATTGATAATATTGGGAGTAATAAGTATAATTATTGTAGTTCTAGCGATAATAACTGCATAATATGGGTAATAATGCATGTTATATTGATAATATTGGGAGTAATAGGTATATTTATTATAGTTCTGACGATAATAACAGTATAATATGGGTAATAATGCATGTTATATTGATAATATTGGGAGTAATAAGTATAATTATTATAGTTCTAGCGATAATAACTGCATAATAGGGGTAATAATGCATGTTATACTGATAGTAATATAAGTAATAAGTATAACTATTATAGTTCTAGCGATAATAACTGTATAATATGGGTAATAATGCATGACATATTGATAATATTAGGAGTAATAAGTATAATTATTATAGTTCTAGCGATAGTAACTGCATAATATGGGTAATAATGCATGTTATATTGATAAAATTGGGAGTGATAAGTATAATAATTGTAGTCCTAGCGTTAATAACTGCATAATATGGGTAATAACGCATGTTATATTGATAATATTGGGAGTAATAAGTATATTTATTATAATTCTGACGATAATAACTGCATAATATGGGTAATAATGCATGTTATATTGATAATAATAAAAGTAATATGTATAATTATTATAGTTCGAGCGATAATAACTGCATAATATGGGTAATAGTGCATGTTATATTGATAATAATAAAAGTAATAAGTATAATTATTGTAGTTCTAGCGGTAATAACTGCATAATATGGATAATAATGCATGTTATATTGATAATATTGGGAGTAATAAGTATAATTATTATAGTTCTAGCGATAATAACTGCATAATAGGGGTAATAATGCATGTTATACTGATAATAATATAAGTAATAAGTATAACTATTATAGTTCTAGCGATAATAACTGTATAATATGGGTAAGAATGCATGTTATATTGATAATATGGGAAGTAATAAGTATAACTATTATAGTTCTAGCGATAATAACTGCATAATAGGGGTAATAATGCATGACATATTGATAATATTAGGTGTAATAAGTATAATTATTATAGTTCTAGCGATAATAACTGCATAATATGGGTAATAGTGCATGTTATGTTGATAATCATAAAAGTAATAAGTAAAATTATTGTAGGTGTAGCGATAATAACGTCATAATATGGGTAATAATGCATGTTATATTGATAAAATTGGTAGTAATAAGTATATTTATTATAGTTCTGACGATAATAACAGTATAATATGGGTAATAATGCATGTTATATTTATAATATTGGGAGTAATAAGTATAATTATTATAGTTCTAGCGATAATAACTGCATAATAGGGGTAATAATGCATGTTATATTGATAACATTGGGAGTAATAAGTATATTTATTATAGTTCTAGCGATAATAACTGCATAATATGGGTAATAATGCATGTTATATTGTTAATATTGGGAGTGATAAGTATAATAATTGTAGTCCTAGCGTTAATAACTGCATAATATGGGTAATAACGTATGTTATATTGATAATATTGGGAGTAATAAGTATATTTATTATAATTCTGACGATAATAACTGCACAATATGGCTAATAATGCATGTTATATTGATAATAATAAAAGTAATATGTATAATTATTATAGTTCTAGCGATAGTAACTGCATAATATGGGTAATAGTGCATGTTATATTGATAATAATAAAAGTAATAAGTATAATCATTGTAGTTCTAGCGATAATAACTGCATAATAAGGGGAATAATGCATGTTATATTGATAATATTGGGAATAATGAGTATATTTATTATAGTTCTGACGATAATAACAGTATAATATGGGTAATAATGCATGTTATATTGATAATATTGGGACTAATAAGTATAATTATTGTAGTTCTAGCGACAATAACTGCATAATATGGGTAATAATGCATGTTATATTGATAATATTGGGAGTAATAAGTATAATTATTATAGTTCTAGCGATAATAACTGCATAATAGGAGTAATAATGCATGTTATACTGATAATAATATAGGTAATAAGTATAACTATTATAGTTCTAGCGCTAATAACTGTATAATATGGGTAATAATGCATGTTATATTGATAATATTGGGAGTAATAAGTATAATTATTGTAGTTCTAGCGATAATAACTGCATAATATGGGTAATAATGCATGTTATATTGATAATATTGGGAGTAATAGGTATATTTATTATAGTTCTGACGATAATAACGGTATAATATGGGTAATAATGCATGTTATATTGATAATATTGGGACTAATAAGTGTAATTATTATAGTTCTAGCGATAATAACTGCATAATAGGGGTAATAATGCATGTTATATTGATAATAATAAAAGTAATAAGTATAATTATTGTAGTTCTAGCGATAATAACTGCATAATATGGGTAATAATGCATGTTATATTGATAATATTGGGAGTAATAAGTATAATTATTATAGTTCTGACGATAATAACAGTATAATATGGGTAATAATGCATGTTATATTGATAATATTGGGAGTAACAAGTATAATTATTGTAGTTCTAGCGATAATAACTGCATAATATGGGTAATAATGCATGTTATATTGATAATATTGGGAGTAATTAGTATATTTATTATAGTTCTGACGATAATAATAGTATAATATGGGTAATAATGCATGTTATATTGATAATATTGGGATTAATAAGTATAACTATTATAGTTCTAGCGCTAATAACTGCATAATATGGGTAATAATGCATGTTATATTGATAATATTGGGAGTAATTAGTATATTTATTATAGTTCTGACGATAATAATAGTATAATATGGGTAATAATGCATGTTATATTGATAATATTGGGATTAATAAGTATAACTATTATAGTTCCAGCGCTAATAACTGTATAATATGGGTAATAATGCATGTTATATTGATAATATTGGGAGTAATAAGTATAATTATTGTAGTTCTAGCGACAATAACTGCATAATATGGGAAATAATGCATGTTATATTGATAACATTGGGAGTAATTAGTATATTTATTATAGTTCTGACGATAATAACAGTATAATATAGGTAATAATGCATGTTATATTGATAATATTGGGAGTAATAAGTATATTTATTATAGTTCTGACGATAATAACAGTATAATATGGGTAATAATGCATGTTATATTGATAATATTGGGAGTAGTAAGTATAATTATTGTAGTTCTAGCGATAATAACTGCATAATATGGGTAATAATGCATGTAATGTTGATAACATTGGGAGTAATAAGTATAATTATTGTAGTTCTAGCGATAATAACTACATAATATGGGTAATAATGCATGTTATGTTGATAATATTGGGAGTAATAAGTATATTTATTATAGTTCTGACGATAATAACAGTATAATATGGGTAATAATACATGTTATATTGATAATATTGGGAAAAATAAGTATAATTATTATAGTTCTAGCGATAATAAGTGCATAATATGGGTAATAGTGCATGTTATATTGATAATAGTAAAAGTAATAAGTATAACTATTATAGTTCTAGCGATAATAACTGCATAATATGGGTAATAATGCATGTTATACTGATAATAATACAAGTAATAAGTATAATTATTATAGTTCGAGCGATAATAACTGCATAATATGGGTAATAGCGCATGTTATATTGATAGCAATAAAAGTAATAAGTATAATTATTATACATCCAGCTATAATAACTGCATAAGATGGGTAATAGTGCATGTTATATTGATAATAATAAAAGTAATAAGTATAATTATTGTAGTTCTAGCGATAATAACTGCATAATATTGGTAATAATGCATGTTATATTGATAATATTGGGAGTAATAAGTATATTTATTATAGTTCTGACGATAATAACAGTACAATATGGGGAATATTGCAAGTTATATTGATAATATTGGAAGTAATAAGTATAATTATTATAGTTCCAGCGATAATAACTGCATAATAGGAGTAATAATGCATGTTATACGGATAATAATATAAGTAATAAGTATAACTATTATAGTTCTAGCGATAATAACTGTATAATATGGGTAATAATGCATGTTATATTGATAATATTGGGAGTAGTAAGTATAATTATTGTAGTTCTAGCGATAATAACTGCATAATATGGGTAATAATGCATATTATATTGATAATATTGGGAATAATAAGTATATTTATTATAGTTCTGACGATAATAACAGTATAATATGGGTAATAATACATGTTATATTGATAATATTGGGAGTAATAAGTGTATTTATTATAGTTCTGACGATAATAACAGTACAATATGGGGAATATTGCAAGTTATATTGATAATATTGGAAGTAATAAGTATAATTATTATAGTTCCAGCGATAATAACTGTATAATATGGGTAATAATGCATGTTATATTGATAATATTGGGAGTAATAAGTATAATTATTGTAGTTCTAGCGACAATAACTGCATAATATGGGAAATAATGCATGTTATATTGATAACATTGGGAGTAATTAGTATATTTATTATAGTTCTGACGATAATAACAGTATAATATAGGTAATAATGCATGTTATATTGATAATATTGGGAGTAATATGTATAATTATTATAGTTCCAGCGATAATAACAGTATAATATGGGTAATAATACATGTTATATTGATAATATTGGGAGTAATAAGTGTATTTATTATAGTTCTGACGATAATAACAGTACAATATGGGGAATATTGCAAGTTATATTGATAATATTGGAAGTAATAAGTATAATTATTATAGTTCCAGCGATAATAACTGCATAATAGGAGTAATAATGCATGTTATACTGATAATAATATAAGTAATAAGTATAACTATTATAGTTCTAGCGCTAATAACTGTATAATATGGGTAATAATGCATGTTATGTTGATAATATTGGGAGTAGTAAGTATAACTATTATAGTTCTAGCGATAATAACTGCATAATATGGGTAATAATGCATGTTATATTGATAATATTGGGAATAATAAGTATATTTATTATAGTTCTGACGATAATAACAGTATAATATGGGTAATAATACATGTTATATTGATAATATTGGGTGTAATAAGTATATTTATTATAGTTCTGACGATAATAACAGTACAATATGGGGAATATTGCAAGTTATATTGATAATATTGGAAGTAATAAGTATAATTATTATAGTTCCAGCGATAGTAACTGCATAATAGGAGTAATGATGCATGTTATACGGATAATAATATAAGTAATAAATATAACTATTATAGTTCTAGCGCTAATAACAGTATAATATGGGTAATAATGCATGTTATATTGATAATATTGGGAGTAGTAAGTATAATTATTGTAGTTCTAGCGATAATAACTGCATAATATGGGTAATAATGCATGTAATGTTGATAACATTGGGAGTAATAAGTATAATTATTGTAGTTCTAGCGATAATAACTACATAATATGGGTAATAATGCATGTTATGTTGATAATATTGGGAGTAATAAGTATATTTATTATAGTTCTGACGATAATAACAGTATAATATGGGTAATAATACATGTTATATTGATAATATTGGGAAAAATAAGTATAATTATTATAGTTCTAGCGATAATAAGTGCATAATATGGGTAATAGTGCATGTTATATTGATAATAGTAAAAGTAATAAGTATAACTATTATAGTTCTAGCGATAATAACTGCATAATATGGGTAATAATGCATGTTATACTGATAATAATACAAGTAATAAATATAATTATTATAGTTCGAGCGATAATAACTGCATAATATGGGTAATAGTGCATGCTATATTGATAATAATAAAAGTAATACGTATAATTATTGTAGTTCTAGCGATAATAACTGCATAATATGGGTAATAATGCATGTTATATTGATAATATTGTGAGTAATTAGTATATTTATTATAGTTCTGACGATAATAATAGTATAATATGGGTAATAATGCATGTTATATTGATATTATTGGGATTAATAAGTATATTTATTATAGTTCTGACGATAATAACGGTATAGTATGGGTAATAATGCATGTTATATTGATAATATTGGGTCTAATAAGTATAATTATTATAGTTCTAGCGATAATAACTGCATAATAGGGGTAATAATGCATGTTATACTGATAATAATATAAGTAATAAGTATAACTATTATAGTTCTAGCGATAATAACTGTATAATATGGGTAATAATGCATGTTATATTGAAAATATTGGGAGTAGTAAGTATAATTATTGTAGTTCTAGCGATAATAACTGCATAATATGGGTAATAGTGCATGTAATATTGATAATATTGGGAGTAATTAGTATATTTATTATAGCTCTGACGATAATAATAGTATAATATGGGTAATAATGCATGTTATATTGATAATATTGGGATTAATATGTATATTTATTATAGTTGTGACGGTAATAACAGTATAATATGGGTAATAATGCATGTTATATTGATAATATTGGGAGTAATAAGTATATTTATTATAGTTCTGACGATAATAACAGTATAATATGGGTAATAATGCATGTTATATTGATAATATTGGGTCTAATAAGTATAATTATTATTGTTCTAGCGATAATAACTGCATAATATGGGTAATAATGCATGTTATACTGATAATAATATAAGTAATAAGTATAACTATTATAGTTCTAGCGATAACAACTGTATAATATGTGTAATAATGCATGTTATATTGATAATATTGGGAGTAGTAAGTATATTTATTATAGTTCTGACGATAATAACAGTATAATATGGGTAATAATGCATGTTATATTGACAATATTGGGAGTAATAAGTATAATTATTGTAGTTCTAGCGATAATAACTGCATAATATGGGTAATAATGCATGTAATATTGATAATATTGGGAGTAATTAGTATATTTATTATAGCTCTGACGATAATAATAGTATAATATGGGTAATAATGCATGTTATATTGATAATATTGGGATTAATATGTATATTTATTATAGTTCTGACGGTAATAACAGTATAATATGGGTAATAATGCATGTTATATTGATAATATTGGGACTAATAAGTATAACTATTATAGTTCCAGCGATAATAACTGCATAATAGGAGTAATAATGCATGTTATACGGATAATAATATAAGTAATAAGTATAACTATTATAGTTCTAGCGATAATAACTGTATAATATGGGTAATAATGCATGTTATATTGATAATATTGGGAGTAGTAAGTATAATTATTGTAGTTCTAGCGATAATAACTGCATAATATGGGTAATAATGCATATTATATTGATAATATTGGGAATAATAAGTATATTTATTATAGTTCTGACGATAATAACAGTATAATATGGGTAATAATACATGTTATATTGATAATATTGGGAGTAATAAGTGTATTTATTATAGTTCTGACGATAATAACAGTACAATATGGGGAATATTGCAAGTTATATTGATAATATTGGAAGTAATAAGTATAATTATTATAGTTCCAGCGATAATAACTGCATAATAGGAGTAATAATGCATGTTATACGGATAATAATATAAGTAATAAGTATAACTATTATAGTTCTAGCGCTAATAACTGTATAATATGGGTAATAATGCATGTTATATTGATAATATTGGGAGTAGTAAGTATAATTATTGTAGTTCTAGCGATAATAACTGCATAATATGGGTAATAATGCATATTATATTGATAATATTGGGAATAATAAGTATATTTATTATAGTTCTGACGATAATAACAGTATAATATGGGTAATAATACATGTTATATTGATAATATTGGGAGTAATAAGTGTATTTATTATAGTTCTGACGATAATAACAGTATAATATGGGTAATAATGCATGTTATATTGATAATATTGGGAGTAGTAAGTATAATTATTGTAGTTCTAGCGATAATAACTGCATAATATGGGTAATAATGCATGTAATGTTGATAACATTGGGAGTAATAAGTATAATTATTGTAGTTCTAGCGATAATAACTACATAATATGGGTAATAATGCATGTTATGTTGATAATATTGGGAGTAATAAGTATATTTATTATAGTTCTGACGATAATAACAGTATAATATGGGTAATAATACATGTTATATTGATAATATTGGGAAAAATAAGTATAATTATTATAGTTCTAGCGATAATAAGTGCATAATATGGGTAATAGTGCATGTTATATTGATAATAGTAAAAGTAATAAGTATAACTATTATAGTTCTAGCGATAATAACTGCATAATATGGGTAACAATGCATGTTATACTGATAATAATACAAGTAATAAGTATAATTATTATAGTTCGAGCGATAATAACTGCATAATATGGGTAATAGCGCATGTTATATTGATAGCAATAAAAGTAATAAGTATAATTATTATACATCCAGCTATAATAACTGCATAAGATGGGTAATAGTGCATGTTATATTGATAATAATAAAAGTAATAAGTATAATTATTGTAGTTCTAGCGATAATAACTGCATAATATTGGTAATAATGCATGTTATATTGATAATATTGGGAGTAATAAGTATATTTATTATAGTTCTGACGATAATAACAGTACAATATGGGGAATATTGCAAGTTATATTGATAATATTGGAAGTAATAAGTATAATTATTATAGTTCCAGCGATAATAACTGCATAATAGGAGTAATAATGCATGTTATACGGATAATAATATAAGTAATAAGTATAACTATTATAGTTCTAGCGATAATAACTGTATAATATGGGTAATAATGCATGTTATATTGATAATATTGGGAGTAGTAAGTATAATTATTGTAGTTCTAGCGATAATAACTGCATAATATGGGTAATAATGCATATTATATTGATAATATTGGGAATAATAAGTATATTTATTATAGTTCTGACGATAATAACAGTATAATATGGGTAATAATACATGTTATATTGATAATATTGGGAGTAATAAGTGTATTTATTATAGTTCTGACGATAATAACAGTACAATATGGGGAATATTGCAAGTTATATTGATAATATTGGAAGTAATAAGTATAATTATTATAGTTCCAGCGATAATAACTGCATAATAGGAGTAATAATGCATGTTATACGGATAATAATATAAGTAATAAGTATAACTATTATAGTTCTAGCGCTAATAACTGCATAATATGGGAAATAATGCATGTTATATTGATAATATTGGGAATAATAAGTATATTTATTATAGTTCTGACGATAATAACAGTATAATATGGGTAATAATACATGTTATATTGATAATATTGGGAGTAATAAGTGTATTTATTATAGTTCTGACGATAATAACAGTACAATATGGGGAATATTGCAAGTTATATTGATAATATTGGAAGTAATAAGTATAATTATTATAGTTCCAGCGATAATAACTGCATAATAGGAGTAATAATGCATGTTATACGGATAATAATATAAGTAATAAGTATAACTATTATAGTTCTAGCGCTAATAACTGCATAATATGGGAAATAATGCATGTTATATTGATAATATTGGGAATAATAAGTATATTTATTATAGTTCTGACGATAATAACAATATAATATGGGTAATAATGCATGTTATATTGATAATATTGGGAGTAATATGTATAATTATTATAGTTCCAGCGATAATAACAGTATAATATGGGTAATAATGCATGTTATACTGATAATAATATAAGTAATAAGTATAACTATTATAGTTCTAGCGCTAATAACTGTATAATATGGGTAATAATGCATGTTATGTTGATAATATTGGGAGTAGTAAGTATAACTATTATAGTTCTAGCGATAATAACTGCATAATATGGGTAATAATGCATGTTATATTGATAATATTGGGAATAATAAGTATATTTATTATAGTTCTGACGATAATAACAGTATAATATGGGTAATAATACATGTTATATTGATAATATTGGGTGTAATAAGTATATTTATTATAGTTCTGACGATAATAACAGTACAATATGGGGAATATTGCAAGTTATATTGATAATATTGGAAGTAATAAGTATAATTATTATAGTTCCAGCGATAGTAACTGCATAATAGGAGTAATGATGCATGTTATACGGTTAATAATATAAGTAATAAATATAACTATTATAGTTCTAGCGCTAATAACAGTATAATATGGGTAATAATGCATGTTATATTGATAATATTGGGAGTAGTAAGTATAATTATTGTAGTTCTAGCGATAATAACTGCATAATATGGGTAATAATGCATATTATATTGATAATATTGGGAATAATAAGTATATTTATTATAGTTCTGACGATAATAACAGTATAATATGGGTAATAATACATGTTATATTGATAATATTGGGAGTAATAAGTGTATTTATTATAGTTCTGACGATAATAACAATATAATATGGGTAATAATGCATGTTATATTGATAATATTGGGAGTAATATGTATATTTATTATAGTTCTGACGATAATAACAATATAATATGGGTAATAATGCATGTTATATTGATAATATTGGGAGTAATATGTATAATTATTATAGTTCCAGCGATAATAACAGTATAATATGGGTAATAATACATGTTATATTGATAATATTGGGAGTAATAAGTGTATTTATTATAGTTCTGACGATAATAACAGTACAATATGGGGAATATTGCAAGTTATATTGATAATATTGGAAGTAATAAGTATAATTATTATAGTTCCAGCGATAATAACTGCATAATAGGAGTAATAATGCATGTTATACGGATAATAATATAAGTAATAAGTATAACTATTATAGTTCTAGCGCTAATAACTGCATAATATGGGAAATAATGCATGTTATATTGATAATATTGGGAATAATAAGTATATTTATTATAGTTCTGACGATAATAACAATATAATATGGGTAATAATGCATGTTATATTGATAATATTGGGAGTAATATGTATAATTATTATAGTTCCAGCGATAATAACAGTATAATATGGGTAATAATGCATGTTATACTGATAATAATATAAGTAATAAGTATAACTATTATAGTTCTAGCGCTAATAACTGTATAATATGGGTAATAATGCATGTTATGTTGATAATATTGGGAGTAGTAAGTATAACTATTATAGTTCTAGCGATAATAACTGCATAATATGGGTAATAATGCATGTTATATTGATAATATTGGGAGTAATATGTATAATTATTATAGTTCCAGCGATAATAACAGTATAATATGGGTAATAATACATGTTATATTGATAATATTGGGAGTAATAAGTGTATTTATTATAGTTCTGACGATAATAACAGTACAATATGGGGAATATTGCAAGTTATATTGATAATATTGGAAGTAATAAGTATAATTATTATAGTTCCAGCGATAATAACTGCATAATAGGAGTAATAATGCATGTTATACTGATAATAATATAAGTAATAAGTATAACTATTATAGTTCTAGCGCTAATAACTGTAAAATATGGGTAATAATGCATGTTATGTTGATAATATTGGGAGTAGTAAGTATAACTATTATAGTTCTAGCGATAATAACTGCATAATATGGGTAATAATGCATGTTATATTGATAATATTGGGAATAATAAGTATATTTATTATAGTTCTGACGATAATAACAGTATAATATGGGTAATAATACATGTTATATTGATAATATTGGGTGTAATAAGTATATTTATTATAGTTCTGACGATAATAACAGTACAATATGGGGAATATTGCAAGTTATATTGATAATATTGGAAGTAATAAGTATAATTATTATAGTTCCAGCGATAGTAACTGCATAATAGGAGTAATGATGCATGTTATACGGTTAATAATATAAGTAATAAATATAACTATTTTGGTTCTAGCGCTAATAACAGTATAATATGGGTAATAATGCATGTTATATTGATAATATTGGGAGTAGTAAGTATAATTATTGTAGTTCTAGCGATAATAACTGCATAATATGGGTAATAATGCATGTAATGTTGATAACATTGGGAGTAATAAGTATAATTATTGTAGTTCTAGCGATAATAACTACATAATATGGGTAATAATGCATGTTATGTTGATAATATTGGGAGTAATAAGTATATTTATTATAGTTCTGACGATAATAACAGTATAATAAGGGTAATAATACATGTTATATTGATAATATTGGGAAAAATAAGTATAATTATTATAGTTCTAGCGATAATAAGTGCATAATATGGGTAACAGTGCATGTTATATTGATAATAGTAAAAGTAATAAGTATAACTATTATAGTTCTAGCGATAATAACTGCATAATATGGGTAATAATGCATGTTATACTGATAATAATACAAGTAATAAGTATAATTATTATAGTTCGAGCGATAATAACTGCATAATATGGGTAATAGCGCATGTTATATTGATAGCAATAAAAGTAATAAGTATAATTATTATACATCCAGCTATAATAACTGCATAAGATGGGTAATAGTGCATGTTATATTGATAATAATAAAAGTAATAAGTATAATTATTGTAGTTCTAGCGATAATAACTGCATAATATTGGTAATAATGCATGTTATATTGATAATATTGGGAGTAATAAGTATATTTATTATAGTTCTGACGATAATAACAGTACAATATGGGGAATATTGCAAGTTATATTGATAATATTGGAAGTAATAAGTATAATTATTATAGTTCCAGCGATAATAACTGCATAATAGGAGTAATAATGCATGTTATACGGATAATAATATAAGTAATAAGTATAACTATTATAGTTCTAGCGATAATAACTGTATAATATGGGTAATAATGCATGTTATATTGATAATATTGGGAGTAGTAAGTATAATTATTGTAGTTCTAGCGATAATAACTGCATAATATGGGTAATAATGCATATTATATTGATAATATTGGGAATAATAAGTATATTTATTATAGTTCTGACGATAATAACAGTATAATATGGGTAATAATACATGTTATATTGATAATATTGGGAGTAATAAGTGTATTTATTATAGTTCTGACGATAATAACAGTACAATATGGGGAATATTGCAAGTTATATTGATAATATTGGAAGTAATAAGTATAATTATTATAGTTCCAGCGATAATAACTGCATAATAGGAGTAATAATGCATGTTATACGGATAATAATATAAGTAATAAGTATGACTATTATAGTTCTAGCGCTAATAACTGCATAATATGGGAAATAATGCATGTTATATTGATAATATTGGGAATAATAAGTATATTTATTATAGTTCTGACGATAATAACAATATAATATGGGTAATAATGCATGTTATATTGATAATATTGGGAGTAATATGTATAATTATTATAGTTCCAGCGATAATAACAGTATAATATGGGTAATAATACATGTTATATTGATAATATTGGGAGTAATAAGTGTATTTATTATAGTTCTGACGATAATAACAGTACAATATGGGGAATATTGCAAGTTATATTGATAATATTGGAAGTAATAAGTATAATTATTATAGTTCCAGCGATAATAACTGCATAATAGGAGTAATAATGCATGTTATACTGATAATAATATAAGTAATAAGTATAACTATTATAGTTCTAGCGCTAATAACTGTATAATATGGGTAATAATGCATGTTATGTTGATAATATTGGGAGTAGTAAGTATAACTATTATAGTTCTAGCGATAATAACTGCATAATATGGGTAATAATGCATGTTATATTGATAATATTGGGAATAATAAGTATATTTATTATAGTTCTGACGATAATAACAGTATAATATGGGTAATAATACATGTTATATTGATAATATTGGGTGTAATAAGTATATTTATTATAGTTCTGACGATAATAACAGTACAATATGGGGAATATTGCAAGTTATATTGATAATATTGGAAGTAATAAGTATAATTATTATAGTTCCAGCGATAGTAACTGCATAATAGGAGTAATGATGCATGTTATACGGATAATAATATAAGTAATAAATATAACTATTATAGTTCTAGCGCTAATAACTGTATAATATGGGTAATAATGCATGTTATGTTGATAATATTATGAGTAATAAGTATATTTATTATAGTTCTGACGATAATAACAGTATAATATGGGTAATAATAAATGTTATATTGATAATATTGGGAATAATAAGTATAATTATTATAGTTCTAGCGATAATAAGTGCATAATATGGGTAATAGTGCATGTTATATTGATAATAGTAAAAGTAATAAGTATAACTATTATAGTTCGAGCGATAATAACTGCATAATAAGGGTAATAGCGCATGTTATATTGATAGTAATAAAAGTAATAAGTATAATTATTATAGATCCAGCTGTAATAACTGCATAAGATGGGTAATAGTGCATGTTATATTGATAATAATAAAAGTAATAAGTATAATTATTGTAGTTCTAGCGATAATAACTGCATAATATTGGTAATAATGGATGTTATATTGATAATATTGGGAGTAATAAGTATATTTATTATAGTTCTGATGATAATAACAGTACAATATGGGGAATATTGCAAGTTATATTGATAATATTGGAAGTAATAAGTATAATTATTATAGTTCCAGCGATAGTAACGGCATAATAGGAGTAATAATGCATGTTATACGGATAATAATATAAGTAATAAGTATAAATATTATTGTTCTAGCGCTAATAACTGTATAATATGGGTAATAATGCATGTTATATTGACAATATTGGGAGTAATAAGTATAATTATTGTAGTTCTAGCGACAATAACTGCATAATATGGGTAATAATGCATGTTATATTGATAACATTGGGAGTAGTTAGTATATTTATTATAGTTCTGACGATAATAACAGTATAATATGGGTAATAATGCATGTTATATTGATAATATTGGGAGTAATTAGTATATTTATTATAGTTCTGACGGTAATAACAGTATAATATGGGTAATAATGCATGTTATATTGATAATATTGGGAGTAATAAGTATATTTATTATAGTTCTGACGGTAATAACAGTATAATATGGGTAATAATGCATGTTATATTGATAATATTGGGAGTAATAAGTATAATTATTGTAGTTCTAGCGATAATAACTGCATAATATGGGTAATAATGCATGTTATATTGATAATATTGGGAATAATAAGTATATTTATTATAGTTCTGACGATAATAACAGTATAATATGAGTAATAATGCATGTTATATTGATAATATTGGGAGTAATAAGTATATTTATTATAGCTCTGACGATAATAATAGTATAATATGGGTAATAATGCATGTTATATTGATAATATTGGGATTAATATGTATATTTATTATAGTTCTGACGGTAATAACAGTATAATATGGGTAATAATGCATGTTATATTGATAATATTGGGAGTAATAAGTATATTTATTATAGTTCTGACGATAATAACAGTATAATATGGGTAATAATGCATGTTATATTGATAATATAGGGTCTAATAAGTATAATTATTATAGTTCTAGCGATAATAACTGCATAATATGGGTAATAATGCATGTTATACTGATAATAATATAAGTAATAAGTATAACTATTATAGTTCTAGCGATAACAACTGTATAATATGGGTAATAATGCATGTTATATTGATAATATTGGGAGTAGTAAGTATATTTATTATAGTTCTGACGATAATAACAGTATAATATGGGTAATAATGCATGTTATATTGACAATATTGGGAGTAATAAGTATAATTATTGTAGTTCTAGCGATAATAACTGCATAATATGGGTAATAATGCATGTAATATTGATAATATTGGGAGTAATTAGTATATTTATTATAGCTCTGACGATAATAATAGTATAATATGGGTAATAATGCATGTTATATTGATAATATTGGGACTAATAAGTATAACTATTATAGTTCTAGCGATAATAACTGCATAATAGGAGTAATAATGCATGTTATACTGATAATAATATAAGTAATAAGTATAACTATTATAGTTCTAGCGCTAATAACTGTATAATATGGGTAATAATGCATGTTATGTTGATAATATTGGGAGTAATAAGTATAACTATTATAGTTCTAGCGATAATAACTGCATAATATGGGTAATAATGCATGTTATATTGATAATATTGGGAATAATAAGTATGTTTATTATAGTTCTGACGATAATGACAGTATAATATGGGTAATAATACATGTTATATTGATAATATTGGGTGTAATAAGTATATTTATTATAGTTCTGACGATAATAACAGTATAATATGGGTAATAATGCATGTTATATTGACAATATTGGGAGTAATAAGTATAATTATTGTAGTTCTAGCGATAATAACTGCCGAATTATATCCGTAATAATGCATGTTATGTTGATAACATTGGGAGTAATAAGTATAATTATTGTAGTTCTAGCGATAATAACTGCATAATATGGGTAATAATGCATGTTATGTTGATAATATTGGGAGTAATAAGTATATTTATTATAGTTCTGACGATAATAACAGTATAATATGGGTAATAATACATGTTATATTGATAATATTGGGAATAATAAGTATAATTATTATAGTTCTAGCGATAATAAGTGCATAATATGGGTAATAGTGCATGTTATATTGATAATAGTAAAAGTAATAAGTATAACTATTATAGTTCTAGCGATAATAACTGCATAATATGGGTAATAATGCATGTTATACTGATAATAATACAAGTAATAAGTATAATTATTATAGTTCGAGCGATAATAACTGCATAATATGGGTAATAGCGCATGTTATATTGATAGTAATAAAAGTAATAAGTATAATTATTATAGATCCAGCTATAATAACTGCATAAGATGGGTAATAGTGCATGTTATATTGATAATAATAAAAGTAATAAGTATAATTACTGTAGTTCTAGCGATAATAACTGCATAATATTGGTAATAATGCATGTTATATTGATAATATTGCGAGTAATAAGTATATTTATTATAGTTCTGATGATAATAACAGTACAATATGGGGAATATTGCAAGTTATATTGATAATATTGGAAGTAATAAGTATAATTATTATAGTTCCAGCGATAGTAACTGCATAATAGGAGTAATAATGCATGTTATACGCATAATAATATAAGTAATAAGTATAACTATTATAGTTCTAGCGCTAATAACTGTATAATATGGGTAATAATGCATGTTATATTGACAATATTGGGAGTAATAAGTATAATTATTGTAGTTCTAGCGACAATAACTGCATAATATTGGTAATAATGCATGTTATATTGATAACATTGGGAGTAATGAGTATATTTATTATAGTTCTGACGATAATAACAGTATAATATGGGTAATAATGCATGTTATATTGATAATATTGGGAGTAATAAGTATAATTATTGTAGTTCTAGCGATAATAACTGCATAATATGGGTAATAATGCATGTTATATTGATAATATTGGGAATAATAAGTATATTTATTATAGTTCTGACGATAATAACAGTATAATATGAGTAATAATGCATGTTATATTGATAATATTGGGAGTAATAAGTATATTTATTATAGTTCTGACGATAATAACAGTATAATATGGGTAATAATGCATGTTATATTGATAATATTGGGAGTAATAAGTATAATTATGGTAGTTCTAGCGATAATAACTGCATAATATGGGTAATAATGCATGTTATATTGATAATATTGGGAATAATAAGTATATTTATTATAGTTCTGACGATAATAACAGTATAATGTGGGTAATAATACATGTTATATTGATAATATTGGGAGTAATAAGTATAGTTATTATAGTTCTAGCGATAATAAGTGCATAATAGGGGTAATAATGCATGTTATACTGATAATAATATAAGTAATAAGTATTACTATTATAGTTCTAGCGATAATAACTGTATAATATGGGTAATATTGCATGACATATTGATAATATTAGGAGTAATAAGTATAATTATTATAGTTCTAGCGATAGTAACTGCATAATATGGGTAACAGTGCATGTTATATTGATAGTAATAAAAGTAATAAGTATAATTATTATAGTTCGAGCGATAATAACTGCATAATATGGGTAATAGTGCATGCTATATTGATAATAATAAAAGTAATACGTATAATTATTGTAGTTCTAGCGATAATAACTGCATAATAGGGGTAATAATGCATGACATATTGATAATATTAGGTGTAATAAGTATAATTATTATAGTTCTAGCGATAATAACTGCATAATATGGGTAATAGTGCATGTTATGTTGATAATCATAAAAGTAATAAGTAAAATTATTGTAGTTGTAGCGATAATAACGTCATAATATGGGTAATAATGCATGTAATATTGATAATATTGGGAGTAATTAGTATATTTATTATAGTTCTGACGATAATAACAGTATAATATGGGTAATAATGCACGTTATATTGATAATATTGGGAATAATAAGTATATTTATTATAGTTCTGACGATAATAACAGTATAATATGGGTAATAATGCATGTTATATTGATAATATTGGGAGTAATAAGTATAATTATTATAGTTCTAGCGATAATAACTGCATAATAGGGGTAATAATGCATGTTATATTGATAACATTGGGAGTAATAAGTATATTTATTATAGTTCTAGCGATAATAACTGCATAATATGGGTAATAATGCATGTTATATTGATAATATTGGGAGTGATAAGTATAATAATTGTAGTCCTAGCGTTAATAACTGCATAATATGGGTAATAACGTATGTTATATTGATAATATTGGGAGTAATAAGTATATTTATTATAATTCTGACGATAATAACTGCATAATATGGCTAATAATGCATGTTATATTGATAATAATAAAAGTAATATGTATAATTATTATAGTTCTAGCGATAGTAACTGCATAATATGGGTAATAGTGCATGTTATATTGATAATAATAAAAGTAATAAGTATAATCATTGTAGTTCTAGCGATAATAACTGCATAATAAGGGGAATAATGCATGTTATATTGATAATATTGGGAGTAATGAGTATATTTATTATAGTTCTGACGATAATAACAGTATAATATGGGTAATAATGCATGTTATATTGATAATATTGGGACTAATAAGTATAATTATTGTAGTTCTAGCGATAATAACTGCATAATATGGGTAATAATGCATGTTATATTGATAATATTGGGAGTAATAAGTATAATTATTATAGTTCTAGCGATAATAACTGCATAATAGGAGTAATAATGCATGTTATACTGATAATAATATAAGTAATAAGTATAACTATTATAGTTCTAGCGCTAATAACTGTATAATATGGGTAATAATGCATGTTATATTGATAATATTGGGAGTAATAAGTATAATTATTGTAGTTCTAGCGATAATAACTGCATAATATGGGTAATAATGCATGTTATATTGATAATATTGGGAGTAATAGGTATATTTATTATAGTTCTGACGATAATAACGGTATAATATGGGTAATAATGCATGTTATATTGATAATATTGGGACTAATAAGTGTAATTATTATAGTTCTAGCGATAATAACTGCATAATAGGGGTAGTAATGCATATTATATTGATAATAATAAAAGTAATAAGTATAATTATTGTAGTTCTAGGGATAATAACTGCATAATATGGGTAATAATGCATGTTATATTGATAATATTGGGAGTAATAAGTATAATTATTATAGTTCTGACGATAATAACAGTATAATATGGGTAATAATGCATGTTATATTGATAATATTGGGAGTAACAAGTATAATCATTGTAGTTCTAGCGATAATAACTGCATAATATGGGTAATAATGCATGTTATATTGATAATATTGGGAGTAATTAGTATATTTATTATAGTTCTGACGATAATAATAGTATAATATGGGTAATAATGCATGTTATATTGATAATATTGGGATTAATAAGTATAACTATTATAGTTCTAGCGCTAATAACTGTATAATATGGGTAATAATGCATGTTATATTGATAATATTGGGAGTAATAAGTATAATTATTGTAGTTCTAGCGATAATAACTGCATAATATGGGTAATAATGCATGTTATATTGATAATATTGGGAATAATAAGTATATTTATTATAGTTCTGACGATAATAACAGTATAATATGGGTAATAATACATGTTATATTGATAATATTGGGAGTAATAAGTATATTTATTATAGTTCTGACGATAATAACAGTACAATATGGGGAATATTGCAAGTTATATTGATAATATTGGAAGTAATATGTATAATTATTATAGTTCCAGCGATAATAACTGCATAGTAGGAGTAATAATGCATGTTATACGGATAATAATATAAGTAATAAGTATAATAATTATAGTTCTAGCGATAATAAGTGCATAATATGGGTAATAGTGCATGTTATATTGATAATAGTAAAAGTAGTAAGTATAACTATTATAGTTCTAGCGATAATAACTGCATAATATGGGTAATAATGCATGTTATACTGATAATAATACAAGTAATAAGTATAATTATTATAGTTCGAGCGATAATAACTGCATAATAAGGGTAATAGCGCATGTTATATTGATAGTAATAAAAGTAATAAGTATAATTATTATAGATCCAGCTATAATAACTGCATAAGATGGGTAATAGTGCATGTTATATTGATAATAATAAAAGTAATAAGTATAATTATTGTAGTTCTAGCGATAATAACTGCATAATATTGGTAATAATGCATGTTATATTGATAATATTGGGAGTAATAAGTATATTTATTATAGTTCTGATGATAATAACAGTACAATATGGGGAATATTGCAAGTTATATTGATAATATTGGAAGTAATAAGTATAATTATTGTAGTTCCAGCGATAGTAACGGCATAATAGGAGTAATAATGCATGTTATACGGATAATAATATAAGTAATAAGTATAAATATTATAGTTCTAGCGCTAATAACTGTATAATATGGGTAATAATGGATGTTATATTGACAATATTGGGAGTAATAAGTATAATTATTGTAGTTCTAGCGACAATAACTGCATAATATGGGTAATAATGCATGTTATATTGATAACATTGGGAGTAGTTAGTATATTTATTATAGTTCTGACGATAATAACAGTATAATATGGGTAATAATGCATGTTATATTGATAATATTGGGAGTAATTAGTATATTTATTATAGTTCTGACGGTAATAACAGTATAATATGGGTAATAATGCATGAAATATTGATAATATTAGGAGTAATAAGTATAATTATTGTAGTTCTAGCGATAATAACTGCATAATATGGGTAATAATGCATGTTATATTGATAATATTGGGAATAATAAGTATAATTATTATAGTTCTGACGATAATAACAGTATAATATGAGTAATAATGCATGTTATATTGATAATATTGGGAGTAATAAGTATATTTATTATAGTTCTGACGATAATAACAGTATAATATGGGTAATAATGCATGTTATATTGATAATATTGGGATTAATATGTAAATTTATTATAGTTCTGACGGTAATAACAGTATAATATGGGTAATAATGCATGTTATATTGATAATATTGGGAGTAATAAGTATATTTATTATAGTTCTGACGGTAATAACAGTATAATATGGGTAATAATGCATGTTATATTGATAATATTGGGAGTAATAAGTATAATTATTGTAGTTCTAGCGATAATAACTGCATAATATGGGTAATAATGCATGTTATATTGATAATATTGGGAATAATAAGTATATTTATTATAGTTCTGACGATAATAACAGTATAATATGAGTAATAATGCATGTTATATTGATAATATTGGGAGTAATAAGTATATTTATTGTAGCTCTGACGATAATAATAGTATAATATGGGTAATAATGCATGTTATATTGATAATATTGGGATTAATATGTATATTTATTATAGTTCTGACGGTAATAACAGTATAATATGGGTAATAATGCATGTTATATTGATAATATTGGGACTAATAAGTATAACTATTATAGTTCTAGCGATAATAACTGCATAATAGGGGTAATAATGCATGTTATACGGATAATAATATAAGTAATAAGTATAACTATTATAGTTCTAGCGATAACAACTGTATAATATGGGTAATAATGCATGTTATATTGATAATATTGGGATTAATATGTATATTTATTATAGTTCTGACGATAATAACAGTATAATATGGGTAATAATGCATGTTATATTGACAATATTGGGAGTAATAAGTATAATTATTGTAGTTCTAGCGATAATAACTGCATAATATGGGTAATAATGCATGTAATATTGATAATATTGGGAGTAATTAGTATATTTATTATAGCTCTGACGATAATAATAGTATAATATGGGTAATAATGCATGTTATATTGATAATATTGGGATTAATATGTATATTTATTACAGTTCTGACGGTAATAACAGTATAATATGGGTAATAATGCATGTTATATTGATAATATTGGGACTAATAAGTATAACTATTATAGTTCTAGCGATAATAACTGCATAATAGGAGTAATAATGCATGTTATACTGATAATAATATAAGTAATAAGTATAACTATTATAGTTCTAGCGCTAATAACTGTATAATATGGGTAATAATGCATGTTATGTTGATAATATTGGGAGTAATAAGTATAATTATTGTAGTTCTAGCGATAATAACTGCATAATATGGGTAATAATGCATGTTATATTGATAATATTGGGAATAATAAGTATATTTATTATAGTTCTGACGATAATAACAGTATAATATGGGTAATAATACATGTTATATTGATAATATTGGGAGTAATAAGTATATTTATTATAGTTCTGACGATAATAACAGTACAATATGGGGAATATTGCAAGTTATATTGATAATATTGGAAGTAATATGTATAATTATTATAGTTCCAGCGATAATAACTGCATAATAGGAGTAATAATGCATGTTATACGGATAATAATATAAGTAATAAGTATAATAATTATAGTTCTAGCGATAATAAGTGCATAATATGGGTAATAGTGCATGTTATATTGATAATAGTAAAAGTAGTAAGTATAACTATTATAGTTCTAGCGATAATAACTGCATAATATGGGTAATAATGCATGTTATACTGATAATAATACAAGTAATAAGTATAATTATTATAGTTCGAGCGATAATAACTGCATAATAAGGGTAATAGCGCATGTTATATTGATAGTAATAAAAGTAATAAGTATAATTATTATAGATCCAGCTATAATAACTGCATAAGATGGGTAATAGTGCATGTTATATTGATAATAATAAAAGTAATAAGTATAATTATTGTAGTTCTAGCGATAATAACTGCATAATATTGGTAATAATGCATGTTATATTGATAATATTGGGAGTAATAAGTATATTTATTATAGTTCTGATGATAATAACAGTACAATATGGGGAATATTGCAAGTTATATTGATAATATTGGAAGTAATAAGTATAATTATTATAGTTCCAGCGATAGTAACGGCATAATAGGAGTAATAATGCATGTTATACGGATAATAATATAAGTAATAAGTATAAATATTATAGTTCTAGCGCTAATAACTGTATAATATGGGTAATAATGCATGTTATATTGACAATATTGGGAGTAATAAGTATAATTATTGTAGTTCTAGCGACAATAACTGCATAATATGGGTAATAATGCATGTTATATTGATAACATTGGGAGTAGTTAGTATATTTATTATAGTTCTGACGATAATAACAGTATAATATGGGTAATAATGCATGTTATATTGATAATATTGGGAGTAATTAGTATATTTATTATAGTTCTGACGGTAATAACAGTATAATATGGGTAATAATGCATGAAATATTGATAATATTAGGAGTAATAAGTATAATTATTGTAGTTCTAGCGATAATAACTGCATAATATGGGTAATAATGCATGTTATATTGATAATATTGGGAATAATAAGTATAATTATTATAGTTCTGACGATAATAACAGTATAATATGAGTAATAATGCATGTTATATTGATAATATTGGGAGTAATAAGTATATTTATTATAGTTCTGACGATAATAACAGTATAATATGGGTAATAATGCATGTTATATTGATAATATTGGGATTAATATGTAAATTTATTATAGTTCTGACGGTAATAACAGTATAATATGGGTAATAATGCATGTTATATTGATAATATTGGGAGTAATAAGTATATTTATTATAGTTCTGACGGTAATAACAGTATAATATGGGTAATAATGAATGTTATATTGATAATATTGGGAGTAATAAGTATAATTATTGTAGTTCTAGCGATAATAACTGCATAATATGGGTAATAATGCATGTTATATTGATAATATTGGGAATAATAAGTATATTTATTATAGTTCTGACGATAATAACAGTATAATATGAGTAATAATGCATGTTATATTGATAATATTGGGAGTAATAAGTATATTTATTGTAGCTCTGACGATAATAATAGTATAATATGGGTAATAATGCATGTTATATTGATAATATTGGGATTAATATGTATATTTATTATAGTTCTGACGGTAATAACAGTATAATATGGGTAATAATGCATGTTATATTGATAATATTGGGAGTAATAAGTATATTTATTATAGTTCTGACGATAATAACAGTATAATATGGGTAATAATGCATGTTATATTGATAATATAGGGTCTAATAAGTATAATTATTATAGTTCTAGCGATAATAACTGCATAATATGGGTAATAATGCATGTTATACTGATAATAATATAAGTAATAAGTATAACTATTATAGTTCTAGCGATAACAACTGTATAATATGGGTAATAATGCATGTTATATTGATAATATTGGGAGTAGTAAGTATATTTATTATAGTTCTGACGATAATAACAGTATAATATGGGTAATAATGCATGTTATATTGACAATATTGGGAGTAATAAGTATAATTATTGTAGTTCTAGCGATAATAACTGCATAATATGGGTAATAATGCATGTAATATTGATAATATTGGGAGTAATTAGTATATTTATTATAGCTCTGACGATAATAATAGTATAATATGGGTAATAATGCATGTTATATTGATAATATTGGGACTAATAAGTATAACTATTATAGTTCTAGCGATAATAACTGCATAATAGGAGTAATAATGCATGTTATACTGATAATAATATAAGTAATAAGTATAACTATTATAGTTCTAGCGCTAATAACTGTATAATATGGGTAATAATGCATGTTATGTTGATAATATTGGGAGTAATAAGTATAACTATTATAGTTCTAGCGATAATAACTGCATAATATGGGTAATAATGCATGTTATATTGATAATATTGGGAATAATAAGTATATTTATTATAGTTCTGACGATAATAACAGTATAATATGGGTAATAATACATGTTATATTGATAATATTGGGTGTAATAAGTATATTTATTATAGTTCTGACGATAATAACAGTATAATATGGGTAATAATGCATGTTATATTGACAATATTGGGAGTAATAAGTATAATTATTGTAGTTCTAGCGATAATAACTGCATAATATGGGTAATAATGCATGTAATATTGATAATATTGGGAGTAATTAGTATATTTATTATAGCTCTGACGATAATAATAGTATAATATGGGTAATAATGCATGTTATATTGATAATATTGGGATTAATATGTATATTTATTATAGTTCTGACGGTAATAACAGTATAATATGGGTAATAATGCATGTTATATTGATAATATTGGGACTAATAAGTATAACTATTATAGTTCTAGCGATAATAACTGCATAATAGGGGTAATAATGCATGTTATACGGATAATAATATAAGTAATAAGTATAACTATTATAGTTCTAGCGATAACAACTGTATAATATGGGTAATAATGCATGTTATATTGATAATATTGGGATTAATATGTATATTTATTATAGTTCTGACGATAATAACAGTATAATATGGGTAATAATGCATGTTATATTGACAATATTGGGAGTAATAAGTATAATTATTGTAGTTCTAGCGATAATAACTGCATAATATGGGTAATAATGCATGTAATATTGATAATATTGGGAGTAATTAGTATATTTATTATAGCTCTGACGATAATAATAGTATAATATGGGTAATAATGCATGTTATATTGATAATATTGGGATTAATATGTATATTTATTATAGTTCTGACGGTAATAACAGTATAATATGGGTAATAATGCATGTTATATTGATAATATTGGGACTAATAAGTATAACTATTATAGTTCTAGCGATAATAACTGCATAATAGGAGTAATAATGCATGTTATACTGATAATAATATAAGTAATAAGTATAACTATTATAGTTCTAGCGCTAATAACTGTATAATATGGGTAATAATGCATGTTATGTTGATAATATTGGGAGTAATAAGTATAACTATTATAGTTCTAGCGATAATAACTGCATAATATGGGTAATAATGCATGTTATATTGATAATATTGGGAATAATAAGTATATTTATTATAGTTCTGACGATAATAACAGTATAATATGGGTAATAATACATGTTATATTGATAATATTGGGTGTAATAAGTATATTTATTATAGTTCTGACGATAATAACAGTACAATATGGGGAATATTGCAAGTAATATTGATAATATTGGAAGTAATAAGTATAATTATTATAGTTCCAGCGATAGTAACTGCATAATAGGAGTAATGATGCATGTTATACGGATAATAATATAAGTAATAAATATAACTATTATAGTTCTAGCGCTAATAACTGTATAATATGGGTAATAATGCATGTTATATTGATAATATTGGGAGTAATAGGTATATTTATTATAGTTCTGACGATAATAACGGTATAATATGGGTAATAATACATGTTATATTGATAATATTGGGAATAATAAGTATAATTATTATAGTTCTAGCGATAATAAGTGCATAATAGGGGTAATAATGCATGTTATACTGATAATAATATAAGTAATAAGTATAACTATTATAGTTCTAGCGATAATAACTGAATAATATGGGTAATAATGCATGTTATATTGAAAATATTGGGAGTAGTAAGTATAATTATTGTAGTTCTAGCGATAATAACTGCATAATATGGGTAATAGTGCATGTAATATTGATAATATTGGGAGTAATTAGTATATTTATTATAGCTCTGACGATAATAATAGTATAATATGGGTAATAATGCATGTTATATTGATAATATTGTGAGTAATTAGTATATTTATTATAGTTCTGACGATAATAATAGTATAATATGGGTAATAATGCATGTTATATTGATAATATTGGGATTAATAAGTATATTTATTATAGTTCTGACGATAATAACGGTATAGTATGGGTAATAATGCATGTTATATTGATAATATTGGGTCTAATAAGTATAATTATTATAGTTCTAGCGATAATAACTGCATAATAGGGGTAATAATGCATGTTATACTGATAATAATATAAGTAATAAGTATAACTATTATAGTTCTAGCGATAACTGTATAATATGGGTAATAATGCATGTTATATTGAAAATATTGGGAGTAGTAAGTATAATTATTGTAGTTCTAGCGATAATAACTGCATAATATGGGTAATAGTGCATGTAATATTGATAATATTGGGAGTAATTAGTATATTTATTATAGCTCTGACGATAATAATAGTATAATATGGGTAATAATGCATGTTATATTGATAATATTGGGATTAATATGTATATTTATTATAGTTCTGACGGTAATAACAGTATAATATGGGTAATAATGCATGTTATATTGATAATATTGGGAGTAATAAGTATATTTATTATAGTTCTGACGATAATAACAGTATAATATGGGTAATAATGCATGTTATATTGATAATATTGGGTCTAATAAGTATAATTATTATAGTTCTAGCGATAATAACTGCATAATATGGGTAATAATGCATGTTATACTGATAATAATATAAGTAATAAGTATAACTATTATAGTTCTAGCGATAACAACTGTATAATATGGGTAATAATGCATGTTATATTGATAATATTGGGAGTAGTAAGTATATTTATTATAGTTCTGACGATAATAACAGTATAATATGGGTAATAATGCATGTTATATTGACAATATTGGGAGTAATAAGTATAATTATTGTAGTTCTAGCGATAATAACTGCATAATATGGGTAATAGTGCATGTAATATTGATAATATTGGGAGTAATTAGTATATTTATTATAGCTCTGACGATAATAATAGTATAATATGGGTAATAATGCATGTTATATTGATAATATTGGGATTAATATGTATATTTATTATAGTTCTGACGGTAATAACAGTATAATATGGGTAATAATGCATGTTATATTGATAATATTGGGACTAATAAGTATAACTATTATAGTTCTAGCGATAATAACTGCATAATAGGGGTAATAATGCATGTTATACGGATAATAATATAAGTAATAAGTATAACTATTATAGTTCTAGCGCTAATAACTGTATAATATGGGTAATAATGCATGTTATGTTGATAATATTGGGAGTAATAAGTATAACTATTATAGTTCTAGCGATAATAACTGCATAATATGGGTAATAATGCATGTTATATTGATAATATTGGGAATAATAAGTATATTTATTATAGTTCTGACGATAATAACAGTATAATATGGGTAATAATACATGTTATATTGATAATATTGGGTGTAATAAGTATATTTATTATAGTTCTGACGATAATAACAGTATAATATGGGTAATAATGCATGTTATATTGACAATATTGGGAGTAATAAGTATAATTATTGTAGTCCTAGCGATAATAACTGCATAATATGGGTAATAATGCATGTAATATTGATAATATTGGGAGTAATTAGTATATTTATTATAGCTCTGACGATAATAATAGTATAATATGGGTAATAATGCATGTTATATTGATAATATTGGGATTAATATGTATATTTATTATAGTTCTGACGGTAATAACAGTATAATATGGGTAATAATGCATGTTATATTGATAATATTGGGACTAATAAGTATAACTATTATAGTTCTAGCGATAATAACTGCATAATAGGGGTAATAATGCATGTTATACGGATAATAATATAAGTAATAAGTATAACTATTATAGTTCTAGCGATAACAACTGTATAATATGGGTAATAATGCATGTTATATTGATAATATTGGGATTAATATGTATATTTATTATAGTTCTGACGATAATAACAGTATAATATGGGTAATAATGCATGTTATATTGACAACATTGGGAGTAATAAGTATAATTATTGTAGTTCTAGCGATAATAACTGCATAATATGGGTAATAATGCATGTAATATTGATAATATTGGGAGTAATTAGTATATTTATTATAGCTCTGACGATAATAATAGTATAATATGGGTAATAATGCATGTTATATTGATAATATTGGGATTAATATGTATATTTATTATAGTTCTGACGGTAATAACAGTATAATATGGGTAATAATGCATGTTATATTGATAATATTGGGACTAATAAGTATAACTATTATAGTTCTAGCGATAATAACTGCATAATAGGAGTAATAATGCATGTTATACTGATAATAATATAAGTAATAAGTATAACTATTATAGTTCTAGCGCTAATAACTGTATAATATGGGTAATAATGCATGTTATGTTGATAATATTGGGAGTAATAAGTATAACTATTATAGTTCTAGCGATAATAACTGCATAATATGGGTAATAATGCATGTTATATTGATAATATTGGGAATAATAAGTATATTTATTATAGTTCTGACGATAATAACAGTATAATATGGGTAATAATACATGTTATATTGATAATATTGGGTGTAATAAGTATATTTATTATAGTTCTGACGATAATAACAGTACAATATGGGGAATATTGCAAGTAATATTGATAATATTGGAAGTAATAAGTATAATTATTATAGTTCCAGCGATAGTAACTGCATAATAGGAGTAATGATGCATGTTATACGGATAATAATATAAGTAATAAATATAACTATTATAGTTCTAGCGCTAATAACTGTATAATATGGGTAATAATGCATGTTATATTGATAATATTGGGAGTAATAGGTATATTTATTATAGTTCTGACGATAATAACGGTATAATATGGGTAATAATACATGTTATATTGATAATATTGGGAATAATAAGTATAATTATTATAGTTCTAGCGATAATAAGTGCATAATAGGGGTAATAATGCATGTTATACTGATAATAATATAAGTAATAAGTATAACTATTATAGTTCTAGCGATAATAACTGAATAATATGGGTAATAATGCATGTTATATTGAAAATATTGGGAGTAGTAAGTATAATTATTGTAGTTCTAGCGATAATAACTGCATAATATGGGTAATAGTGCATGTAATATTGATAATATTGGGAGTAATTAGTATATTTATTATAGCTCTGACGATAATAATAGTATAATATGGGTAATAATGCATGTTATATTGATAATATTGTGAGTAATTAGTATATTTATTATAGTTCTGACGATAATAATAGTATAATATGGGTAATAATGCATGTTATATTGATAATATTGGGATTAATAAGTATATTTATTATAGTTCTGACGATAATTACGGTATAGTATGGGTAATAATGCATGTTATATTGATAATATTGGGTCTAATAAGTATAATTATTATAGTTCTAGCGATAATAACTGCATAATAGGGGTAATAATGCATGTTATACTGATAATAATATAAGTAATAAGTATAACTATTATAGTTCTAGCGATAACTGTATAATATGGGTAATAATGCATGTTATATTGAAAATATTGGGAGTAGTAAGTATAATTATTGTAGTTCTAGCGATAATAACTGCATAATATGGGTAATAGTGCATGTAATATTGATAATATTGGGAGTAATTAGTATATTTATTATAGCTCTGACGATAATAATAGTATAATATGGGTAATAATGCATGTTATATTGATAATATTGGGATTAATATGTATATTTATTATAGTTCTGACGGTAATAACAGTATAATATGGGTAATAATGCATGTTATATTGATAATATTGGGAGTAATAAGTATATTTATTATAGTTCTGACGATAATAACAGTATAATATGGGTAATAATGCATGTTATATTGATAATATTGGGTCTAATAAGTATAATTATTATAGTTCTAGCGATAATAACTGCATAATATGGGTAATAATGCATGTTATACTGATAATAATATAAGTAATAAGTATAACTATTATAGTTCTAGCGATAACAACTGTATAATATGGGTAATAATGCATGTTATATTGATAATATTGGGAGTAGTAAGTATATTTATTATAGTTCTGACGATAATAACAGTATAATATGGGTAATAATGCATGTTATATTGACAATATTGGGAGTAATAAGTATAATTATTGTAGTTCTAGCGATAATAACTGCATAATATGGGTAATAATGCATGTAATATTGATAATATTGGGAGTAATTAGTATATTTATTATAGCTCTGACGATAATAATAGTATAATATGGGTAATAATGCATGTTATATTGATAATATTGGGATTAATATGTATATTTATTATAGTTCTGACGGTAATAACAGTATAATATGGGTAATAATGCATGTTATATTGATAATATTGGGACTAATAAGTATAACTATTATAGTTCTAGCGATAATAACTGCATAATAGGGGTAATAATGCATGTTATACGGATAATAATATAAGTAATAAGTATAACTATTATAGTTCTAGCGATAATAACTGTATAATATGGGTAATAATGCATGACATATTGATAATATTAGGAGTAATAAGTATAATTATTATAGTTCTAGCGATAGTAACTGCATAATATGGGTAACAGTGCATGTTATATTGATTGTAATAAAAGTAATAAGTATAATTATTATAGTTCGAGCGATAATAACTGCATAATATGCGTAATAGTGCATGCTATATTGATAATAATAAAAGTAATACGTATAATTATTGTAGTTCTAGCGATAATAACTGCATAATATGGGTAATAATGCATGTTATATTGATAATATTGTGAGTAATTAGTATATTTATTATAGTTCTGACGATAATAATAGTATAATATGGGTAATAATGCATGTTATATTGATATTATTGGGATTAATAAGTATATTTATTATAGTTCTGACGATAATAACGGTATAGTATGGGTAATAATGCATGTTATATTGATAATATTGGGTCTAATAAGTATAATTATTATAGTTCTAGCGATAATAACTGCATAATAGGGGTAATAATGCATGTTATACTGATAATAATATAAGTAATAAGTATAACTATTATAGTTCTAGCGATAATAACTGTATAATATGGGTAATAATGCATGTTATATTGAAAATATTGGGAGTAGTAAGTATAATTATTGTAGTTCTAGCGATAATAACTGAATAATATGGGTAATAGTGCATGTAATATTGATAATATTGGGAGTAATTAGTATATTTATTATAGTTCTGACGGTAATAACAGTATAATATGGGTAATAATGCATGTTATATTGATAATATTGGGAGTAATAAGTATATTTATTATAGTTCTGACGATAATAACAGTATAATATGGGTAATAATGCATGTTATATTGATAATATTGGGTCTAATAAGTATAATTATTATAGTTCTAGCGATAATAACTGCATAATATGGGTAATAATGCATGTTATACTGATAATAATATAAGTAATAAGTATAACTATTATAGTTCTAGCGATAACAACTGTATAATATGGGTAATAATGCATGTTATATTGATAATATTGGGAGTAGTAAGTATATTTATTATAGTTCTGACGATAATAACAGTATAATATGGGTAATAATGCATGTTATATTGACAATATTGGGAGTAATAAGTATAATTATTGTAGTTCTAGCGATAATAACTGCATAATATGGGTAATAATGCATGTAATATTGATAATATTGGGAGTAATTAGTATATTTATTATAGCTCTGACGATAATAATAGTATAATATGGGTAATAATGCATGTTATATTGATAATATTGGGATTAATATGTATATTTATTATAGTTCTGACGGTAATAACAGTATAATATGGGTAATAATGCATGTTATATTGATAATATTGGGACTAATAAGTATAACTATTATAGTTCTAGCGATAATAACTGCATAATAGGGGTAATAATGCATGTTATACGGATAATAATATAAGTAATAAGTATAACTATTATAGTTCTAGCGATAATAACTGTATAATATGGGTAATAATGCATGTTATATTGATAATATTGGGAGTAGTAAGTATAATTATTGTAGTTCTAGCGATAATAACTGCATAATATGGGTAATAATGCATGTTATATTGATAATATTGGAAACAATAAGTATATTTATTATAGTTCTGACGATAATAACAGTATAATATGGGTAATAATGCATGTTATATTGATAATATTGGGTCTAATAAGTATAATTATTATAGTTCTAGCGATAATAACTGCATAATATGGGTAATAATGCATGTTATACTGATAATAATATAAGTAATAAGTATAACTATTATAGTTCTAGCGATAATAACTGCATAATATGGGTAATAATGCATGTTATACTGACAATAATACAAGTAATAAGTATAATTATTATAGTTCGAGCGATAATAACTGCACAATATGGGTAATAGCGCATGTTATATTGATAGCAATAAAAGTAATAAGTATAATTATTATACATCCAGCTATAATAACTGCATAAGATGGGTAATAGTGCATGTTATATTGATAATAATAAAAGTAATAAGTATAATTATTGTAGTTCTAGCGATAATAACTGCATAATATTGGTAATAATGCATGTTATATTGATAATATTGGGAGTAATAAGTATATTTATTATAGTTCTGACGATAATAACAGTACAATATGGGGAATATTGCAAGTTATATTGATAATATTGGAAGTAATAAGTATAATTATTATAGTTCCAGCGATAATAACTGCATAATAGGAGTAATAATGCATGTTATACGGATAATAATACAAGTAATAAGTATAATTATTATAGTTCGAGCGATAATAACTGCATAATAAGGGTAATAGCGCATGTTATATTGATAGTAATAAAAGTAATAAGTATAATTATTATAGATCCAGCTATAATAACTGCATAAGATGGGTAATAGTGCATGTTATATTGATAATAATAAAAGTAATAAGTATAATTATTGTAGTTCTAGCGATAATAACTGCATAATATTGGTAATAATGCATGTTATATTGATAATATTGGGAGTAATAAGTATATTTATTATAGTTCTGATGATAATAACAGTACAATATGGGGAATATTGCAAGTTATATTGATAATATTGGAAGTAATAAGTATAATTATTATAGTTCCAGCGATAGTAACGGCATAATAGGAGTAATAATGCATGTTATACGGATAATAATATAAGTAATAAGTATAAATATTATAGTTCTAGCGCTAATAACTGTATAATATGGGTAATAATGCATGTTATATTGACAATATTGGGAGTAATAAGTATAATTATTGTAGTTCTAGCGACAATAACTGCATAATATGGGTAATAATGCATGTTATATTGATAACATTGGGAGTAGTTAGTATATTTATTATAGTTCTGACGATAATAACAGTATAATATGGGTAATAATGCATGTTATATTGATAATATTGGGAGTAATTAGTATATTTATTATAGTTCTGACGGTAATAACAGTATAATATGGGTAATAATGCATGAAATATTGATAATATTAGGAGTAATAAGTATAATTATTGTAGTTCTAGCGATAATAACTGCATAATATGGGTAATAATGCATGTTATATTGATAATATTGGGAATAATAAGTATATTTATTATAGTTCTGACGATAATAACAGTATAATATGAGTAATAATGCATGTTATATTGATAATATTGGGAGTAATAAGTATATTTATTATAGTTCTGACGATAATAACAGTATAATATGGGTAATAATGCATGTTATATTGATAATATTGGGATTAATATGTAAATTTATTATAGTTCTGACGGTAATAACAGTATAATATGGGTAATAATGCATGTTATATTGATAATATTGGGAGTAATAAGTATATTTATTATAGTTCTGACGGTAATAACAGTATAATATGGGTAATAATGCATGTTATATTGATAATATTGGGAGTAATAAGTATAATTATTGTAGTTCTAGCGATAATAACTGCATAATATGGGTAATAATGCATGTTATATTGATAATATTGGGAATAATAAGTATATTTATTATAGTTCTGACGATAATAACAGTATAATATGAGTAATAATGCATGTTATATTGATAATATTGGGAGTAATAAGTATATTTATTATAGCTCTGACGATAATAATAGTATAATATGGGTAATAATGCATGTTATATTGATAATATTGGGATTAATATGTATATTTATTATAGTTCTGACGGTAATAACAGTATAATATGGGTAATAATGCATGTTATATTGATAATATTGGGAGTAATAAGTATATTTATTATAGTTCTGACGATAATAACAGTATAATATGGGTAATAATGCATGTTATATTGATAATATAGGGTCTAATAAGTATAATTATTATAGTTCTAGCGATAATAACTGCATAATATGGGTAATAATGCATGTTATACTGATAATAATATAAGTAATAAGTATAACTATTATAGTTCTAGCGATAACAACTGTATAATATGGGTAATAATGCATGTTATATTGATAATATTGGGAGTAGTAAGTATATTTATTATAGTTCTGACGATAATAACAGTATAATATGGGTAATAATGCATGTTATATTGACAATATTGGGAGTAATAAGTACAATTATTGTAGTTCTAGCGATAATAACTGCATAATATGGGTAATAATGCATGTAATATTGATAATATTGGGAGTAATTAGTATATTTATTATAGCTCTGACGATAATAATAGTATAATATGGGTAATAATGCATGTTATATTGATAATATTGGGACTAATAAGTATAACTATTATAGTTCTAGCGATAATAACTGCATAATAGGAGTAATAATGCATGTTATACTGATAATAATATAAGTAATAAGTATAACTATTATAGTTCTAGCGCTAATAACTGTATAATATGGGTAATAATGCATGTTATGTTGATAATATTGGGAGTAATAAGTATAACTATTATAGTTCTAGCGATAATAACTGCATAATATGGGTAATAATGCATGTTATATTGATAATATTGGGAATAATAAGTATATTTATTATAGTTCTGACGATAATAACAGTATAATATGGGTAATAATACATGTTATATTGATAATATTGGGTGTAATAAGTATATTTATTATAGTTCTGATGATAATAACAGTATAATATGGGTAATAATGCATGTTATATTGAAAATATTGGGAGTAGTAAGTATAATTATTGTAGTTCTAGCGATAATAACTGCATAATATGGGTAATAGTGCATGTAATATTGATAATATTGGGAGTAATTAGTATATTTATTATAGCTCTGACGATAATAATAGTATAATATGGGTAATAATGCATGTTATATTGATAATATTGGGATTAATATGTATATTTATTATAGTTCTGACGGTAATAACAGTATAATATGGGTAATAATGCATGTTATATTGATAATATTGGGAGTAATAAGTATATTTATTATAGTTCTGACGATAATAACAGTATAATATGGGTAATAATGCATGTTATATTGATAATATTGGGTCTAATAAGTATAATTATTATAGTTCTAGCGATAATAACTGCATAATATGGGTAATAATGCATGTTATACTGATAATAATATAAGTAATAAGTATAACTATTATAGTTCTAGCGATAACAACTGTATAATATGGGTAATAATGCATGTTATATTGATAATATTGGGAGTAGTAAGTATATTTATTATAGTTCTGACGATAATAACAGTATAATATGGGTAATAATGCATGTTATATTGACAATATTGGGAGTAATAAGTATAATTATTGTAGTTCTAGCGATAATAACTGCATAATATGGGTAATAATGCATGTAATATTGATAATATTGGGAGTAATTAGTATATTTATTATAGCTCTGACGATAATAATAGTATAATATGGGTAATAATGCATGTTATATTGATAATATTGGGATTAATATGTATATTTATTATAGTTCTGACGGTAATAACAGTATAATATGGGTAATAATGCATGTTATATTGATAATATTGGGACTAATAAGTATAACTATTATAGTTCTAGCGATAATAACTGCATAATAGGGGTAATAATGCATGTTATACGGATAATAATATAAGTAATAAGTATAACTATTATAGTTCTAGCGATAATAACTGTATAATATGGGTAATAATGCATGACATATTGATAATATTAGGAGTAATAAGTATAATTATTATAGTTCTAGCGATAGTAACTGCATAATATGGGTAACAGTGCATGTTATATTGATTGTAATAAAAGTAATAAGTATAATTATTATAGTTCGAGCGATAATAACTGCATAATATGGGTAATAGTGCATGCTATATTGATAATAATAAAAGTAATACGTATAATTATTGTAGTTCTAGCGATAATAACTGCATAATATGGGTAATAATGCATGTTATATTGATAATATTGTGAGTAATTAGTATATTTATTATAGTTCTGACGATAATAATAGTATAATATGGGTAATAATGCATGTTATATTGATATTATTGGGATTAATAAGTATATTTATTATAGTTCTGACGATAATAACGGTATAGTATGGGTAATAATGCATGTTATATTGATAATATTGGGTCTAATAAGTATAATTATTATAGTTCTAGCGATAATAACTGCATAATAGGGGTAATAATGCATGTTATACTGATAATAATATAAGTAATAAGTATAACTATTATAGTTCTAGCGATAATAACTGTATAATATGGGTAATAATGCATGTTATATTGAAAATATTGGGAGTAGTAAGTATAATTATTGTAGTTCTAGCGATAATAACTGAATAATATGGGTAATAGTGCATGTAATATTGATAATATTGCGAGTAATTAGTATATTTATTATAGTTCTGACGGTAATAACAGTATAATATGGGTAATAATGCATGTTATATTGATAATATTGGGAGTAATAGGTATATTTATTATAGTTCTGACGATAATAACAGTATAATATGGGTAATAATGCATGTTATATTGATAATATTGGGTCTAATAAGTATAATTATTATAGTTCTAGCGATAATAACTGCATAATATGGGTAATAATGCATGTTATACTGATAATAATATAAGTAATAAGTATAACTATTATAGTTCTAGCGATAACAACTGTATAATATGGGTAATAATGCATGTTATATTGATAATATTGGGAGTAGTAAGTATATTTATTATAGTTCTGACGATAATAACAGTATAATATGGGTAATAATGCATGTTATATTGACAATATTGGGAGTAATAAGTATAATTATTGTAGTTCTAGCGATAATAACTGCATAATATGGGTAATAATGCATGTAATATTGATAATATTGGGAGTAATTAGTATATTTATTATAGCTCTGACGATAATAATAGTATAATATGGGTAATAATGCATGTTATATTGATAATATTGGGATTAATATGTATATTTATTATAGTTCTGACGGTAATAACAGTATAATATGGGTAATAATGCATGTTATATTGATAATATTGGGACTAATAAGTATAACTATTATAGTTCTAGCGATAATAACTGCATAATAGGGGTAATAATGCATGTTATACGGATAATAATATAAGTAATAAGTATAACTATTATAGTTCTAGCGATAATAACTGTATAATATGGGTAATAATGCATGTTATATTGATAATATTGGGAGTAGTAAGTATAATTATTGTAGTTCTAGCGATAATAACTGCATAATATGGGTAATAATGCATGTTATATTGATAATATTGGAAACAATAAGTATATTTATTATAGTTCTGACGATAATAACAGTATAATATGGGTAATAATACATGTTATATTGATAATATTGGTAGTAATAAGTATATTTATTATAGTTCTGACGATAATAACAGTATAATATGGGTAATAATGCATGTTATATTGATAATATTGGGTCTAATAAGTATAATTATTATAGTTCTAGCGATAATAACTGCATAATATGGGTAATAATGCATGTTATACTGATAATAATATAAGTAATAAGTATAACTATTATAGTTCTAGCGATAATAACTGCATAATATGGGTAATAATGCATGTTATACTGACAATAATACAAGTAATAAGTATAATTATTATAGTTCGAGCGATAATAACTGCATAATATGGGTAATAGCGCATGTTATATTGATAGCAATAAAAGTAATAAGTATAATTATTATACATCCAGCTATAATAACTGCATAAGATGGGTAATAGTGCATGTTATATTGATAATAATAAAAGTAATAAGTATAATTATTGTAGTTCTAGCGATAATAACTGCATAATATTGGTAATAATGCATGTTATATTGATAATATTGGGAGTAATAAGTATATTTATTATAGTTCTGACGATAATAACAGTACAATATGGGGAATATTGCAAGTTATATTGATAATATTGGAAGTAATAAGTATAATTATTATAGTTCCAGCGATAATAACTGCATAATAGGAGTAATAATGCATGTTATACGGATAATAATACAAGTAATAAGTATAATTATTATAGTTCGAGCGATAATAACTGCATAATAAGGGTAATAGCGCATGTTATATTGATAGTAATAAAAGTAATAAGTATAATTATTATAGATCCAGCTATAATAACTGCATAAGATGGGTAATAGTGCATGTTATATTGATAATAATAAAAGTAATAAGTATAATTATTGTAGTTCTAGCGATAATAACTGCATAATATTGGTAATAATGCATGTTATATTGATAATATTGGGAGTAATAAGTATATTTATTATAGTTCTGATGATAATAACAGTACAATATGGGGAATATTGCAAGTTATATTGATAATATTGGAAGTAATAAGTATAATTATTATAGTTCCAGCGATAGTAACGGCATAATAGGAGTAATAATGCATGTTATACGGATAATAATATAAGTAATAAGTATAAATATTATAGTTCTAGCGCTAATAACTGTATAATATGGGTAATAATGCATGTTATATTGACAATATTGGGAGTAATAAGTATAATTATTGTAGTTCTAGCGACAATAACTGCATAATATGGGTAATAATGCATGTTATATTGATAACATTGGGAGTAGTTAGTATATTTATTATAGTTCTGACGATAATAACAGTATAATATGGGTAATAATGCATGTTATATTGATAATATTGGGAGTAATTAGTATATTTATTATAGTTCTGACGGTAATAACAGTATAATATGGGTAATAATGCATGAAATATTGATAATATTAGGAGTAATAAGTATAATTATTGTAGTTCTAGCGATAATAACTGCATAATATGGGTAATAATGCATGTTATATTGATAATATTGGGAATAATAAGTATATTTATTATAGTTCTGACGATAATAACAGTATAATATGAGTAATAATGCATGTTATATTGATAATATTGGGAGTAATAAGTATATTTATTATAGTTCTGACGATAATAACAGTATAATATGGGTAATAATGCATGTTATATTGATAATATTGGGATTAATATGTAAATTTATTATAGTTCTGACGGTAATAACAGTATAATATGGGTAATAATGCATGTTATATTGATAATATTGGGAGTAATAAGTATATTTATTATAGTTCTGACGGTAATAACAGTATAATATGGGTAATAATGCATGTTATATTGATAATATTGGGAGTAATAAGTATAATTATTGTAGTTCTAGCGATAATAACTGCATAATATGGGTAATAATGCATGTTATATTGATAATATTGGGAATAATAAGTATATTTATTATAGTTCTGACGATAATAACAGTATAATATGAGTAATAATGCATGTTATATTGATAATATTGGGAGTAATAAGTATATTTATTATAGTTCTGACGATAATAACAGTATAATATGGGTAATAATGCATGTTATATTGATAATATTGGGATTAATATGTAAATTTATTATAGTTCTGACGGTAATAACAGTATAATATGGGTAATAATGCATGTTATATTGATAATATTGGGAGTAATAAGTATATTTATTATAGTTCTGACGGTAATAACAGTATAATATGGGTAATAATGCATGTTATATTGATAATATTGGGAGTAATAAGTATAATTATTGTAGTTCTAGCGATAATAACTGCATAATATGGGTAATAATGCATGTTATATTGATAATATTGGGAATAATAAGTATATTTATTATAGTTCTGACGATAATAACAGTATAATATGAGTAATAATGCATGTTATATTGATAATATTGGGAGTAATAAGTATATTTATTATAGCTCTGACGATAATAATAGTATAATATGGGTAATAATGCATGTTATATTGATAATATTGGGATTAATATGTATATTTATTATAGTTCTGACGGTAATAACAGTATAATATGGGTAATAATGCATGTTATATTGATAATATTGGGAGTAATAAGTATATTTATTATAGTTCTGACGATAATAACAGTATAATATGGGTAATAATGCATGTTATATTGATAATATAGGGTCTAATAAGTATAATTATTATAGTTCTAGCGATAATAACTGCATAATATGGGTAATAATGCATGTTATACTGATAATAATATAAGTAATAAGTATAACTATTATAGTTCTAGCGATAACAACTGTATAATATGGGTAATAATGCATGTTATATTGATAATATTGGGAGTAGTAAGTATATTTATTATAGTTCTGACGATAATAACAGTATAATATGGGTAATAATGCATGTTATATTGACAATATTGGGAGTAATAAGTATAATTATTGTAGTTCTAGCGATAATAACTGCATAATATGGGTAATAATGCATGTAATATTGATAATATTGGGAGTAATTAGTATATTTATTATAGCTCTGACGATAATAATAGTATAATATGGGTAATAATGCATGTTATATTGATAATATTGGGACTAATAAGTATAACTATTATAGTTCTAGCGATAATAACTGCATAATAGGAGTAATAATGCATGTTATACTGATAATAATATAAGTAATAAGTATAACTATTATAGTTCTAGCGCTAATAACTGTATAATATGGGTAATAATGCATGTTATGTTGATAATATTGGGAGTAATAAGTATAACTATTATAGTTCTAGCGATAATAACTGCATAATATGGGTAATAATGCATGTTATATTGATAATATTGGGAATAATAAGTATATTTATTATAGTTCTGACGATAATAACAGTATAATATGGGTAATAATACATGTTATATTGATAATATTGGGTGTAATAAGTATATTTATTATAGTTCTGATGATAATAACAGTATAATATGGGTAATAATGCATGTTATATTGATAATATTGGGATTAATATGTATATTTATTATAGTTCTGACGGTAATAACAGTATAATATGGGTAATAATGCATGTTATATTGATAATATTGGGACTAATAAGTATAACTATTATAGTTCTAGCGATAATAACTGCATAATAGGGGTAATAATGCATGTTATACGGATAATAATATAAGTAATAAGTATAACTATTATAGTTCTAGCGATAACAACTGTATAATATGGGTAATAATGCATGTTATATTGATAATATTGGGATTAATATGTATATTTATTATAGTTCTGACGATAATAACAGTATAATATGGGTAATAATGCATGTTATATTGACAATATTGGGAGTAATAAGTATAATTATTGTAGTTCTAGCGATAATAACTGCATAATATGGGTAATAATGCATGTAATATTGATAATATTGGGAGTAATTAGTATATTTATTATAGCTCTGACGATAATAATAGTATAATATGGGTAATAATGCATGTTATATTGATAATATTGGGATTAATATGTATATTTATTATAGTTCTGACGGTAATAACAGTATAATATGGGTAATAATGCATGTTATATTGATAATATTGGGACTAATAAGTATAACTATTATAGTTCTAGCGATAATAACTGCATAATAGGAGTAATAATGCATGTTATACTGATAATAATATAAGTAATAAGTATAACTATTATAGTTCTAGCGCTAATAACTGTATAATATGGGTAATAATGCATGTTATGTTGATAATATTGGGAGTAATAAGTATAACTATTATAGTTCTAGCGATAATAACTGCATAATATGGGTAATAATGCATGTTATATTGATAATATTGGGTGTAATAAGTATATTTATTATAGTTCTGACGATAATAACAGTACAATATGGGGAGTATTGCAAGTAATATTGATAATATTGGAAGTAATAAGTATAATTATTATAGTTCCAGCGATAGTAACTGCATAATAGGAGTAATGATGCATGTTATACGGATAATAATATAAGTAATAAATATAACTATTATAGTTCTAGCGCTAATAACTGTATAATATGGGTAATAATGCATGTTATATTGATAATATTGGGAGTAATAAGTATAATTATTGTAGTTCTAGCGATAATAACTGCCGAATTATATCCGTAATAATGCATGTTATGTTGATAACATTGGGAGTAATAAGTATAATTATTGTAGTTCTAGCGATAATAACTGCATAATATGGGTAATAATGCATGTTATGTTGATAATATTGGGAGTAATAAGTATATTTATTATAGTTCTGACGATAATAACAGTATAATATGGGTAATAATACATGTTATATTGATAATATTGGGAATAATAAGTATAATTATTATAGTTCTAGCGATAATAAGTGCATAATAGGGGTAATAATGCATGTTATACTGATAATAATATAAGTAATAAGTATAACTATTATAGTTCTAGCGATAATAACTGAATAATATGGGTAATAATGCATGTTATATTGAAAATATTGGGAGTAGTAAGTATAATTATTGTAGTTCTAGCGATAATAACTGCATAATATGGGTAATAGTGCATGTAATATTGATAATATTGGGAGTAATTAGTATATTTATTATAGCTCTGACGATAATAATAGTATAATATGGGTAATAATGCATGTTATGTTGATAATATTGGGAGTAGTAAGTATAACTATTATAGTTCTAGCGATAATAACTGCATAATATGGGTAATAATGCATGTTATATTGATAATATTGGGAATAATAAGTATATTTATTATAGTTCTGACGATAATAACAGTATAATATGGGTAATAATACATGTTATATTGATAATATTGGGTGTAATAAGTATATTTATTATAGTTCTGACGATAATAACAGTACAATATGGGGAATATTGCAAGTTATATTGATAATATTGGAAGTAATAAGTATAATTATTATAGTTCCAGCGATAGTAACTGCATAATAGGAGTAATGATGCATGTTATACGGATAATAATATAAGTAATAAATATAACTATTATAGTTCTAGCGCTAATAACAGTATAATATGGGTAATAATGCATGTTATATTGATAATATTGGGAGTAGTAAGTATAATTATTGTAGTTCTAGCGATAATAACTGCATAACATGGGTAATAATGCATGTAATGTTGATAACATTGGGAGTAATAAGTATAATTATTGTAGTTCTAGCGATAATAACTACATAATGTGGGTAATAATGCATGTTATGTTGATAATATTGGGAGTAATAAGTATATTTATTATAGTTCTGACGATAATAACAGTATAATATGGGTAATAATGCATGTTATATTGATAATATTGGGTCTAATAAGTATAATTATTATAGTTCTAGCGATAATAACTGCATAATATGGGTAATAATGCATGTTATACTGATAATAATATAAGTAATAAGTATAACTATTATAGTTCTAGCGATAACAACTGTATAATATGGGTAATAATGCATGTTATATTGATAATATTGGGAGTAGTAAGTATATTTATTATAGTTCTGACGATAATAACAGTATAATATGGGTAATAATGCATGTTATATTGACAATATTGGGAGTAATAAGTATAATTATTGTAGTTCTAGCGATAATAACTGCATAATATGGGTAATAATGCATGTAATATTGATAATATTGGTAGTAATTAGTATATTTATTATAGCTCTGACGATAATAATAGTATAATATGGGTAATAATGCATGTTATATTGATAATATTGGGATTAATATGTATATTTATTATAGTTCTGACGGTAATAACAGTATAATATGGGTAATAATGCATGTTATATTGATAATATTGGGACTAATAAGTATAACTATTATAGTTCTAGCGATAATAACTGCATAATAGGGGTAATAATGCATGTTATACGGATAATAATATAAGTAATAAGTATAACTATTATAGTTCTAGCGATAATAACTGTATAATATGGGTAATAATGCATGTTATATTGATAATATTGGGAGTAGTAAGTATAATTATTGTAGTTCTAGCGATAATAACTGCATAATATGGGTAATAATGCATATTATATTGATAATATTGGGAATAATAAGTATATTTATTATAGTTCTGACGATAATAACAGTATAATATGGGTAATAATACATGTTATATTGATAATATTGGGAGTAATAAGTGTATTTATTATAGTTCTGACGATAATAACAGTACAATATGGGGAATATTGCAAGTTATATTGATAATATTGGAAGTAATAAGTATAATTATTATAGTTCCAGCGATAATAACTGCATAATAGGAGTAATAATGCATGTTATACGGATAATAATATAAGTAATAAGTATAACTATTATAGTTCTAGCGATAATAACTGTATAATATGGGTAATAATGCATGTTATATTGATAATATTGGGAGTAGTAAGTATAATTATTGTAGTTCTAGCGATAATAACTGCATAATATGGGTAATAATGCATATTATATTGATAATATTGGGAATAATAAGTATATTTATTATAGTTCTGACGATAATAACAGTATAATATGGGTAATAATACATGTTATATTGATAATATTGGGAGTAATAAGTGCATTTATTATAGTTCTGACGATAATAACAGTACAATATGGGGAATATTGCAAGTTATATTGATAATATTGGAAGTAATAAGTATAATTATTATAGTTCCAGCGATAATAACTGCATAATAGGAGTAATAATGCATGTTATACGGATAATAATATAAGTAATAAGTATAACTATTATAGTTCTAGCGCTAATAACTGCATAATATGGGAAATAATGCATGTTATATTGATAATATTGGGAATAATAAGTATATTTACTATAGTTCTGACGATAATAACAATATAATATGGGTAATAATGCATGTTATATTGATAATATTGGGAGTAATATGTATAATTATTATAGTTCCAGCGATAATAACAGTATAATATGGGTAATAATACATGTTATATTGATAATATTGGGAGTAATAAGTGTATTTATTATAGTTCTGACGATAATAACAGTACAATATGGGGAATATTGCAAGTTATATTGATAATATTGGAAGTAATAAGTATAATTATTATAGTTCCAGCGATAATAACTGCATAATAGGAGTAATAATGCATGTTATACTGATAATAATATAAGTAATAAGTATAACTATTATAGTTCTAGCGCTAATAACTGTATAATATGGGTAATAATGCATGTTATGTTGATAATATTGGGAGTAGTAAGTATAACTATTATAGTTCTAGCGATAATAACTGCATAATATGGGTAATAATGCATGTTATATTGATAATATTGGGAATAATAAGTATATTTATTATAGTTCTGACGATAATAACAGTATAATATGGGTAATAATACATGTTATATTGATAATATTGGGTGTAATAAGTATATTTATTATAGTTCTGACGATAATAACAGTACAATATGGGGAATATTGCAAGTTATATTGATAATATTGGAAGTAATAAGTATAATTATTATAGTTCCAGCGATAGTAACTGCATAATAGGAGTAATGATGCATGTTATACGGATAATAATATAAGTAATAAATATAACTATTATAGTTCTAGCGCTAATAACAGTATAATATGGGTAATAATGCATGTTATATTGATAATATTGGGAGTAGTAAGTATAATTATTGTAGTTCTAGCGATAATAACTGCATAACATGGGTAATAATGCATGTAATGTTGATAACATTGGGAGTAATAAGTATAATTATTGTAGTTCTAGCGATAATAACTACATAATGTGGGTAATAATGCATGTTATGTTGATAATATTGGGAGTAATAAGTATATTTATTATAGTTCTGACGATAATAACAGTATAATATGGGTAATAATACATGTTATATTGATAATATTGGGAAAAATAAGTATAATTATTATAGTTCTAGCGATAATAAGTGCATAATATGGGTAATAGTGCATGTTATATTGATAATAGTAAAAGTAATAAGTATAACTATTATAGTTCTAGCGATAATAACTGCATAATATGGGTAATAATGCATGTTATACTGATAATAATACAAGTAATAAGTATAATTATTATAGTTCGAGCGATAATAACTGCATAATATGGGTAATAGCGCATGTTATATTGATAGCAATAAAAGTAATAAGTATAATTATTATACATCCAGCTATAATAACTGCATAAGATGGGTAATAGTGCATGTTATATTGATAATAATAAAAGTAATAAGTATAATTATTGTAGTTCTAGCGATAAAAACTGCATAATATTGGTAATAATGCATGTTATATTGATAATATTGGGAGTAATAAGTATATTTATTATAGTTCTGACGATAATAACAGTACAATATGGGGAATATTGCAAGTTATATTGATAATATTGGAAGTAATAAGTATAATTATTATAGTTCCAGCGATAATAACTGCATAATAGGAGTAATAATGCATGTTATACGGATAATAATATAAGTAATAAGTATAACTATTATAGTTCTAGCGATAATAACTGTATAATATGGGTAATAATGCATGTTATATTGATAATATTGGGAGTAGTAAGTATAATTATTGTAGTTCTAGCGATAATAACTGCATAATATGGGTAATAGTGCATGTAATATTGATAATATTGGGAGTAATTAGTATATTTATTATAGCTCTGACGATAATAATAGTATAATATGGGTAATAATGCATGTTATATTGATAATATTGGGATTAATATGTATATTTATTATAGTTCTGACGGTAATAACAGTATAATATGGGTAATAATGCATGTTATATTGATAATATTGGGAGTAATAAGTATATTTATTATAGTTCTGACGATAATAACAGTATAATATGGGTAATAATGCATGTTATATTGATAATATTGGGTCTAATAAGTATAATTATTATAGTTCTAGCGATAATAACTGCATAATATGGGTAATAATGCATGTTCTACTGATAATAATATAAGTAATAAGTATAACTATTATAGTTCTAGCGATAACAACTGTATAATATGGGTAATAATGCATGTTATATTGATAATATTGGGAGTAGTAAGTATATTTATTATAGTTCTGACGATAATAACAGTATAATATGGGTAATAATGCATGTTATATTGACAATATTGGGAGTAATAAGTATAATTATTGTAGTTCTAGCGATAATAACTGCATAATATGGGTAATAATGCATGTAATATTGATAATATTGGGAGTAATTAGTATATTTATTATAGCTCTGACGATAATAATAGTATAATATGGGTAATAATGCTTGTTATATTGATAATATTGGGATTAATATGTATATTTATTATAGTTCTGACGGTAATAACAGTATAATATGGGTAATAATGCATGTTATATTGATAATATTGGGACTAATAAGTATAACTATTATAGTTCTAGCGATAATAACTGCATAATAGGGGTAATAATGCATGTTATACGGATAATAATATAAGTAATAAGTATAACTATTATAGTTCTAGCGATAATAACTGTATAATATGGGTAATAATGCATGACATATTGATAATATTAGGAGTAATAAGTATAATTATTATAGTTCTAGCGATAGTAACTGCATAATATGGGTAACAGTGCATGTTATATTGATTGTAATAAAAGTAATAAGTATAATTATTATAGTTCGAGCGATAATAACTGCATAATATGGGTAATAGTGCATGCTATATTGATAATAATAAAAGTAATACGTATAATTATTGTAGTTCTAGCGATAATAACTGCATAATATGGGTAATAATGCATGTTATATTGATAATATTGTGAGTAATTAGTATATTTATTATAGTTCTGACGATAATAATAGTATAATATGGGTAATAATGCATGTTATATTGATATTATTGGGATTAATAAGTATATTTATTATAGTTCTGACGATAATAACGGTATAGTATGGGTAATAATGCATGTTATATTGATAATATTGGGTCTAATAAGTATAATTATTATAGTTCTAGCGATAATAACTGCATAATAGGGGTAATAATGCATGTTATACTGATAATAATATAAGTAATAAGTATAACTATTATAGTTCTAGCGATAATAACTGTATAATATGGGTAATAATGCATGTTATATTGAAAATATTGGGAGTAGTAAGTATAATTATTGTAGTTCTAGCGGTAATAACTGAATAATATGGGTAATAGTGCATGTAATATTGATAATATTGGGAGTAATTAGTATATTTATTATAGCTCTGACGATAATAATAGTATAATATGGGTAATAATGCATGTTATATTGATAATATTGGGATTAATATGTATATTTATTATAGTTCTGACGGTAATAACAGTATAATATGGGTAATAATGCATGTTATATTGATAATATTGGGAGTAATAAGTATATTTATTATAGTTCTGACGATAATAACAGTATAATATGGGTAATAATGCATGTTATATTGATAATATTGGGTCTAATAAGTATAATTATTATAGTTCTAGCGATAATAACTGCATAATATGGGTAATAATGCATGTTATACTGATAATAATATAAGTAATAAGTATAACTATTATAGTTCTAGCGATAACAACTGTATAATATGGGTAATAATGCATGTTATATTGATAATATTGGGAGTAGTAAGTATATTTATTATAGTTCTGACGATAATAACAGTATAATATGGGTAATAATGCATGTTATATTGACAATATTGGGAGTAATAAGTATAATTATTGTAGTTCTAGCGATAATAACTGCATAATATGGGTAATAATGCATGTTATATTGATAATATTGGGATTAATATGTATATTTATTATAGTTCTGACGGTAATAACAGTATAATATGGGTAATAATGCATGTTATATTGATAATATTGGGACTAATAAGTATAACTATTATAGTTCTAGCGATAATAACTGCATAATAGGGGTAATAATGCATGTTATACGGATAATAATATAAGTAATAAGTATAACTATTATAGTTCTAGCGATAATAACTGTATAATATGGGTAATAATGCATGTTATATTGATAATATTGGGAGTAGTAAGTATAATTATTGTAGTTCTAGCGATAATAACTGCATAATATGGGTAATAATGCATGTTATATTGATAATATTGGAAACAATAAGTATATTTATTATAGTTCTGACGATAATAACAGTATAATATGGGTAATAATACATGTTATATTGATAATATTGGTAGTAATAAGTATATTTATTATAGTTCTGACGATAATAACAGTATAATATGGGTAATAATGCATGTTATATTGACAATATTGGGAGTAATAAGTATAATTATTGTAGTTCTAGCGATAATAACTGCATAATATGGGTAATAATGCATGTAATATTGATAATATTGGGAGTAATTAGTATATTTATTATAGCTCTGACGATAATAATAGTATAATATGGGTAATAATGCATGTTATATTGATAATATTGGGATTAATATGTATATTTATTATAGTTCTGACGGTAATAACAGTATAATATGGGTAATAATGCATGTTATATTGATAATATTGGGACTAATAAGTATAACTATTATAGTTCTAGCGATAATAACTGCATAATAGGGGTAATAATGCATGTTATACGGATAATAATATAAGTAATAAGTATAACTATTATAGTCCTAGCGATAATAACTGTATAATATGGGTAATAATGCATGTTATATTGATAATATTGGGAGTAGTAAGTATAATTATTGTAGTTCTAGCGATAATAACTGCATAATATGGGTAATAATTCATATTATATTGATAATATTGGGAATAATAAGTATATTTATTATAGTTCTGACGATAATAACAGTATAATATGGGTAATAATACATGTTATATTGATAATATTGGGAGTAATAAGTGTATTTATTATAGTTCTGACGATAATAACAGTACAATATGGGGAATATTGCAAGTTATATTGATAATATTGGAAGTAATAAGTATAATTATTATAGTTCCAGCGATAATAACTGCATAATAGGAGTAATAATGCATGTTATACGGATAATAATATAAGTAATAAGTATAACTATTATAGTTCTAGCGATAATAACTGTATAATATGGGTAATAATGCATGTTATATTCATAATATTGGGAGTAGTAATTATAATTATTGTAGTTCTAGCGATAATAACTGCATAATATGGGTAATAATGCATATTATATTGATAATATTGGGAATAATAAGTATATTTATTATAGTTCTGACGATAATAACAGTATAATATGGGTAATAATACATGTTATATTGATAATATTGGGAGTAATAAGTGTATTTATTATAGTTCTGACGATAATAACAGTACAATATGGGGAATATTGCAAGTTATATTGATAATATTGGAAGTAATAAGTATAATTATTATAGTTCCAGCGATAATAACTGCATAATAGGAGTAATAATGCATGTTATACGGATAATAATATAAGTAATAAGTATAACTATTATAGTTCTAGCGCTAATAACTGCATAATATGGGAAATAATGCATGTTATATTGATAATATTGGGAATAATAAGTATATTTACTATAGTTCTGACGATAATAACAATATAATATGGGTAATAATGCATGTTATATTGATAATATTGGGAGTAATATGTATAATTATTATAGTTCCAGCGATAATAACAGTATAATATGGGTAATAATACATGTTATATTGATAATATTGGGAGTAATAAGTGTATTTATTATAGTTCTGACGATAATAACAGTACAATATGGGGAATATTGCAAGTTATATTGATAATATTGGAAGTAATAAGTATAATTATTATAGTTCCAGCGATAATAACTGCATAATAGGAGTAATAATGCATGTTATACTGATAATAATATAAGTAATAAGTATAACTATTATAGTTCTAGCGCTAATAACTGTATAATATGGGTAATAATGCATGTTATGTTGATAATATTGGGAGTAGTAAGTATAACTATTATAGTTCTAGCCATAATAACTGCATAATATGGGTAATAATGCATGTTATATTGATAATATTGGGAATAATAAGTATATTTATTATAGTTCTGACGATAATAACAGTATAATATGGGTAATAATACATGTTATATTGATAATATTGGGTGTAATAAGTATATTTATTATAGTTCTGACGATAATAACAGTACAATATGGGGAATATTGCAAGTTATATTGATAATATTGGAAGTAATAAGTATAATTATTATAGTTCCAGCGATAGTAACTGCATAATAGGAGTAATGATGCATGTTATACGGATAATAATATAAGTAATAAATATAACTATTATAGTTCTAGCGCTAATAACAGTATAATATGGGTAATAATGCATGTTATATTGATAATATTGGGAGTAGTAAGTATAATTATTGTAGTTCTAGCGATAATAACTGCATAATATGGGTAATAATGCATGTAATGTTGATAACATTGGGAGTAATAAGTATAATTATTGTAGTTCTAGCGATAATAACTACATAATGTGGGTAATAATGCATGTTATGTTGATAATATTGGGAGTAATAAGTATATTTATTATAGTTCTGACGATAATAACAGTATAATATGGGTAATAATACATGTTATATTGATAATATTGGGAAAAATAAGTATAATTATTATAGTTCTAGCGATAATAAGTGCATAATATGGGTAATAGTGCATGTTATATTGATAATAGTAAAAGTAATAAGTATAACCATTATAGTTCTAGCGATAATAACTGCATAATATTGGTAATAATGCATGTTATACTGATAATAATACAAGTAATAAGTATAATTATTATAGTTCGAGCGATAATAACTGCATAATATGGGTAATAGCGCATGTTATATTGATAGCAATAAAAGTAATAAGTATAATTATTATACATCCAGCTATAATAACTGCATAAGATGGGTAATAGTGCATGTTATATTGATAATAATAAAAGTAATAAGTATAATTATTGTAGTTCTAGCGATAAAAACTGCATAATATTGGTAATAATGCATGTTATATTGATAATATTGGGAGTAATAAGTATATTTATTATAGTTCTGACGATAATAACAGTACAATATGGGGAATATTGCAAGTTATATTGATAATATTGGAAGTAATAAGTATAATTATTATAGTTCCAGCGATAATAACTGCATAATAGGAGTAATAATGCATGTTATACGGATAATAATATAAGTAATAAGTATAACTATTATAGTTCTAGCGATAATAACTGTATAATATGGGTAATAATGCATGTTATATTGAATAATATTGGGAGTAGTAAGTATAATTATTGTAGTTCTAGCGATAATAACTGCATAATATGGGTAATAGTGCATGTAATATTGATAATATTGGGAGTAATTAGTATATTTATTATAGCTCTGACGATAATAATAGTATAATATGGGCAATAATGCATGTTATATTGATAATATTGGGATTAATATGTATATTTATTATAGTTCTGACGGTAATAACAGTATAATATGGGTAATAATGCATGCTATATTGATAATATTGGGAGTAATAAGTATATTTATTATAGTTCTGACGATAATAACAGTATAATATGGGTAATAATGCATGTTATATTGATAATATTGGGTCTAATAAGTATAATTATTATAGTTCTAGCGATAATAACTGCATAATATGGGTAATAATGCATGTTCTACTGATAATAATATAAGTAATAAGTATAACTATTATAGTTCTAGCGATAACAACTGTATAATATGGGTAATAATGCATGTTATATTGATAATATTGGGAGTAGTAAGTATATTTATTATAGTTCTGACGATAATAACAGTATAATATGGGTAATAATGCATGTTATATTGACAATATTGGGAGTAATAAGTATAATTATTGTAGTTCTAGCGATAATAACTGCATAATATGGGTAATAATGCATGTAATATTGATAATATTGGGAGTAATTAGTATATTTATTATAGCTCTGACGATAATAATAGTATAATATGGGTAATAATGCTTGTTATATTGATAATATTGGGATTAATATGTATATTTATTATAGTTCTGACGGTAATAACAGTATAATATGGGTAATAATGCATGTTATATTGATAATATTGGGACTAATAAGTATAACTATTATAGTTCTAGCGATAATAACTGCATAATAGGGGTAATAATGCATGTTATACGGATAATAATATAAGTAATAAGTATAACTATTATAGTTCTAGCGATAATAACTGTATAATATGGGTAATAATGCATGACATATTGATAATATTAGGAGTAATAAGTATAATTATTATAGTTCTAGCGATAGTAACTGCATAATATGGGTAACAGTGCATGTTATATTGATTGTAATAAAAGTAATAAGTATAATTATTATAGTTCGAGCGATAATAACTGCATAATATGGGTAATAGTGCATGCTATATTGATAATAATAAAAGTAATACGTATAATTATTGTAGTTCTAGCGATAATAACTGCATAATATGGGTAATAATGCATGTTATATTGATAATATTGTGAGTAATTAGTATATTTATTATAGTTCTGACGATAATAATAGTATAATATGGGTAATAATGCATGTTATATTGATATTATTGGGATTAATAAGTATATTTATTATAGTTCTGACGATAATAACGGTATAGTATGGGTAATAATGCATGTTATATTGATAATATTGGGTCTAATAAGTATAATTATTATAGTTCTAGCGATAATAACTGCATAATAGGGGTAATAATGCATGTTATACTGATAATAATATAAGTAATAAGTATAACTATTATAGTTCTAGCGATAATAACTGTATAATATGGGTAATAATGCATGTTATATTGAAAATATTGGGAGTAGTAAGTATAATTATTGTAGTTCTAGCGATAATAACTGAATAATATGGGTAATAGTGCATGTAATATTGATAATATTGGGAGTAATTAGTATATTTATTATAGCTCTGACGATAATAATAGTATAATATGGGTAATAATGCATGTTATATTGATAATATTGGGATTAATATGTATATTTATTATAGTTCTGACGGTAATAACAGTATAATATGGGTAATAATGCATGTTATATTGATAATATTGGGAGTAATAAGTATATTTATTATAGTTCTGACGATAATAACAGTATAATATGGGTAATAATGCATGTTATATTGATAATATTGGGTCTAATAAGTATAATTATTATAGTTCTAGCGATAATAACTGCATAATATGGGTAATAATGCATGTTATACTGATAATAATATAAGTAATAAGTATAACTATTATAGTTCTAGCGATAACAACTGTATAATATGGGTAATAATGCATGTTATATTGATAATATTGGGAGTAGTAAGTATATTTATTATAGTTCTGACGATAATAACAGTATAATATGGGTAATAATGCATGTTATATTGACAATATTGGGAGTAATAAGTATAATTATTGTAGTTCTAGCGATAATAACTGCATAATATGGGTAATAATGCATGTAATATTGATAATATTGGGAGTAATTAGTATATTTATTATAGCTCTGACGATAATAATAGTATAATATGGGTAATAATGCATGTTATATTGATAATATTGGGATTAATATGTATATTTATTATAGTTCTGACGGTAATAACAGTATAATATGGGTAATAATGCATGTTATATTGATAATATTGGGACTAATAAGTATAACTATTATAGTTCTAGCGATAATAACTGCATAATAGGGGTAATAATGCATGTTATACGGATAATAATATAAGTAATAAGTATAACTATTATAGTTCTAGCGATAATAACTGTATAATATGGGTAATAATGCATGTTATATTGATAATATTGGGAGTAGTAAGTATAATTATTGTAGTTCTAGCGATAATAACTGCATAATATGGGTAATAATGCATGTTATATTGATAATATTGGAAACAATAAGTATATTTATTATAGTTCTGACGATAATAACAGTATAATATGGGTAATAATACATGTTATATTGATAATATTGGTAGTAATAAGTATATTTATTATAGTTCTGACGATAATAACAGTATAATATGGGTAATAATGCATGTTATATTGATAATATTGGGTCTAATAAGTATAATTATTATAGTTCTAGCGATAATAACTGCATAATATGGGTAATAATGCATGTTATACTGATAATAATATAAGTAATAAGTATAACTATTATAGTTCTAGCGATAATAACTGCATAATATGGGTAATAATGCATGTTATACTGATAATAATACAAGTAATAAGTATATTTATTATAGTTCTGACGATAATAACAGTACAATATGGGGAATATTGCAAGTTATATTGATAATATTGGAAGTAATAAGTATAATTATTATAGTTCCAGCGATAGTAACTGCAGAATAGGAGTAATGATGCATGTTATACGGATAATAATATAAGTAATAAATATAACTATTATAGTTCTAGCGCTAATAACAGTATAATATGGGTAATAATGCATGTTATATTGATAATATTGGGAGTAGTAAGTATAATTATTGTAGTTCTAGCGATAATAACTGCATAATATGGGTAATAATGCATGTAATGTTGATAACATTGGGAGTAATAAGTATAATTATTGTAGTTCTAGCGATAATAACTACATAATATGGGTAATAATGCATGTTATGTTGATAATATTGGGAGTAATAAGTATATTTATTATAGTCCTGACGATAATAACAGTATAATATGGGTAATAATACATGTTATATTGATAATATTGGGAAAAATAAGTATAATTATTATAGTTCTAGCGATAATAAGTGCATAATATGGGTAATAGTGCATGTTATATTGATAATAGTAAAAGTAATAAGTATAACTATTATAGTTCTAGCGATAATAACTGCATAATATGGGTAATAATGCATGTTATACTGATAATAATACAAGTAATAAGTATAATTATTATAGTTCGAGCGATAATAACTGCATAATATGGGTAATAGCGCATGTTATATTGATAGCAATAAAAGTAATAAGTATAATTATTATACATCCAGCTATAATAACTGCATAAGATGGGTAATAGTGCATGTTATATTGATAATAATAAAAGTAATAAGTATAATTATTGTAGTTCTAGCGATAAAAACTGCATAATATTGGTAATAATGCATGTTATATTGATAATATTGGGAGTAATAAGTATATTTATTATAGTTCTGACGATAATAACAGTACAATATGGGGAATATTGCAAGTTATATTGATAATATTGGAAGTAATAAGTATAATTATTATAGTTCCAGCGATAATAACTGCATAATAGGAGTAATAATGCATGTTATACGGATAATAATATAAGTAATAAGTATAACTATTATAGTTCTAGCGATAATAACTGTATAATATGGGTAATAATGCATGTTATATTGATAATATTGGGAGTAGTAAGTATAATTATTGTAGTTCTAGCGATAATAACTGCATAATATGGGTAATAATGCATATTATATTGATAATATTGGGAATAATAAGTATATTTATTATAGTTCTGACGATAATAACAGTATAATATGGGTAATAATACATGTTATATTGATAATATTGGGAAAAATAAGTATAATTATTATAGTTCTAGCGATAATAAGTGCATAATATGGGTAATAGTGCATGTTATATTGATAATAGTAAAAGTAATAAGTATAACTATTATAGTTCTAGCGATAATAACTGCATAATATGGGTAATAATGCATGTTATACTGATAATAATACAAGTAATAAGTATAATTATTATAGTTCGAGCGATAATAACTGCATAATATGGGTAATAGCGCATGTTATATTGATAGCAATAAAAGTAATAAGTATAATTATTATACATCCAGCTATAATAACTGCATAAGATGGGTAATAGTGCATGTTATATTGATAATAATAAAAGTAATAAGTATAATTATTGTAGTTCTAGCGATAAAAACTGCATAATATTGGTAATAATGCATGTTATATTGATAATATTGGGAGTAATAAGTATATTTATTATAGTTCTGACGATAATAACAGTACAATATGGGGAATATTGCAAGTTATATTGATAATATTGGAAGTAATAAGTATAATTATTATAGTTCCAGCGATAATAACTGCATAATAGGAGTAATAATGCATGTTATACGGATAATAATATAAGTAATAAGTATAACTATTATAGTTCTAGCGCTAATAACTGCATAATATGGGAAATAATGCATGTTATATTGATAATATTGGGAATAATAAGTATATTTATTATAGTTCTGACGATAATAACAATATAATATGGGTAATAATGCATGTTATATTGATAATATTGGGAGTAATATGTATAATTATTATAGTTCCAGCGATAATAACAGTATAATATGGGTAATAATACATGTTATATTGATAATATTGGGAGTAATAAGTGTATTTATTATAGTTCTGACGATAATAACAGTACAATATGGGGAATATTGCAAGTTATATTGATAATATTGGAAGTAATAAGTATAATTATTATAGTTCCAGCGATAATAACTGCATAATAGGAGTAATAATGCATGTTATACTGATAATAATATAAGTAATAAGTATAACTATTATAGTTCTAGCGCTAATAACTGTATAATATGGGTAATAATGCATGTTATGTTGATAATATTGGGAGTAGTAAGTATAACTATTATAGTTCTAGCGATAATAACTGCATAATATGGGTAATAATGCATGTTATATTGATAATATTGGGAATAATAAGTATATTTATTATAGTTCTGACGATAATAACAGTATAATATGGGTAATAATACATGTTATATTGATAATATTGGGTGTAATAAGTATATTTATTATAGTTCTGACGATAATAACAGTACAATATGGGGAATATTGCAAGTTATATTGATAATATTGGAAGTAATAAGTATATTTATTATAGTTCTGACGATAATAACAGTATAATATGGGTAATAATACATGTTATATTGATAATATTGGGTGTAATAAGTATATTTATTATAGTTCTGACGATAATAACAGTACAATATGGGGAATATTGCAAGTTATATTGATAATATTGGAAGTAATAAGTATAATTATTATAGTTCCAGCGATAGTAACTGCATAATAGGAGTAATGATGCATGTTATACGGATAATAATATAAGTAATAAATATAACTATTATAGTTCTAGCGCTAATAACTGTATAATATGGGTAATAATGCATGTTATATTGATAATATTGGGAGTAATAAGTATAATTATTGTAGTTCTAGCGATAATAACTGCCGAATTATATCCGTAATAATGCATGTTATGTTGATAACATTGGGAGTAATAAGTATAATTATTGTAGTTCTAGCGATAATAACTGCATAATATGGGTAATAATGCATGTTATGTTGATTATATTGGGAGTAATAAGTATATTTATTATAGTTCTGACGATAATAGCAGTATAATATGGGTAATAATACATGTTATATTGATAATATTGGGAATAATAAGTATAATTATTATAGTTCTAGCGATAATAAGTGCATAATATGGGTAATAGTGCATGTTATATTGATAATAGTAAAAGTAATAAGTATAACTATTATAGTTCTAGCGATAATAACTGCATAATATGGGTAATAATGCATGTTATACTGATAATAATACAAGTAATAAGTATAATTATTATAGTTCGAGCGATAATAACTGCATAATATGGGTAATAGCGCATGTTATATTGATAATAATAAAAGTAATAAGTATAATTATTATAGATCCAGCTATAATAACTGCATAAGATGGGTAATAGTGCATGTTATATTGATAATAATAAAAGTAATAAGTATAATTACTGTAGTTCTAGCGATAATAACTGCATAATATTGGTAATAATGCATGTTATATTGATAATATTGCGAGTAATAAGTATATTTATTATAGTTCTGATGATAATAACAGTACAATATGGGGAATATTGCAAGTTATATTGATAATATTGGAAGTAATAAGTATAATTATTATAGTTCCAGCGATAGTAACTGCATAATAGGAGTAATAATGCATGTTATACGGATAATAATATAAGTAATAAGTATAACTATTATAGTTCTAGCGCTAATAACTGTATAATATGGGTAATAATGCATGTTATATTGACAATATTGGGAGTAATAAGTATAATTATTGTAGTTCTAGCGACAATAACTGCATAATATGGGTAATAATGCATGTTATATTGATAACATTGGGAGTAATGAGTATATTTATTATAGTTCTGACGATAATAACAGTATAATATGGGTAATAATGCATGTTATATTGATAATATTGGGAGTAATAAGTACAATTATTGTAGTTCTAGCGATAATAACTGCATAATATGGGTAATAATGCATGTTATACTGATAATATTGGGAATAATAAGTATATTTATTATAGTTCTGACGATAATAACAGTATAATATGAGTAATAATGCATGTTATATTGATAATATTGGGAGTAATAAGTATATTTATTATAGTTCTGACGATAATAACAGTATAATATGGGTAATAATGCATGTTATATTGATAATATTGGGAGTAATAAGTATAATTATGGTAGTTCTAGCGATAATAACTGCATAATATGGGTAATAATGCATGTTATATTGATAATATTGGGAATAATAAGTATATTTATTATAGTTCTGACGATAATAACAGTATAATGTGGGTAATAATACATGTTATATTGATAATATTGGGAGTAATAAGTATAGTTATTATAGTTCTAGCGATAATAAGTGCATAATAGGGGTAATTATGCATGTTATACTGATAATAATATAAGTAATAAGTATTACTATTATAGTTCTAGCGATAATAACTGTATAATATGGGTAATAATGCATGACATATTGATAATATTAGGAGTAATAAGTATAATTATTATAGTTCTAGCGATAGTAACTGCATAATATGGGTAACAGTGCATGTTATATTGATAGTAATAAAAGTAATAAGTATAATTATTATAGTTCGAGCGATAATAACTGCATAATATGGGTAATAGTGCATGCTATATTGATAATAATAAAAGTAATACGTATAATTATTGTAGTTCTAGCGATAATAACTGCATAATATGGGTAATAATGCATGTTGTATTGATAATATTGTGAGTAATTAGTATATTTATTATAGTTCTGACGATAATAATAGTATAATATGGGTAATAATGCATGTTATATTGATAATATTGGGATTAATAAGTATATTTATTATAGTTCTGACGATAATAACGGTATAGTATGGGTAATAATGCATGTTATATTGATAATATTGGGTCTAATAAGTATAATTATTATAGTTCTAGCGATAATAACTGCATAATAGGGGTAATAATGCATGCTATACTGATAATAATATAAGTAATAAGTATAACTATTATAGTTCTAGCGATAATAACTGTATAATATGGGTAATAATGCATGTTATATTGAAAATATTGGGAGTAGTAAGTATAATTATTGTAGTTCTAGCGATAATAACTGCATAATATGTGTAATAGTGCATGTTATATTGATAATCGTAAAAGTAATAAGTATAATTATTGTAGTTCTAGCGATAATAACTGCATAATATGGGTAATAACGCATGTTATATTGATAACATTGGGAGTAATAAGTATAATTATTGTAGTTCTAGCGATAATAACTGCATAATATGGGTAATAATGCATGTTATATTGACAATATTGGGAGTAATAAGTATATTTATTATAGTTCTGACGATAATAACAGTATAATATGGGTAATAATGCATGTTATATTGATAATATTGGGAGTAATAAGTATATTTATTATAGTTCTGACGATAATAACAGTATAATATGGGTAATAATGCATGTTATATTGATAATATTGGGTCTAATAAGTATAATTATTATAGTTCTAGCGATAATAACTGCATAATATGGGTAATAATGCATGTTATACTGATAATAATATAAGTAATTAGTATAACTATTATAGTTCTAGCGATAACAACTGTATAATATGGGTAATAGTGCATGTTATATTGATAATATTGGGAGTAGTAAGTATATTTATTATAGTTCTGACGATAATAACAGTATAATATGGGTAATAGTGCATGTTATATTGACAATATTGGGAGTAATAAGTATAATTATTGTAGTTCTAGCGATAATAACTGCATAATATGGGTAATAATGCATGTAATATTGATAATATTGGGAGTAATTAGTATATTTATTATAGCTCTGACGATAATAATAGTATAATATGGGTAATAATGCATGTTATATTGATAATATTGGGATTAATATGTATATTTATTATAGTTCTGACGGTAATAACAGTATAATATGGGTAATAATGCATGTTATATTGATAATATTGGGTCTAATAAGTATAATTATTGTAGTTCTAGCGATAATAACTGCATAATATGGGTAATAATGCATGTTATATTGATAATATTGGAAACAATAAGTATATTTATTATAGTTCTGACGATAATAACAGTATAATATGGGTAATAATACATGTTATATTGATAATATTGGAAGTAATAAGTATAATTATTATAGTTCCAGCGATAGTAACTGCATAATAGGAGTAATAATGCATGTTATGCGGATAATAATATAAGTAATAAGTATAACTATTATAGTTCCAGCGCTAATAACTGTATAATATGGGTAATAATGCATGTTATATTGATAATATTGGGAGTAATAAGTATAATTATTGTAGTTCTAGCGACAATAACTGCATAATATGGGTAATAATGCATGTTATATTGATAACATTGGGAGTAATTAGTATATTTATTATAGTTCTGACGATAATAACAGTATAATATAGGTAATAATGCATGTTATATTGTTAATATTTGGAGTAATAAGTATATTTATTATAGTTCTGACGATAATAACAGTATAATATGGGTAATAATGCATATTATATTGATAATATTGGGAGTAATAAGTATAATTATTGTAGTTCTAGCGATAATAACTGCATAATATGGGTAATAATGCATGTAATGTTGATAACATTGGGAGTAATAAGTATAATTATTGTAGTTCTAGCGACAATAACTGCATAATATGGGTAATAATGCATGTTATATTGATAACATTGGGAGTAATTAGTATATTTATTATAGTTCTGACGATAATAACAGTATAATATAGGTAATAATACATGTTATATTGATAATATTGGGAAAAATAAGTATAATTATTATAGTTCTAGCGATAATAAGTGCATAATATGGGTAATAGTGCATGTTATATTGATAATAGTAAAAGTAATAAGTATAACTATTATAGTTCTAGCGATAATAACTGCATAATATGGGTAATAATGCATGTTATACTGATAATAATACAAGTAATAAGTATAATTATTATAGTTCGAGCGATAATAACTGCATAATATGGGTAATAGCGCATGTTATATTGATAGTAATAAAAGTAATAAGTATAATTATTATACATCCAGCTATAATAACTGCATAAGATGGGTAATAGTGCATGTTATATTGATAATAATAAAAGTAATAAGTATAATTATTGTAGTTCTAGCGATAATAACTGCATAATATTGGTAATAATGCATGTTATATTGATAATATTGGGAGTAATAAGTATATTTATTATAGTTCTGACGATAATAACAGTACAATATGGGGAATATTGCAAGTTATATTGATAATATTGGAAGTAATAAGTATAATTATTATAGTTCCAGCGATAATAACTGCATAATAGGAGTAATAATGCATGTTATACGGATAATAATATAAGTAATAAGTATAACTATTATAGTTCTAGCGATAATAACTGTATAATATGGGTAATAATGCATGTTATATTGATAATATTGGGAGTAGTAAGTATAATTATTGTAGTTCTAGCGATAATAACTGCATAATAGGAGTAATAATGCATGTTATACTGATAATAATATAAGTAATAAGTATAACTATTATAGTTCTAGCGATAATAACTGCATAATATGGGTAATAATGCATGTTATATTGATAATATTGGGAATAATAAGTATATTTATTATAGTTCTGACGATAATAACAATATAATATGGGTAATAATGCATGTTATATTGATAATATTGGGAGTAATATGTATAATTATTATAGTTCCAGCGATAATAACAGTATAATATGGGTAATAATACATGTTATATTGATAATATTGGGAGTAATAAGTGTATTTATTATAGTTCTGACGATAATAACAGTACAATATGGGGAATATTGCAAGTTATATTGATAATATTGGAAGTAATAAGTATAATTATTATAGTTCCAGCGATAATAACTGCATAATAGGAGTAATAATGCATGTTATACTGATAATAATATAAGTAATAAGTATAACTATTATAGTTCTAGCGATAATAACTGTATAATATGGGTAATAATGCATGTTATATTGATAATATTGGGAGTAGTAAGTATAATTATTGTAGTTCTAGCGATAATAACTGCATAATATGGGTAATAATGCATGTTATATTGATAATATTGGGAATAATAAGTATATTTATTATAGTTCTGACGATAATAACAGTATAATATGGGTAATAATACATGTTATATTGATAATATTGGATGTAATAAGTATATTTATTATAGTTCTGACGATAATAACAGTACAATAAGGGGAATATTGCAAGTTATATTGATAATATTGGAAGTAATAAGTATAATTATTATAGTTCCAGCGATAGTAACTGCATAATAGGAGTAATAATGCATGTTATACGGATAATAATATAAGTAATAAGTATAACTATTATAGTTCTAGCGCTAATAACTGCATAATATGGGTAATAATGCATGTTATATTGATAATATTGGGAATAATAAGTATATTTATTATAGTTCTGACGATAATAACAATATAATATGGGTAATAATGCATGTTATATTGATAATATTGGGAGTAATATGTATAATTATTATAGTTCCAGCGATAATAACAGTATAATATGGGTAATAATACATGTTATATTGATAATATTGGGAGTAATAAGTGTATTTATTATAGTTCTGACGATAATAACAGTACAATATGGGGAATATTGCAAGTTATATTGATAATATTGGAAGTAATAAGTATAATTATTATAGTTCCAGCGATAATAACTGCATAATAGGAGTAATAATGCATGTTATACTGATAATAATATAAGTAATAAGTATAACTATTATAGTTCTAGCGCTAATAACTGTATAATATGGGTAATAATGCATGTTATGTTGATAATATTGGGAGTAGTAAGTATAACTATTATAGTTCTAGCGATAATAACTGCATAATATGGGTAATAATGCATGTTATATTGATAATATTGGGAATAATAAGTATATTTATTATAGTTCTGACGATAATAACAGTATAATATGGGTAATAATACATGTTATATTGATAATATTGGGTGTAATAAGTATATTTATTATAGTTCTGACGATAATAACAGTACAATATGGGGAATATTGCAAGTTATATTGATAATATTGGAAGTAATAAGTATAATTATTATAGTTCCAGCGATAGTAACTGCATAATAGGAGTAATGATGCATGTTATACGGATAATAATATAAGTAATAAATATAACTATTATAGTTCTAGCGCTAATAACAGTATAATATGGGTAATAATGCATGTTATATTGATAATATTGGGAGTAGTAAGTATAATTATTGTAGTTCTAGCGATAATAACTGCATAATATGGGTAATAATGCATGTAATGTTGATAACATTGGGAGTAATAAGTATAATTATTGTAGTTCTAGCGATAATAACTACATAATATGGATAATAATGCATGTTATGTTGATAATATTGGGAGTAATAAGTATATTTATTATAGTTCTGACGATAATAACAGTATAATATGGGTAATAATACATGTTATATTGATAATATTGGGAAAAATAAGTATAATTATTATAGTTCTAGCGATAATAAGTGCATAATATGGGTAATATTGCATGTTATATTGATAATAGTAAAAGTAATAAGTATAACTATTATAGTTCTAGCGATAATAACTGCATAATATGGGTAATAATGCATGTTATACTGATAATAATACAAGTAATAAGTATAATTATTATAGTTCGAGCGATAATAACTGCATAATAGGAGTAATAATGCATGTTATACGGATAATAATATAAGTAATAAGTATAACTATTATAGTTCTAGCGATAATAACTGTATAATATGGGTAATAATGCATGTTATATTGATAATATTGGGAGTAGTAAGTATAATTATTGTAGTTCTAGCGATAATAACTGCATAATATGGGTAATAATGCATGTTATATTGATAATACTGGGAATAATAAGTATATTTATTATAGTTCTGACGATAATAACAGTATAATATGGGTAATAATACATGTTATATTGATAATATTGGGTGTAATAAGTATATTTATTATAGTTCTGACGATAATAACAGTACAATATGGGGAATATTGCAAGTTATATTGATAATATTGGAAGTAATAAGTATAATTATTATAGTTCCAGCGATAGTAACTGCATAATAGGAGTAATAATGCATGTTATACGGATAATAATATAAGTAATAAGTATAACTATTATAGTTCTTGCGCTAATAACTGCATAATATGGGTAATAATGCATGTTATATTGATAATATTGGGATTAATAAGTATATTTATTATAGTTCTGACGATAATAACGGTATAGTATGGGTAATAATGCATGTTATATTGATAATATTGGGTCTAATAAGTATAATTATTATAGTTCTAGCGATAATAACTGCATAATAGGGGTAATAATGCATGCTATACTGATAATAATATAAGTAATAAGTATAACTATTATAGTTCTAGCGATAATAACTGTATAATATGGGTAATAATGCATGTTATATTGAAAATATTGGGAGTAGTAAGTATAATTATTGTAGTTCTAGCGATAATAACTACATAATATGTGTAATAGTGCATGTTATATTGATAATCGTAAAAGTAATAAGTATAATTATTGTAGTTCTAGCGATAATAACTGCATAATATGGGTAATAACGCATGTTATATTGATAACATTGGGAGTAATAAGTATAATTATTGTAGTTCTAGCGATAATAACTGCATAATATGGGTAATAATGCATGTTATATTGACAATATTGGGAGTAATAAGTATATTTATTATAGTTCTGACGATAATAACAGTATAATATGGGTAATAATGCATGTTATATTGATAATATTGGGAGTAATAAGTATATTTATTATAGTTCTGACGATAATAACAGTATAATATGGGTAATAATGCATGTTATATTGATAATATTGGGTCTAATAAGTATAATTATTATAGTTCTAGCGATAATAACTGCATAATATGGGTAATAATGCATGTTATACTGATAATAATATAAGTAATTAGTATAACTATTATAGTTCTAGCGATAACAACTGTATAATATGGGTAATAATGCATGTTATATTGATAATATTGGGAGTAGTAAGTATATTTATTATAGTTCTGACGATAATAACAGTATAATATGGGTAATAGTGCATGTTATATTGACAATATTGGGAGTAATAAGTATAATTATTGTAGTTCTAGCGATAATAACTGCATAATATGGGTAATAATGCATGTAATATTGATAATATTGGGAGTAATTAGTATATTTATTATAGCTCTGACGATAATAATAGTATAATATGGGTAATAATGCATGTTATATTGATAATATTGGGATTAATAGGTATATTTATTATAGTTCTGACGGTAATAACAGTATAATATGGGTAATAATGCATGTTATATTGATAATATTGGGACTAATAAGTATAACTATTATAGTTCTAGCGATAATAACTGCATAATAGGGGTAATAATGCATGTTATACGGATAATAATATAAGTAATAAGTATAACTATTATAGTTCTAGCGATAATAACTGTATAATATGGGTAATAATGCATGTTATATTGATAATATTGGGAGTAGTAAGTATAATTATTGTAGTTCTAGCGATAATAACTGCATAATATGGGTAATAATGCATGTTATATTGATAATATTGGAAACAATAAGTATATTTATTATAGTTCTGACGATAATAACAGTATAATATGGGTAATAATACATGTTATATTGATAATATTGGAAGTAATAAGTATAATTATTATAGTTCCAGCGATAGTAACTGCATAATAGGAGTAATAATGCATGTTATGCGGATAATAATATAAGTAATAAGTATAACTATTATAGTTCCAGCGCTAATAACTGTATAATATGGGTAATAATGCATGTTATATTGATAATATTGGGAGTAATAAGTATAATTATTGTAGTTTTAGCGATAATAACTGCATAATATGGGTAATAATGCATGTTATATTGATAATATTGGGAATAATAAGTATATTTATTATAGTTCTGACGATAATAACAATATAATATGGGTAATAATGCATGTTATATTGATAATATTGGGAGTAATATGTATAATTATTATAGTTCCAGCGATAATAACAGTATAATATGGGTAATAATACATGTTATATTGATAATATTGGGAGTAATAAGTGTATTTATTATAGTTCTGACGATAATAACAGTACAATATGGGGAATATTGCAAGTTATATTGATAATATTGGAAGTAATAAGTATAATTATTATAGTTCCAGCGATAATAACTGCATAATAGGAGTAATAATGCATGTTATACTGATAATAATATAAGTAATAAGTATAACTATTATAGTTCTAGCGCTAATAACTGTATAATATGGGTAATAATGCATGTTATGTTGATAATATTGGGAGTAGTAAGTATAACTATTATAGTTCTAGCGATAATAACTGCATAATATGGGTAATAATGCATGTTATATTGATAATATTGGGAATAATAAGTATATTTATTATAGTTCTGACGATAATAACAGTATAATATGGGTAATAATACATGTTATATTGATAATATTGGGTGTAATAAGTATATTTATTATAGTTCTGACGATAATAACAGTACAATATGGGGAATATTGCAAGTTATATTGATAATATTGGAAGTAATAAGTATAATTATTATAGTTCCAGCGATAGTAACTGCGTAATAGGAGTAATGATGCATGTTATACGGATAATAATATAAGTAATAAATATAACTATTATAGTTCTAGCGCTAATAACAGTATAATATGGGTAATAATGCATGTTATATTGATAATATTGGGAGTAGTAAGTATAATTATTGTAGTTCTAGCGATAATAACTGCATAATATGGGTAATAATGCATGTAATGTTGATAACATTGGGAGTAATAAGTATAATTATTGTAGTTCTAGCGATAATAACTACATAATATGGGTAATAATGCATGTTATGTTGATAATATTGGGAGTAATAAGTATATTTATTATAGTTCTGACGATAATAACAGTATAATATGGGTAATAATACATGTTATATTGATAATATTGGGAAAAATAAGTATAATTATTATAGTTCTAGCGATAATAAGTGCATAATATGGGTAATAGTGCATGTTATATTGATAATAGTAAAAGTAATAAGTATAACTATTATAGTTCTAGCGATAATAACTGCATAATATGGGTAATAATGCATGTTATACTGATAATAATACAAGTAATAAGTATAATTATTATAGTTCGAGCGATAATAACTGCATAATATGGGTAATAGCGCATGTTATATTGATAGCAATAAAAGTAATAAGTATAATTATTATACATCCAGCTATAATAACTGCATAAGATGGGTAATAGTGCATGTTATATTGATAATAATAAAAGTAATAAGTATAATTATTGTAGTTCTAGCGATAATAACTGCATAATATTGGTAATAATGCATGTTATATTGATAATATTGGGAGTAATAAGTATATTTATTATAGTTCTGACGATAATAACAGTACAATATGGGGAATATTGCAAGTTATATTGATAATATTGGAAGTAATAAGTATAATTATTATAGTTCCAGCGATAATAACTGCATAATAGGAGTAATAATGCATGTTATACGGATAATAATATAAGTAATAAGTATAACTATTATAGTTCTAGCGCTAATAACTGCATAATATGGGAAATAATGCATGTTATATTGATAATATTGGGAATAATAAGTATATTTATTATAGTTCTGACGATAATAACAATATAATATGGGTAATAATGCATGTTATATTGATAATATTGGGAGTAATATGTATAATTATTATAGTTCCAGCGATAATAACAGTATAATATGGGTAATAATACATGTTATATTGATAATATTGGGAGTAATAAGTGTATTTATTATAGTTCTGACGATAATAACAGTACAATATGGGGAATATTGCAAGTTATATTGATAATATTGGAAGTAATAAGTATAATTATTATAGTTCCAGCGATAATAACTGCATAATAGGAGTAATAATGCATGTTATACTGATAATAATATAAGTAATAAGTATAACTATTATAGTTCTAGCGCTAATAACTGTATAATATGGGTAATAATGCATGTTATGTTGATAATATTGGGAGTAGTAAGTATAACTATTATAGTTCTAGCGATAATAACTGCATAATATGGGTAATAATGCATGTTATATTGATAATATTGGGAATAATAAGTATATTTATTATAGTTCTGACGATAATAACAGTATAATATGGGTAATAATACATGTTATATTGATAATATTGGGTGTAATAAGTATATTTATTATAGTTCTGACGATAATAACAGTACAATATGGGGAATATTGCAAGTTATATTGATAATATTGGAAGTAATAAGTATAATTATTATAGTTCCAGCGATAGTAACTGCATAATAGGAGTAATGATGCATGTTATACGGATAATAATATAAGTAATAAATATAACTATTATAGTTCTAGCGCTAATAACTGTATAATATGGGTAATAATGCATGTTATATTGATAATATTGGGAGTAATAAGTATAATTATTGTAGTTCTAGCGATAATAACTGCCGAATTATATCCGTAATAATGCATGTTATGTTGATAACATTGGGAGTAATAAGTATAATTATTGTAGTTCTAGCGATAATAACTGCATAATATGGGTAATAATGCATGTTATGTTGATAATATTGGGAGTAATAAGTATATTTATTATAGTTCTGACGATAATAGCAGTATAATATGGGTAATAATACATGTTATATTGATAATATTGGGAATAATAAGTATAATTATTATAGTTCTAGCGATAATAAGTGCATAATATGGGTAATAGTGCATGTTATATTGATAATAGTAAAAGTAATAAGTATAACTATTATAGTTCTAGCGATAATAACTGCATAATATGGGTAATAATGCATGTTATACTGATAATAATACAAGTAATAAGTATAATTATTATAGTTCGAGCGATAATAACTGCATAATATGGGTAATAGCGCATGTTATATTGATAATAATAAAAGTAATAAGTATAATTATTATAGATCCAGCTATAATAACTGCATAAGATGGGTAATAGTGCATGTTATATTGATAATAATAAAAGTAATAAGTATAATTACTGTAGTTCTAGCGATAATAACTGCATAATATTGGTAATAATGCATGTTATATTGATAATATTGCGAGTAATAAGTATATTTATTATAGTTCTGATGATAATAACAGTACAATATGGGGAATATTGCAAGTTATATTGATAATATTGGAAGTAATAAGTATAATTATTATAGTTCCAGCGATAGTAACTGCATAATAGGAGTAATAATGCATGTTATACGGATAATAATATAAGTAATAAGTATAACTATTATAGTTCTAGCGCTAATAACTGTATAATATGGGTAATAATGCATGTTATATTGACAATATTGGGAGTAATAAGTATAATTATTGTAGTTCTAGCGACAATAACTGCATAATATGGGTAATAATGCATGTTATATTGATAACATTGGGAGTAATGAGTATATTTATTATAGTTCTGACGATAATAACAGTATAATATGGGTAATAATGCATGTTATATTGATAATATTGGGAGTAATAAGTATAATTATTGTAGTTCTAGCGATAATAACTGCATAATATGGGTAATAATGCATGTTATATTGATAATATTGGGAGTAATAAGTATAATTATGGTAGTTCTAGCGATAATAACTGCATAATATGGGTAATAATGCATGTTATATTGATAATATTGGGAATAATAAGTATATTTATTATAGTTCTGACGATAATAACAGTATAATGTGGGTAATAATACATGTTATATTGATAATATTGGGAGTAATAAGTATAGTTATTATAGTTCTAGCGATAATAAGTGCATAATAGGGGTAATAATGCATGTTATACTGATAATAATATAAGTAATAAGTATTACTATTATAGTTCTAGCGATAATAACTGTATAATATGGGTAATAATGCATGACATATTGATAATATTAGGAGTAATAAGTATAATTATTATAGTTCTAGCGATAGTAACTGCATAATATGGGTAACAGTGCATGTTATATTGATAGTAATAAAAGTAATAAGTATAATTATTATAGTTCGAGCGATAATAACTGCATAATATGGGTAATAGTGCATGCTATATTGATAATAATAAAAGTAATACGTATAATTATTGTAGTTCTAGCGATAATAACTGCATAATATGGGTAATAATGCATGTTATATTGATAATATTGTGAGTAATTAGTATATTTATTATAGTTCTGACGATAATAATAGTATAATATGGGTAATAATGCATGTTATATTGATAATATTGGGATTAATAAGTATATTTATTATAGTTCTGACGATAATAACGGTATAGTATGGGTAATAATGCATGTTATATTGATAATATCGGGACTAATAAGTATAATTATTATAGTTCTAGCGATAATAACTGCATAATAGGAGTAATAATGCATGTTATACTGATAATAATATAAGTAATAAGCATAACTATTATAGTTCTAGCGCTAATAACTGTATAATATGGGTAATAATGCATGTTATATTGATAATATTGGGAGTAATAAGTATAATTATTGCAGTTCTAGCGATAATAACTGCATAATATGGGTAATAATGCATGTTGTATTGATAATATTGGGAGTAATAAGTATATTTATTATAGTTCTGACGATAATAACAGTATAATATGGGTAATAATGCATGTTATATTGATAATATTGGGAGTAATAAGTATATTTATTATAGTTCTGACGATAATAACAGTATAATATGGGTAATAATGCATGTTATATTGATAATATTGGGAGTAATAAGTATAATTATTGTAGTTCTAGCGATAATAACTGCATAATAGGGGTAATAATGCATGTTATACTAATAATAATACAAGTAATAAGTGTAATTATTATAGTTCGAGCGATAATAACAGCATAATATGGGTAATAGCGCATGTTATATTCATAGTGATAAAAGTAATAAGTATAATTATTGTAGTTCTAGCAATAATAACTGCATAATATGGGTAATAGTGCATGTTATATTGATAATAATAAAAGTAATAAGTATAATTATTGTAGTTCCAGCGATAATAACTGCATGATATGGGTAATAATGCATGTTATATTGATAATATTGGGAGTAATAAGTATATTTATTATAGTTCTGACAATAATAACAATATAATATGGTTAATAATGCATGTTATATTGATAATATTGGTAGTAATAAGTATAATTATTATAGCTCTAGCGATAATAACTGCATAATAGGGGTAATAATGAATGTTATACTGATAATAATACAAATAATAGGTATAATTTTTATAGTTCGAGCGATAATAACTGCATAATATGGGTAATAGTGCATGTTATATTGATAATAATAATAGTAATAAGTATAATTATTGCAGTTCTAGCGATAATAACTGCATGATATGGGTAATAATGCATGTTATATTGATAATAGTGGGAGTAATAAGTATATTTATTATAGTTCTGACGATAATAACAGTATAATATGGGTAATAATGCATGTTATATTGATAACATTGGGAGTAATAAGTATAATTATTGTAGTTCGAGCGATAATAACTGCATAATAGGGGTAATAGTGCATGTTATATTGATAATAATAAAAGGAATAAGTATAACTATTATAGTTCTAGCGATAATAACTGTATAATACGGGTACTAATGCATGTTATATCGATAATATTGGGAGTAGTAAGTATAATTATTGTAGTTCTAGCGATAATAACTGCATAATATGGGTAATAGTGCATGTTATATTGATAATCGTAAAAGTAATAAGTATAATTATTGTAGTTCTAGCGATAATAACTGCATAATATGGGTAATAACACATGTTATATTGATAACATTGGGAGTAATAATTATAATTATTGTAGTTCTAGCGATAATAACTGCATGATATGGGTAATAATGCATGTTATATTGATAATATTGGGAATAATAAGTATATTTATTATAGTTCTGACGATAATAACAGTATAATATGGTTAATAATGCATGTTATATTGATAATATTGGTAGTAATAAGTATAATTATTATAGCTCTAGCGATAATAACTGCATAATAGGGGTAATAATGAATGTTATACTGATAATAATACAAATAATAGGTATAATTTTTATAGTTCGAGCGATAATAACTGCATAATATGGGTAATAGTGCATGTTATATTGAAAATAATAAAAGTAATAAGTATAATTATTGTAGTTCTAGCGATAATAACTGCATAATATGGGTAATAATGCATGTTATATTGATAATATTGGAAGTACTAAGTATAATTATTATAGTTCCAGCGATAATAACAGTATAATATGGGTAATAATACATGTTATATTGATAATATTGGGAGCAATAAGTGTATTTATTATAGTTCTGACGATAATAACAGTACAATATGGGGAATATTGCAAGTTATATTGATAATATTGGAAGTAATAAGTATAATTATTATAGTTCCAGCGATAATAACTGCATAATAGGAGTAATAATGCATGTTATACTGATAATAATATAAGTAATGAGTATAACTATTATAGTTCTAGCGATAATAACTGCATAATATGGGTAATAATGCATGTTATACTGATAATAGTACAAGTAATAAGTATAATTATTATAGATCCAGCTATAATAACTGCATAAGATGGGTAGTAGTGCATGTTATATTGATAATAGTAAAAGTAATAAGTATAACTATTATAGTTCTAGCGATAATAACTGCATAGTGGGGGTAATAATGCATGTTATATTGATAATATTGGGATTAATAAGTATATTTATTATAGTTCTGACGATAATAACAGCATAATATGGGTAATAATGCATGTTATATTGATAATATCGGGACTAATAAGTATAATTATTATAGTTCTAGCGATAATAACTGCATAATAGGAGTAATAATGCATGTTATACTGATAATAATATAAGTAATAAGCATAACTATTATAGTTCTAGCGCTAATAACTGTATAATATGGGTAATAATGCATGTGATATTGATAATATTGGGAATAATAAGTATATTTATTATAGTTCTGACGATAATAACAGTGTAATATGGGTAATAATACATGTTATATTGATAATATTGGGAGTAATAAGTATATTTATTATAGTTCTGACGATAATAACAGTACAATATGGGGAATATTGCAAGTTATATTGATAATATTGGAAGCAATAAGTATAATTATTATAGTTCCAGCGATAATAACTGCATAATAGGAGTAATAATGCATGTTATACGGATAATAATATAAGTAATAAGAATAACTATTATAGTTCTAGCGCTAATAACTGTATAATATGGGTAATAATGCATGTTATATTGATAATATTGGGAGTAATAAGTATAATTATTGTAGTTCTAGCGATAATAACTGCATAATATGGGTAATAATGCATGTTATATTGATAATATTGGGAGTAATAAGTATATTTATTATAGTTCTGACGATAATAACAGTATAATATGGGTAATAATGCATGTTATATTGATAATATTGGGAGTAATAAGTATATTTATTATAGTTCTGACGATAATAACAGTATAATATGGGTAATAATGCATGTTATATTGATAATATTGGGAGTAGTAAGTATAATTATTGTAGTTCTAGCGATAATAACTGCATAATATGGGTAATAATGCATGTTATATTGATAATATTGGGAATAATAAGTAGATTTATTATAGTTCTGACGATAATAACAGTATAATATGGGTAATAATACATGTTATATTGATAATATTGGGAGTAATAAGTATATTTATTATAGTTCTGACGATAATAACAGTACAATATGGGGAATATTGCAAGTTATATTGATAATATTGGAAGTAATAAGTATAATTATTATAGTTCCAGCGATAATAACTGCATAATAGGAGTAATAATGCATGTTATACGGATAATAATATAAGTAATAAGAATAACTATTATAGTTCTAGCGCTAATAACTGTATAATATGGGTAATAATGCATGTTATATTGATAACATTGGGAGTAATAAGTATAATTATTGTAGTTCTAGCGATAATAAGTGCATAATATGGGTAATAGTGCATGTTATATTGATAATAGTAAAAGAAATAAGTATAACTATTATAGTTCTAGCGATAATAACTGCATAATATGGGTAATAATGCATGTTATACTGATAATAATACAAGTAATAAGTATAATTATTATAGATCCAGCTATAATAACTGCATAAGATGGGTAGTAGTGCATGTTATATTGATAATAGTAAAAGTAACATGTATAACTATTATAGTTCTAGCGATAATAACTGCATAGTAGGGGTAATAATGCATGTTATATTGATAATATTGGGATTAATAAGTATATTTATTATAGTTCTGACGATAATAACAGCATAATATGGGTAATAATGCATGTTATATTGATAATATCAGGACTAATAAGTATAATTATTATAGTTCTAGCGATAATAACTGCATAATAGGAGTAATAATGCATGTTATACTGATAATAATATAAGTAATAAGCATAACTATTATAGTTCTAGCGCTAATAACTGTATAATATGGGTAATAATGCATGTGATATTGATAATATTGGGAATAATAAGTATATTTATTATAGTTCTGACGATAACAACAGTGTAATATGGGTAATAATACATGTTATATTGATAATATTGGGAGTAATAAGTATATTTATTATAGTTCTGACGATAATAACAGTACAATATGGGGAATATTGCAAGTTATATTGATAATATTGGAAGTAATAAGTATAATTATTATAGTTCCAGCGATAATAACTGCATAATAGGAGTAATAATGCATGTTATACGGATAATAATATAAGTAATAAGAATAACTATTATAGTTCTAGCGCTAATAACTGTATAATATGGGTAATAATGCATGTTATATTGATAATATTGGGAGTAATAAGTATAATTATTGTAGTTCTAGCGATAATAACTGCATAATATGGGTAATAATGCATGTTATATTGATAATATTGGGAGTAATAAGTATATTTATTATAGTTCTGACGATAATAACAGTATAATATGGGTAATAATGCATGTTATATTGATAATATTGGGAGTAATAAGTATATTTATTATAGTTCTGACGACAATAACAGTATAATATGGGTAATAGTGCATGTTATATTGATAATATTGGGAGTAATAAGTATATCTATTATAGTTCTGACGATAATAACAGTATAATATGGGTAATAATGCATGTTATATTGATAATATTGGTAGTAATAAGTATAATTATTATAGCTCTAGCGATAATAACTGCATAATAGGGGTAATAATGAATGTTATACTGATAATAATACAAGTAATACGTATAATTATTGTAGTTCGAGCGATAATAACTGCATAATATGGGTAATAATGCATGTTATATTGATAATATTGGAAGTAATAAGTATATTTATTATAGTTCTGACGATAATAACAGTATAATATGGGTAATAATGCATGTTATATTGATAATATTGGGAGTAATAAGTATATTTATTATAGTTCTGACGATAATAACAGTATAATATGGGCAATAATGCATGTTATACTGATAATAATACAAGTAATAAGTATAATTATTATAGCTCGAGCGATAATAACTGCATAATATGGATAATAGCGCATGTTATATTGATAGTAGTAAAAGTAATAAGTATAATTATTGTAGTTATAGCGATAATAACTGCATAATATGGGTAATAATGCATGTTATGTTGATAATATTGGGAGTAATAAGTATATTTATTATAGTTCTAGCTATAATAACTGCATAATATGGGTAATGATGCAAGTTATATTGATAACATTGGGAGTAATAAGTATAATTATTGTAGTTCTAGCGATAATAACTGCATGATATGGGTAATAATGCATGTTATATTGATAATATTGGGAGTAATAAGTATATTTATTATAGTTCTGACGATAATAACAGTATAATATGGGTAATAATGCATGTTATATTGATAATATTGGTAGTAATAAGTATAATTATTATAGCTCTAGCGATAATAACTGCATAATAGGGGTAATAATGAATGTTATACTGATAATAATACAAGTAATACGTATAATTATTGTAGTTCGAGCGATAATAACTGCATAATATGGGTAATAATGCATGTTATACTGATAATATTGGGAGTAATAAGTATATTTATTATAGTTCTGACGATAATAACAGTATAATATGGGTAATAATGCATGTTATGTTGATAATATTGGGAGTAATAAGTATAATTATTATAGTTCTAGCGATAATAACTGCATAATAGGGGTAATAATGCATGTTATGTTGATAACATTGGGAGTAATAAGTATAATTATTGTAGTTATAGCGATAATAACTGCATAATATGAGTAATAATGCATGTTATGTTGATAATATTGGGAGTAATAAGTATATTTATTATAGTTCTAGCGATAATAACTGCATAATATGGGTAATAATGCATGTTATATTGATAACATTGGAAGTAATAAGTATAATTATTGTAGTTCTAGAGATAATAACTGCATAATAGGGGTAATAATGCATGTTATATTGATAATAATACAAGTAATAAGTATAATTATTGTAGTTCTAGAGATAATAACTGCATAATAGGGTTAATAATGCATGTTATACTGATAATAATACAAGTAATAAGTATAATTATTATAGCTCTAGCGATAATAACTGCATAATATGGGTAATAATGCATGTTATATTGATAATGTTGGGAGTAATAAGTATATTTATTATAGCTCTGACGATAATAACAGTATAATATGGGTAATAATGCATGTTATATTGATAATATTGGTAGTAATAAGTATAATTATTATAGCTCTAGCGATAATAAATGCATAATAGTGGTAATAATGAATGTTATACTGATAATAATACAAGTAATACGTATAATTATTGTAGTTCGAGCGATAATAACTGCATAATATGGGTAATAATGCATGTTATACTGATAATATTGGGAGTAATAAGTATATTTATTATAGTTCTGACGATAATAACAGTACAATATGGGTAATAATGCATGTTATGTTGATAATATTGGGAGTAATACGTATAATTATTATAGTTCTAGCGATAATAACTGCATAATAGGGGTAATAATGCATGTTATGTTGATAACATTGGGAGTAATAAGTATAATTATTGTAGTTATAGCGATAATAACTGCATAATATGGGTAATAATGCATGTTATGTTGATAATATTGGGAGTAATAAGTATATTTATTATAGTTCTAGCGATAATAACTGCATAATATGGGTAATAATGCATGTTATATTGATAACATTGGAAGTAATAAGTATAATTATTGTAGTTCTAGAGATAATAACTGCATAATATGGGTAATAGCGCATGTTATATTGATAGTAATAAAAGTAATAAGTATAACTATTGTAGTTCTAGCGATAATAACTGCATGATATGGGTAATAATGCATGTTATATTGATAATATTGGGAGTAATAAGTATATTTATTATAGTTCTGACGATAATAACAGTATAATATGGGTAATAATGCATGTTATATTGATAATATTGGGAGTAATAAGTATAATTATTATAGCTCGAGCGATAAAAACTGCATAACATGGGTAATAGCGCATGTTATATTGATAGTAATAAAAGTAATAAGTATAATTATTGTAGTTCTAGCGATAATAACTGCATGATATGGGTAATAATGCATGTTATATTGATAATATTGGGAGTAATAAGTATATTTATTATAGTTCTGACGATAATAACAGTATAATATGGGTAATAATGCATGTTATATTGATAATATTGGTAGTAATAAGTATAATTATTATAGTTCTAGCGATAATAACTGCATAATAGGGGTAATAATGAATGTTATGCTGATAATAATACAAGTAATAAGTATAATTATTATAGTTCGATCGATAATAACTGCATAATATGGGTAATAATGCATGTTATATTGATAATATTGGGAGTAATAAGTATAATTATTATAGTTCTAGCGATAATAACTGCATAATAGGGGTAATAATGCATGTTATATTGATAACATTGGGAGGAATAAGTATAATTATTGTAGTTCTAGCGATAATAACTGCATAATATGGGTAATAATGCATGTTATATTGATAATATTGGGAGTAATAAGTATATTTGTTATAGTTCTGACGATAATAACAGTATAATATGGGTAATAATGCATGTTATATTGATAATATTGGGAGTAATAAGTATAATTATTATAGTTCTAGCGATAATAACTGCATAATAGGGGTAATAATGCATGTTATATTGATAACATTGGGAGTAATAAGTATAATTATTGTAGTTCTAGCGATAATAACTGCATAATATGGGTAATAATGCATGTTGTATTGATAATATTGGGAGTAATAAGTATATTTGTTATAGTTCTGACGATAATAACAGTATAATATGCGTAATAATGCATGTTATATTGATAATATTGGGAGTAGTAAGTATATTTATTATAGTTCTGACGATAATAACAGTATAATATGGGTAATAATGCATGTTATATTGATAATATTGGGAGTAATAAGTATAATTATTATAGTTCTAGCAATAATAACTGCATAATATGGGTAATAGTGCATGTTATATTGATAATAATAAAAGTAATAAGTATAATTATTGTAGTTCTAGCGATAATAACTGCATGATATGGGTAATAATGCATGTTACATTGATAATATTGGGAGTAATAAGTATAATTATTATAGTTCTAGGAATAATAACTGCATAATATGGGTAATAGTGCATGTTATATTCATAATAATAAAAGTAATAAGTATAATTGTTGTAGTTCTAGCGATAATAACTGCATAGTATGTGTAATAATGCATGTTATATTGATAATATTGGGAGTAATAAGTATATTTATTATAGTTCTGACGATAATAACAGTATAATACGGGTAATAATGCATGTTATATTGATAATATTGGGAATAATAAGTATATTTATTATAGTTCTGACTATAATAACAGTATAATATGGGTAATAATGCATGTTATATTGATAATATTGGGAGTAATAAGTATATTTATTATAGTTCTGACGATAATAACAGTATAATATGGGTAATAATGCATGCTATATTGATAATATTGGGAGAAATAAGTATAATTATTGTAGTTCTAGCGATAATAACTGCATAATAGGGGTAATAATGCATGTTATACTGATAATAATACAAGTAATAAGTATAATTATTATAGCTCGAGGGATAATAACTGCATAATATGGGTAATAGCGCATGTTATATTGATAGTAATAAAAGTAATAAGTATAATTATTGTAGTTCTAGCGATAATAACTGCATGATATGGGTAATAATGCATGTTATATTGATAATATTGGGAGTAATAAGTATATTTATTATAGTTCTGACGATAATAACAGTATAATATGGGTAATAATGCATGTTATATTGATAATATTGGGAGTAATAAGTATAATTATTATAGTTCTAGCGATAGTAACTGCATAATAGGGGTAATAATGCACGTTATATTGATAACATTGGGAGTAATAAGTATAATTATTGTAGTTATAGCGATAATAACTGCATAATATGGGTAATAATGCATGTTATGTTGATAATATTGGGAGTAATAAGTATATTTATTATAGTTCTAGCTATAATAACTGCATAATATGGGTAATGATGCAAGTTATATTGATAACATTGGGAGTAATAAGTATAATTATTGTAGTTCTAGAGATAATAACTGCATAATAGGGGTAATAATGCATGTTATACTGATAATAATACAAGTAATAAGTATAATTATTATAGTTCTAGCGATAATAACTGCATAATATGGGTAATAATGCATTTTATATTGATAATATTGGGAGTAATAAGTATATTTATTATAGTTCTGACGATAATAACAGTATAATATGGGTAATAATACATGTTATATTGATAATATTGGGAATAATAAGTAAAATTATTATAGCTCTAGCGATAATAAGTGCATAATATGGGTAATAGTGCATGTTATATTGATAATAGTAAAAGAAATAAGTATAACTATTATAGTTCTAGCGATAATAACTGCATAATATGGGTAGTAATGCATGTTATACTGATAATAATACAAGTAATAAGTATAATTATTATAGATCCAGCTATAATAACTGCATAAGATGGGTAGTAGTGCAAGTTATATTGATAATAGTAAAAGTAATAAGTATAACTATTATAGTTCTAGCGATAATAACTGCATAGTAGGGGTAATAATGCATGTTATATTGATAATATTGGGATTAATAAGTATATTTATTATAGTTCTGACGATAATAACAGCATAATATGGGTAATAATGCATGTTATATTGATAATATCGGGACTAATAAGTATAATTATTATAGTTCTAGCGATAATAACTGCATAATAGGAGTAATAATGCATGTTATACTGATAATAATATAAGTAATAAGCATAACTATTATAGTTCTAGCGCTAATAACTGTATAATATGGGTAATAATGCATGTTATATTGATAATATTGGGAGTAATAAGTATAATTATTGCAGTTCTAGCGATAATAACTGCATAATATGGGTAATAATGCATGTTATATTGATAATATTGGGAGTAATAAGTATATTTATTATAGTTCTGACGATAATAACAGTATAATATGGGTAATAATGCATGTTATATTGATAATATTGGGAGTAATAAGTATATTTATTATAGTTCTGACGATAATAACAGTATAATATGGGTAATAATGCATGTTATATTGATAATATTGGGAGTAATAAGTATAATTATTGTAGTTCTAGCGATAATAACTGCATAATAGGGGTAATAATGCATGTTATACTAATAATAATACAAGTAATAAGTGTAATTATTATAGTTCGAGCGATAATAACAGCATAATATGGGTAATAGCGCATGTTATATTCATAGTAATAAAAGTAATAAGTATAATTATTGTAGTTCTAGCAATAATAACTGCATAATATGGGTAATAGTGCATGTTATATTGATAATAATAAAAGTAATAAGTATAATTATTGTAGTTCCAGCGATAATAACTGCATGATATGGGTAATAATGCATGTTATATTGATAATATTGGGAGTAATAAGTATATTTATTATAGTTCTGACAATAATAACAGTATAATATGGTTAATAATGCATGTTATATTGATAATATTGGTAGTAATAAGTATAATTATTATAGCTCTAGCGATAATAACTGCATAATAGGGGTAATAATGAATGTTATACTGATAATAATACAAATAATAGGTATAATTTTTATAGTTCGAGCGATAATAACTGCATAATATGGGTAATAGTGCATGTTATATTGATAATAATAATAGTAATAAGTATAATTATTGCAGTTCTAGCGATAATAACTGCATGATATGGGTAATAATGCATGTTATATTGATAATAGTGGGAGTAATAAGTATATTTATTATAGTTCTGACGATAATAACAGTATAATATGGGTAATAATGCATGTTATATTGATAACATTGGGAGTAATAAGTATAATTATTGTAGTTCGAGCGATAATAACTGCATAATAGGGGTAATAGTGCATGTTATATTGATAATAATAAAAGGAATAAGTATAACTATTATAGTTCTAGCGATAATAACTGTATAATACGGGTACTAATGCATGTTATATCGATAATATTGGGAGTAGTAAGTATAATTATTGTAGTTCTAGCGATAATAACTGCATAATATGGGTAATAGTGCATGTTATATTGATAATCGTAAAAGTAATAAGTATAATTATTGTAGTTCTAGCGATAATAACTGCATAATATGGGTAATAACACATGTTATATTGATAACATTGGGAGTAATAATTATAATTATTGTAGTTCTAGCGATAATAACTGCATGATATGGGTAATAATGCATGTTATATTGATAATATTGGGAATAATAAGTATATTTATTATAGTTCTGACGATAATAACAGTATAATATGGTTAATAATGCATGTTATATTGATAATATTGGTAGTAATAAGTATAATTATTATAGCTCTAGCGATAATAACTGCATAATAGGGGTAATAATGAATGTTATACTGATAATAATACAAATAATAGGTATAATTTTTATAGTTCGAGCGATAATAACTGCATAATATGGGTAATAGTGCATGTTATATTGAAAATAATAAAAGTAATAAGTATAATTATTGTAGTTCTAGCGATAATAACTGCATAATATGGGTAATAATGCATGTTATATTGATAATATTGGAAGTACTAAGTATAATTATTATAGTTCCAGCGATAATAACAGTATAATATGGGTAATAATACATGTTATATTGATAATATTGGGAGCAATAAGTGTATTTATTATAGTTCTGACGATAATAACAGTACAATATGGGGAATATTGCAAGTTATATTGATAATATTGGAAGTAATAAGTATAATTATTATAGTTCCAGCGATAATAACTGCATAATAGGAGTAATAATGCATGTTATACGGATAATAATATAAGTAATGAGTATAACTATTATAGTTCTAGCGATAATAACTGCATAATATGGGTAATAATGCATGTTATACTGATAATAGTACAAGTAATAAGTATAATTATTATAGATCCAGCTATAATAACTGCATAAGATGGGTAGTAGTGCATGTTATATTGATAATAGTAAAAGTAATAAGTATAACTATTATAGTTCTAGCGATAATAACTGCATAGTGGGGGTAATAATGCATGTTATATTGATAATATTGGGATTAATAAGTATATTTATTATAGTTCTGACGATAATAACAGCATAATATGGGTAATAATGCATGTTATATTGATAATATCGGGACTAATAAGTATAATTATTATAGTTCTAGCGATAATAACTGCATAATAGGAGTAATAATGCATGTTATACTGATAATAATATAAGTAATAAGCATAACTATTATAGTTCTAGCGCTAATAACTGTATAATATGGGTAATAATGCATGTGATATTGATAATATTGGGAATAATAAGTATATTTATTATAGTTCTGACGATAATAACAGTGTAATATGGGTAATAATACATGTTATATTGATAATATTGGGAGTAATAAGTATATTTATTATAGTTCTGACGATAATAACAGTACAATATGGGGAATATTGCAAGTTATATTGATAATATTGGAAGCAATAAGTATAATTATTATAGTTCCAGCGATAATAACTGCATAATAGGAGTAATAATGCATGTTATACGGATAATAATATAAGTAATAAGAATAACTATTATAGTTCTAGCGCTAATAACTGTATAATATGGGTAATAATGCATGTTATATTGATAATATTGGGAGTAATAAGTATAATTATTGTAGTTCTAGCGATAATAACTGCATAATATGGGTAATAATGCATGTTATATTGATAATATTGGGAGTAATAAGTATATTTATTATAGTTCTGACGATAATAACAGTATAATATGGGTAATAATGCATGTTATATTGATAATATTGGGAGTAATAAGTATATTTATTATAGTTCTGACGATAATAACAGTATAATATGGGTAATAATGCATGTTATATTGATAATATTGGGAGTAGTAAGTATAATTATTGTAGTTCTAGCGATAATAACTGCATAATATGGGTAATAATGCATGTTATATTGATAATATTGGGAATAATAAGTAGATTTATTATAGTTCTGACGATAATAACAGTATAATATGGGTAATAATACATGTTATATTGATAATATTGGGAGTAATAAGTATATTTATTATAGTTCTGACGATAATAACAGTACAATATGGGGAATATTGCAAGTTATATTGATAATATTGGAAGTAATAAGTATAATTATTATAGTTCCAGCGATAATAACTGCATAATAGGAGTAATAATGCATGTTATACGGATAATAATATAAGTAATAAGAATAACTATTATAGTTCTAGCGCTAATAACTGTATAATATGGGTAATAATGCATGTTATATTGATAACATTGGGAGTAATAAGTATAATTATTGTAGTTCTAGCGATAATAAGTGCATAATATGGGTAATAGTGCATGTTATATTGATAATAGTAAAAGAAATAAGTATAACTATTATAGTTCTAGCGATAATAACTGCATAATATGGGTAATAATGCATGTTATACTGATAATAATACAAGTAATAAGTATAATTATTATAGATCCAGCTATAATAACTGCATAAGATGGGTAGTAGTGCATGTTATATTGATAATAGTAAAAGTAACATGTATAACTATTATAGTTCTAGCGATAATAACTGCATAGTAGGGGTAATAATGCATGTTATATTGATAATATTGGGATTAATAAGTATATTTATTATAGTTCTGACGATAATAACAGCATAATATGGGTAATAATGCATGTTATATTGATAATATCAGGACTAATAAGTATAATTATTATAGTTCTAGCGATAATAACTGCATAATAGGAGTAATAATGCATGTTATACTGATAATAATATAAGTAATAAGCATAACTATTATAGTTCTAGCGCTAATAACTGTATAATATGGGTAATAATGCATGTGATATTGATAATATTGGGAATAATAAGTATATTTATTATAGTTCTGACGATAACAACAGTGTAATATGGGTAATAATACATGTTATATTGATAATATTGGGAGTAATAAGTATATTTATTATAGTTCTGACGATAATAACAGTACAATATGGGGAATATTGCAAGTTATATTGATAATATTGGAAGTAATAAGTATAATTATTATAGTTCCAGCGATAATAACTGCATAATAGGAGTAATAATGCATGTTATACGGATAATAATATAAGTAATAAGAATAACTATTATAGTTCTAGCGCTAATAACTGTATAATATGGGTAATAATGCATGTTATATTGATAATATTGGGAGTAATAAGTATAATTATTGTAGTTCTAGCGATAATAACTGCATAATATGGGTAATAATGCATGTTATATTGATAATATTGGGAGTAATAAGTATATTTATTATAGTTCTGACGATAATAACAGTATAATATGGGTAATAATGCATGTTATATTGATAATATTGGGAGTAATAAGTATAATTATTATAGCTCGAGCGATAAAAACTGCATAACATGGGTAATAGCGCATGTTATATTGATAGTAATAAAAGTAATAAGTATAATTATTGTAGTTCTAGCGATAATAACTGCATGATATGGGTAATAATGCATGTTATATTGATAATATTGGGAGTAATAAGTATATTTATTATAGTTCTGACGATAATAACAGTATAATATGGGTAATAATGCATGTTATATTGATAATATTGGTAGTAATAAGTATAATTATTATAGTTCTAGCGATAATAACTGCATAATAGGGGTAATAATGAATGTTATGCTGATAATAATACAAGTAATAAGTATAATTATTATAGTTCGATCGATAATAACTGCATAATATGGGTAATAATGCATGTTATATTGATAATATTGGGAGTAATAAGTATAATTATTATAGTTCTAGCGATAATAACTGCATAATAGGGGTAATAATGCATGTTATATTGATAACATTGGGAGGAATAAGTATAATTATTGTAGTTCTAGCGATAATAACTGCATAATATGGGTAATAATGCATGTTATATTGATAATATTGGGAGTAATAAGTATATTTGTTATAGTTCTGACGATAATAACAGTATAATATGGGTAATAATGCATGTTATATTGATAATATTGGGAGTAATAAGTATAATTATTATAGTTCTAGCGATAATAACTGCATAATAGGGGTAATAATGCATGTTATATTGATAACATTGGGAGTAATAAGTATAATTATTGTAGTTCTAGCGATAATAACTGCATAATATGGGTAATAATGCATGTTGTATTGATAATATTGGGAGTAATAAGTATATTTGTTATAGTTCTGACGATAATAACAGTATAATATGCGTAATAATGCATGTTATATTGATAATATTGGGAGTAGTAAGTATATTTATTATAGTTCTGACGATAATAACAGTATAATATGGGTAATAATGCATGTTATATTGATAATATTGGGAGTAATAAGTATAATTATTATAGTTCTAGCAATAATAACTGCATAATATGGGTAATAGTGCATGTTATATTGATAATAATAAAAGTAATAAGTATAATTATTGTAGTTCTAGCGATAATAACTGCATGATATGGGTAATAATGCATGTTACATTGATAATATTGGGAGTAATAAGTATAATTATTATAGTTCTAGGAATAATAACTGCATAATATGGGTAATAGTGCATGTTATATTCATAATAATAAAAGTAATAAGTATAATTGTTGTAGTTCTAGCGATAATAACTGCATAGTATGTGTAATAATGCATGTTATATTGATAATATTGGGAGTAATAAGTATATTTATTATAGTTCTGACGATAATAACAGTATAATACGGGTAATAATGCATGTTATATTGATAATATTGGGAATAATAAGTATATTTATTATAGTTCTGACTATAATAACAGTATAATATGGGTAATAATGCATGTTATATTGATAATATTGGGAGTAATAAGTATATTTATTATAGTTCTGACGATAATAACAGTATAATATGGGTAATAATGCATGCTATATTGATAATATTGGGAGAAATAAGTATAATTATTGTAGTTCTAGCGATAATAACTGCATAATAGGGGTAATAATGCATGTTATACTGATAATAATACAAGTAATAAGTATAATTATTATAGCTCGAGGGATAATAACTGCATAATATGGGTAATAGCGCATGTTATATTGATAGTAATAAAAGTAATAAGTATAATTATTGTAGTTCTAGCGATAATAACTGCATGATATGGGTAATAATGCATGTTATATTGATAATATTGGGAGTAATAAGTATATTTATTATAGTTCTGACGATAATAACAGTATAATATGGGTAATAATGCATGTTATATTGATAATATTGGGAGTAATAAGTATAATTATTATAGTTCTAGCGATAGTAACTGCATAATAGGGGTAATAATGCACGTTATATTGATAACATTGGGAGTAATAAGTATAATTATTGTAGTTATAGCGATAATAACTGCATAATATGGGTAATAATGCATGTTATGTTGATAATATTGGGAGTAATAAGTATATTTATTATAGTTCTAGCTATAATAACTGCATAATATGGGTAATGATGCAAGTTATATTGATAACATTGGGAGTAATAAGTATAATTATTGTAGTTCTAGAGATAATAACTGCATAATAGGGGTAATAATGCATGTTATACTGATAATAATACAAGTAATAAGTATAATTATTATAGTTCTAGCGATAATAACTGCATAATATGGGTAATAATGCATTTTATATTGATAATATTGGGAGTAATAAGTATATTTATTATAGTTCTGACGATAATAACAGTATAATATGGGTAATAATACATGTTATATTGATAATATTGGGAATAATAAGTAAAATTATTATAGCTCTAGCGATAATAAGTGCATAATATGGGTAATAGTGCATGTTATATTGATAATAGTAAAAGAAATAAGTATAACTATTATAGTTCTAGCGATAATAACTGCATCATATGGGTAGTAATGCATGTTATACTGATAATAATACAAGTAATAAGTATAATTATTATAGATCCAGCTATAATAACTGCATAAGATGGGTAGTAGTGCAAGTTATATTGATAATAGTAAAAGTAATAAGTATAACTATTATAGTTCTAGCGATAATAACTGCATAGTAGGGGTAATAATGCATGTTATATTGATAATATTGGGATTAATAAGTATATTTATTATAGTTCTGACGATAATAACAGCATAATATGGGTAATAATGCATGTTATATTGATAATATCGGGACTAATAAGTATAATTATTATAGTTCTAGCGATAATAACAGTATAATATGGGTAATAATGCATGTTATATTGATAATATTGGGAGTAATAAGTATAATTATTGCAGTTCTAGCGATAATAACTGCATAATATGGGTAATAATGCATGTTATATTGATAATATTGGGAGTAATAAGTATATTTATTATAGTTCTGACGATAATAACAGTATAATATGGGTAATAATGCATGTTATATTGATAATATTGGGAGTAATAAGTATATTTATTATAGTTCTGACGATAATAACAGTATAATATGGGTAATAATGCATGTTATATTGATAATATTGGGAGTAATAAGTATAATTATTGTAGTTCTAGCGATAATAACTGCATAATAGGGGTAATAATGCATGTTATACTAATAATAATACAAGTAATAAGTGTAATTATTATAGTTCGAGCGATAATAACAGCATAATATGGGTAATAGCGCATGTTATATTCATAGTAATAAAAGTAATAAGTATAATTATTGTAGTTCTAGCAATAATAACTGCATAATATGGGTAATAGTGCATGTTATATTGATAATAATAAAAGTAATAAGTATAATTATTGTAGTTCCAGCGATAATAACTGCATGATATGGGTAATAATGCATGTTATATTGATAATATTGGGAGTAATAAGTATATTTATTATAGTTCTGACAATAATAACAGTATAATATGGTTAATAATGCATGTTATATTGATAATATTGGTAGTAATAAGTATAATTATTATAGCTCTAGCGATAGTAACTGCATAATAGGGGTAATAATGAATGTTATACTGATAATAATACAAATAATAGGTATAATTTTTATAGTTCGAGCGATAATAACTGCATAATATGGGTAATAGTGCATGTTATATTGATAATAATAATAGTAATAAGTATAATTATTGCAGTTCTAGCGATAATAACTGCATGATATGGGTAATAATGCATGTTATATTGATAATAGTGGGAGTAATAAGTATATTTATTATAGTTCTGACGATAATAACAGTATAATATGGGTAATAATGCATGTTATATTGATAACATTGGGAGTAATAAGTATAATTATTGTAGTTCGAGCGATAATAACTGCATAATAGGGGTAATAGTGCATGTTATATTGATAATAATAAAAGGAATAAGTATAACTATTATAGTTCTAGCGATAATAACTGTATAATACGGGTACTAATGCATGTTATATCGATAATATTGGGAGTAGTAAGTATAATTATTGTAGTTCTAGCGATAATAACTGCATAATATGGGTAATAGTGCATGTTATATTGATAATCGTAAAAGTAATAAGTATAATTATTGTAGTTCTAGCGATAATAACTGCATAATATGGGTAATAACACATGTTATATTGATAACATTGGGAGTAATAATTATAATTATTGTAGTTCTAGCGATAATAACTGCATGATATGGGTAATAATGCATGTTATATTGATAATATTGGGAATAATAAGTATATTTATTATAGTTCTGACGATAATAACAGTATAATATGGTTAATAATGCATGTTATATTGATAATATTGGTAGTAATAAGTATAATTATTATAGCTCTAGCGATAATAACTGCATAATAGGGGTAATAATGAATGTTATACTGATAATAATACAAATAATAGGTATAATTTTTATAGTTCGAGCGATAATAACTGCATAATATGGGTAATAGTGCATGTTATATTGAAAATAATAAAAGTAATAAGTATAATTATTGTAGTTCTAGCGATAATAACTGCATAATATGGGTAATAATGCATGTTATATTGATAATATTGGAAGTACTAAGTATAATTATTATAGTTCCAGCGATAATAACAGTATAATATGGGTAATAATACATGTTATATTGATAATATTGGGAGCAATAAGTGTATTTATTATAGTTCTGACGATAATAACAGTACAATATGGGGAATATTGCAAGTTATATTGATAATATTGGAAGTAATAAGTATAATTATTATAGTTCCAGCGATAATAACTGCATAATAGGAGTAATAATGCATGTTATACGGATAATAATATAAGTAATGAGTATAACTATTATAGTTCTAGCGATAATAACTGCATAATATGGGTAATAATGCATGTTATACTGATAATAGTACAAGTAATAAGTATAATTATTATAGATCCAGCTATAATAACTGCATAAGATGGGTAGTAGTGCATGTTATATTGATAATAGTAAAAGTAATAAGTATAACTATTATAGTTCTAGCGATAATAACTGCATAGTGGGGGTAATAATGCATGTTATATTGATAATATTGGGATTAATAAGTATATTTATTATAGTTCTGACGATAATAACAGCATAATATGCGTAATAATGCATGTTATATTGATAATATCGGGACTAATAAGTATAATTATTATAGTTCTAGCGATAATAACTGCATAATAGGAGTAATAATGCATGTTATACTGATAATAATATAAGTAATAAGCATAACTATTATAGTTCCAGCGCTAATAACTGTATAATATGGGTAATAATGCATGCGATATTGATAATATTGGGAATAATAAGTATATTTATCATAGTTCTGACGATAATAACAGTGTAATATGGGTAATAATACATGTTATATTGATAATATTGGGAGTAATAAGTATATTTATTATAGTTCTGACGATAATAACAGTACAATATGGGGAATATTGCAAGTTATATTGATAATATTGGAAGCAATAAGTATAATTATTATAGTTCCAGCGATAATAACTGCATAATAGGAGTAATAATGCATGTTATACGGATAATAATATAAGTAATAAGAATAACTATTATAGTTCTAGCGCTAATAACTGTATAATATGGGTAATAATGCATGTTATATTGATAATATTGGGAGTAATAAGTATAATTATTGTAGTTCTAGCGATAATAACTGCATAATATGGGTAATAATGCATGTTATATTGATAATATTGGGAGTAATAAGTATATTTATTATAGTTCTGACGATAATAACAGTATAATATGGGTAATAATGCATGTTATATTGATAATATTGGGAGTAATAAGTATATTTATTATAGTTCTGACGATAATAACAGTATAATATGGGTAATAATGCATGTTATATTGATAATATTGGGAGTAGTAAGTATAATTATTGTAGTTCTAGCGATAATAACTGCATAATATGGGTAATAATGCATGTTATATTGATAATATTGGGAATAATAAGTAGATTTATTATAGTTCTGACGATAATAACAGTATAATATGGGTAATAATACATGTTATATTGATAATATTGGGAGTAATAAGTATATTTATTATAGTTCTGACGATAATAACAGTACAATATGGGGAATATTGCAAGTTATATTGATAATATTGGAAGTAATAAGTATAATTATTATAGTTCCAGCGATAATAACTGCATAATAGGAGTAATAATGCATGTTATACGGATAATAATATAAGTAATAAGAATAACTATTATAGTTCTAGCGCTAATAACTGTATAATATGGGTAATAATGCATGTTATATTGATAACATTGGGAGTAATAAGTATAATTATTGTAGTTCTAGCGATAATAAGTGCATAATATGGGTAATAGTGCATGTTATATTGATAATAGTAAAAGAAATAAGTATAACTATTATAGTTCTAGCGATAATAACTGCATAATATGGGTAATAATGCATGTTATACTGATAATAATACAAGTAATAAGTATAATTATTATAGATCCAGCTATAATAACTGCATAAGATGGGTAGTAGTGCATGTTATATTGATAATAGTAAAAGTAACATGTATAACTATTATAGTTCTAGCGATAATAACTGCATAGTAGGGGTAATAATGCATGTTATATTGATAATATTGGGATTAATAAGTATATTTATTATAGTTCTGACGATAATAACAGCATAATATGGGTAATAATGCATGTTATATTGATAATATCAGGACTAATAAGTATAATTATTATAGTTCTAGCGATAATAACTGCATAATAGGAGTAATAATGCATGTTATACTGATAATAATATAAGTAATAAGCATAACTATTATAGTTCTAGCGCTAATAACTGTATAATATGGGTAATAATGCATGTGATATTGATAATATTGGGAATAATAAGTATATTTATTATAGTTCTGACGATAACAACAGTGTAATATGGGTAATAATACATGTTATATTGATAATATTGGGAGTAATAAGTATATTTATTATAGTTCTGACGATAATAACAGTACAATATGGGGAATATTGCAAGTTATATTGATAATATTGGAAGTAATAAGTATAATTATTATAGTTCCAGCGATAATAACTGCATAATAGGAGTAATAATGCATGTTATACGGATAATAATATAAGTAATAAGAATAACTATTATAGTTCTAGCGCTAATAACTGTATAATATGGGTAATAATGCATGTTATATTGATAATATTGGGAGTAATAAGTATAATTATTGTAGTTCTAGCGATAATAACTGCATAATATGGGTAATAATGCATGTTATATTGATAATATTGGGAGTAATAAGTATATTTATTATAGTTCTGACGATAATAACAGTATAATATGGGTAATAATGCATGTTATATTGATAATATTGGGAGTAATAAGTATATTTATTATAGTTCTGACGACAATAACAGTATAATATGGGTAATAGTGCATGTTATATTGATAATATTGGGAGTAATAAGTATATCTATTATAGTTCTGACGATAATAACAGTATAATATGGGTAATAATGCATGTTATATTGATAATATTGGTAGTAATAAGTATAATTATTATAGCTCTAGCGATAATAACTGCATAATAGGGGTAATAATGAATGTTATACTGATAATAATACAAGTAATACGTATAATTATTGTAGTTCGAGCGATAATAACTGCATAATATGGGTAATAATGCATGTTATATTGATAATATTGGAAGTAATAAGTATATTTATTATAGTTCTGACGATAATAACAGTATAATATGGGTAATAATGCATGTTATATTGATAATATTGGGAGTAATAAGTATATTTATTATAGTTCTGACGATAATAACAGTATAATATGGGCAATAATGCATGTTATACTGATAATAATACAAGTAATAAGTATAATTATTATAGCTCGAGCGATAATAACTGCATAATATGGATAATAGCGCATGTTATATTGATAGTAGTAAAAGTAATAAGTATAATTATTGTAGTTATAGCGATAATAACTGCATAATATGGGTAATAATGCATGTTATGTTGATAATATTGGGAGTAATAAGTATATTTATTATAGTTCTAGCTATAATAACTGCATAATATGGGTAATGATGCAAGTTATATTGATAACATTGGGAGTAATAAGTATAATTATTGTAGTTCTAGCGATAATAACTGCATGATATGGGTAATAATGCATGTTATATTGATAATATTGGGAGTAATAAGTATATTTATTATAGTTCTGACGATAATAACAGTATAATATGGGTAATAATGCATGTTATATTGATAATATTGGTAGTAATAAGTATAATTATTATAGCTCTAGCGATAATAACTGCATAATAGGGGTAATAATGAATGTTATACTGATAATAATACAAGTAATACGTATAATTATTGTAGTTCGAGCGATAATAACTGCATAATATGGGTAATAATGCATGTTATACTGATAATATTGGGAGTAATAAGTATATTTATTATAGTTCTGACGATAATAACAGTATAATATGGGTAATAATGCATGTTATGTTGATAATATTGGGAGTAATAAGTATAATTATTATAGTTCTAGCGATAATAACTGCATAATAGGGGTAATAATGCATGTTATGTTGATAACATTGGGAGTAATAAGTATAATTATTGTAGTTATAGCGATAATAACTGCATAATATGAGTAATAATGCATGTTATGTTGATAATATTGGGAGTAATAAGTATATTTATTATAGTTCTAGCGATAATAACTGCATAATATGGGTAATAATGCATGTTATATTGATAACATTGGAAGTAATAAGTATAATTATTGTAGTTCTAGAGATAATAACTGCATAATAGGGGTAATAATGCATGTTATATTGATAATAATACAAGTAATAAGTATAATTATTGTAGTTCTAGAGATAATAACTGCATAATAGGGTTAATAATGCATGTTATACTGATAATAATACAAGTAATAAGTATAATTATTATAGCTCTAGCGATAATAACTGCATAATATGGGTAATAATGCATGTTATATTGATAATGTTGGGAGTAATAAGTATATTTATTATAGTTCTGACGATAATAACAGTATAATATGGGTAATAATGCATGTTATATTGATAATATTGGTAGTAATAAGTATAATTATTATAGCTCTAGCGATAATAAATGCATAATAGTGGTAATAATGAATGTTATACTGATAATAATACAAGTAATACGTATAATTATTGTAGTTCGAGCGATAATAACTGCATAATATGGGTAATAATGCATGTTATACTGATAATATTGGGAGTAATAAGTATATTTATTATAGTTCTGACGATAATAACAGTACAATATGGGTAATAATGCATGTTATGTTGATAATATTGGGAGTAATACGTATAATTATTATAGTTCTAGCGATAATAACTGCATAATAGGGGTAATAATGCATGTTATGTTGATAACATTGGGAGTAATAAGTATAATTATTGTAGTTATAGCGATAATAACTGCATAATATGGGTAATAATGCATGTTATGTTGATAATATTGGGAGTAATAAGTATATTTATTATAGTTCTAGCGATAATAACTGCATAATATGGGTAATAATGCATGTTATATTGATAACATTGGAAGTAATAAGTATAATTATTGTAGTTCTAGAGATAATAACTGCATAATATGGGTAATAGCGCATGTTATATTGATAGTAATAAAAGTAATAAGTATAACTATTGTAGTTCTAGCGATAATAACTGCATGATATGGGTAATAATGCATGTTATATTGATAATATTGGGAGTAATAAGTATATTTATTATAGTTCTGACGATAATAACAGTATAATATGGGTAATAATGCATGTTATATTGATAATATTGGGAGTAATAAGTATAATTATTATAGCTCGAGCGATAAAAACTGCATAACATGGGTAATAGCGCATGTTATATTGATAGTAATAAAAGTAATAAGTATAATTATTGTAGTTCTAGCGATAATAACTGCATGATATGGGTAATAATGCATGTTATATTGATAATATTGGGAGTAATAAGTATATTTATTATAGTTCTGACGATAATAACAGTATAATATGGGTAATAATGCATGTTATATTGATAATATTGGTAGTAATAAGTATAATTATTATAGTTCTAGCGATAATAACTGCATAATAGGGGTAATAATGAATGTTATGCTGATAATAATACAAGTAATAAGTATAATTATTATAGTTCGATCGATAATAACTGCATAATATGGGTAATAATGCATGTTATATTGATAATATTGGGAGTAATAAGTATAATTATTATAGTTCTAGCGATAATAACTGCATAATAGGGGTAATAATGCATGTTATATTGATAACATTGGGAGGAATAAGTATAATTATTGTAGTTCTAGCGATAATAACTGCATAATATGGGTAATAATGCATGTTATATTGATAATATTGGGAGTAATAAGTATATTTGTTATAGTTCTGACGATAATAACAGTATAATATGGGTAATAATGCATGTTATATTGATAATATTGGGAGTAATAAGTATAATTATTATAGTTCTAGCGATAATAACTGCATAATAGGGGTAATAATGCATGTTATATTGATAACATTGGGAGTAATAAGTATAATTATTGTAGTTCTAGCGATAATAACTGCATAATATGGGTAATAATGCATGTTGTATTGATAATATTGGGAGTAATAAGTATATTTGTTATAGTTCTGACGATAATAACAGTATAATATGCGTAATAATGCATGTTATATTGATAATATTGGGAGTAGTAAGTATATTTATTATAGTTCTGACGATAATAACAGTATAATATGGGTAATAATGCATGTTATATTGATAATATTGGGAGTAATAAGTATAATTATTATAGTTCTAGCAATAATAACTGCATAATATGGGTAATAGTGCATGTTATATTGATAATAATAAAAGTAATAAGTATAATTATTGTAGTTCTAGCGATAATAACTGCATGATATGGGTAATAATGCATGTTACATTGATAATATTGGGAGTAATAAGTATAATTATTATAGTTCTAGGAATAATAACTGCATAATATGGGTAATAGTGCATGTTATATTCATAATAATAAAAGTAATAAGTATAATTGTTGTAGTTCTAGCGATAATAACTGCATAGTATGTGTAATAATGCATGTTATATTGATAATATTGGGAGTAATAAGTATATTTATTATAGTTCTGACGATAATAACAGTATAATACGGGTAATAATGCATGTTATATTGATAATATTGGGAATAATAAGTATATTTATTATAGTTCTGACTATAATAACAGTATAATATGGGTAATAATGCATGTTATATTGATAATATTGGGAGTAATAAGTATATTTATTATAGTTCTGACGATAATAACAGTATAATATGGGTAATAATGCATGCTATATTGATAATATTGGGAGAAATAAGTATAATTATTGTAGTTCTAGCGATAATAACTGCATAATAGGGGTAATAATGCATGTTATACTGATAATAATACAAGTAATAAGTATAATTATTATAGCTCGAGGGATAATAACTGCATAATATGGGTAATAGCGCATGTTATATTGATAGTAATAAAAGTAATAAGTATAATTATTGTAGTTCTAGCGATAATAACTGCATGATATGGGTAATAATGCATGTTATATTGATAATATTGGGAGTAATAAGTATATTTATTATAGTTCTGACGATAATAACAGTATAATATGGGTAATAATGCATGTTATATTGATAATATTGGGAGTAATAAGTATAATTATTATAGTTCTAGCGATAGTAACTGCATAATAGGGGTAATAATGCACGTTATATTGATAACATTGGGAGTAATAAGTATAATTATTGTAGTTATAGCGATAATAACTGCATAATATGGGTAATAATGCATGTTATGTTGATAATATTGGGAGTAATAAGTATATTTATTATAGTTCTAGCTATAATAACTGCATAATATGGGTAATGATGCAAGTTATATTGATAACATTGGGAGTAATAAGTATAATTATTGTAGTTCTAGAGATAATAACTGCATAATAGGGGTAATAATGCATGTTATACTGATAATAATACAAGTAATAAGTATAATTATTATAGTTCTAGCGATAATAACTGCATAATATGGGTAATAATGCATTTTATATTGATAATATTGGGAGTAATAAGTATATTTATTATAGTTCTGACGATAATAACAGTATAATATGGGTAATAATACATGTTATATTGATAATATTGGGAATAATAAGTAAAATTATTATAGCTCTAGCGATAATAAGTGCATAATATGGGTAATAGTGCATGTTATATTGATAATAGTAAAAGTAATAAGTATAACTATTATAGTTCTAGCGATAATAACTGCATAATATGGGTAATAATGCATGTTATACTGATAATAATACAAGTAATAAGTATAATTATTATAGCTCGAGCGATAATAACTGCATAATATGGGTAATAGCGCATGTTATATTGATAGTAATAAAAGTAATAAGTATAATTATTGTAGTTCGATCGATAATAACTGCATAATATGGGTAATAATGCATGTTATATTGATAATATTGGTAGTAATAAGTATAATTATTGTAGTTCTAGCGATAATAACTGCATAATAGGGGTAATAATGCATGTTATACTGATAATATTGGTAGTAATAAGTATATTTATTATAGTTCTGACGATAATAACAGTATAATATGGGTAATAATGCATGTTATATTGATAATATTGGGAGTAATAAGTATAATTATTATAGTTCTAGCGATAATAACTGCATAATAGGGGTAATAATGCATGTTATATTGATAACATTGGGAGTAATAAGTATAATTATTGTAGTTCTAGCGATAATAAGTGCATGATAGGGGTAATAATGAATGTTATGCTGATAATAATACAAGTAATAAGTATAATTATTATAGTTCGATCGATAATAACTGCATAATATGGGTAATAATGCATGTTATATTGATAATATTGGGAGTAATAAGTATAATTGTTATAGTTCTAGCGATAATAACTGCATAATAGGGGTAATAATGCATGTTATATTGATAACATTGGGAGTAATAAGTATAATTATTGTAGTTCTAGCGATAATAACTGCATAATATGGGTAATAATGCATGTTATATTGATAATATTGGGAGTAATAAGTATATTTGTTATAGTTCTGACGATAATAACAGTATAATATGGGTAATAATGCATGTTATATTGATAATATTGGGAGTAATAAGTATATTTATTATAGTTCTGACGATAATAACAGTATAATATGGGTAATAATGCATGTTATATTGATAATATTGGTAGTAATAAGTATAATTATTATAGTTCTAGCGATAATAACTGCATAATAGGGGTAATAATGAATGTTATGCTGATAATAATACAAGTAATAAGTATAATTATTATAGTTCGATCGATAATAACTGCATAATATGGGTAATAATGCATGTTATATTGATAATATTGGGAGTAATAAGTATAATTATTATAGTTCTAGCGATAATAACTGCATAATAGCGGTAATAATGCATGTTATATTGATAACATTGGGAGGAATAAGTATAATTATTGTAGTTCTAGCGATAATAACTGCATAATATGGGTAATAATGCATGTTATATTGATAATATTGGGAGTAATAAGTATATTTGTTATAGTTCTGACGATAATAACAGTATAATATGGGTAATAATGCATGTTATATTGATAATATTGGGAGTAATAAGTATAATTATTATAGTTCTAGCGATAATAACTGCATAATAGGGGTAATAATGCATGTTATATTGATAACATTGGGAGTAATAAGTATAATTGTTGTAGTTCTAGCGATAATAACTGCATAGTATGTGTAATAATGCATGTTATATTGATAATATTGGGAGTAATAAGTATATTTATTATAGTTCTGACGATAATAACAGTATAATACGGGTAATAATGCATGTTATATTGATAATATTGGGAATAATAAGTATATTTATTATAGTTCTGACTATAATAACAGTATAATATGGGTAATAATGCATGTTATATTGATAATATTGGGAGTAATAAGTATATTTATTATAGTTCTGACGATAATAACAGTATAATATGGGTATTAATGCATGCTATATTGATAATATTGGGAGAAATAAGTATAATTATTGTAGTTCTAGCGATAATAACTGCATAATAGGGGTAATAATGCATGTTATACTGATAATAATACAAGTAATAAGTATAATTAATATAGCTCGAGCGATAATAACTGCATAATATGGGTAATAGCGCATGTTATATTGATAGTAATAAAAGTAATAAGTATAATTATTGTAGTTCTAGCGATAATAACTGCATGATATGGGTAATAATGCATGTTATATTGATAATATTGGGAGTAATAAGTATATTTATTATAGTTCTGACGATAATAACAGTATAATATGGGTAATAATGCATGTTATATTGATAATATTGGGAGTAATAAGTATAATTATTATAGTTCTAGTGATAATAACTGCATAATAGGGGTAATAATGCACGTTATATTGATAACATTGGGAGTAATAAGTATAATTATTGTAGTTATAGCGATAATAACTGCATAATATGGGTAATAATGCATGTTATGTTGATAATATTGGGAGTAATAAGTATATTTATTATAGTTCTAGCTATAATAACTTCATAATATGGGTAATGATGCAAGTTATATTGATAACATTGGGAGTAATAAGTATAATTATTGTAGTTCTAGAGATAATAACTGCATAATAGGGGTAATAATGCATGTTATACTGATAATAATACAAGTAACAAGTATAATTATTATAGTTCTAGCGATAATAACTGCATAATATGGGTAATAATGCATTTTATATTGATAATATTGGGAGTAATAAGTATATTTGTTATAGTTCTGACGATAATAACAGTATAATATGGGTAATAATGCATGTTATATTGATAATATTGGGAGTAATAAGTATATTTATTATAGTTCTGACGATAATAACAGTATAATATGGGTAATAATGCATGTTATATTGATAATATTGGTAGTAATAAGTATAATTATTATAGTTCTAGCGATAATAACTGCATAATAGGGGTAATAATGCATGTTATATTGATAACATTGGGAGTAATAAGTATAATTATTGTAGTTCTAGCGATAATAACTGCATAATATGGGTAATAATGCATGTTGTATTGATAATATTGGGAGTAATAGGTATATTTGTTATAGTTCTGACGATAATAACAGTATAATATGCGTAATAATGCATGTTATATTGATAATATTGGGAGTAATAAGTATATTTATTATAGTTCTGACTATAATAACAGTATAATATGGGTAATAATGCATGTTATATTGATAATATTGGGAGTAATAAGTATATTTATTATAGTTCTGACGATAATAACAGTATAATATGGGTAATAATGCATGCTATATTGATAATATTGGGAGAAATAAGTATAATTATTGTAGTTCTAGCGATAATAACTGCATAATAGGGGTAATAATGCATGTTTTACTGATAATAATACAAGTAATAAGTATAATTATTATAGCTCGAGCGATAATAACTGCATAATATGGGTAATAGCGCATGTTATATTGATAGTAATAAAAGTAATAAGTATAATTATTGTAGTTCTAGCGATAATAACTGCATGATATGGGCAATAATGCATGTTATATTGATAATATTGGGAGTAATAAGTATATTTATTATAGTTCTGACGATAATAACAGTATAATATGGGTAATAATGCATGTTATATTGATAATATTGGGAGTAATAAGTATAATTATTATAGTTCTAGCGATAATAACTGCATAATAGGGGTAATAATGCACGTTATATTGATAACATTGGGAGTAATAAGTATAATTATTGTAGTTATAGCGATAATAACTGCATAATATGGGTAATAATGCATGTTATGTTGATAATATTGGGAGTAATAAGTATATTTATTATAGTTCTAGCTATAATAACTGCATAATATGGGTAATGATGCAAGTTATATTGATAACATTGGGAGTAATAAGTATAATTATTGTAGTTCTAGAGATAATAACTGCATAATAGGGGTAATAATGCATGTTATACTGATAATAATACAAGTAATAAGTATAATTATTGTAGTTCTAGAGATAATAACTGAATAATAGGGGTAATAATGCATGTTATACTGATAATAATACAAGTAATAAGTATAATTATTATAGTTCTAGCGATAATAACTGCATAATATGGGTAATAATGCATGTTATATTGATAATATTGGGAGTAATAAGTATATTTATTATAGTTCTGACGATAATAACAGTATAATATGGGTAATAATACATGTTATATTGATAATATTGGGAATAATAAGTATAATTATTATAGCTCTAGCGATAATAAGTGCATAATATGGGTAATAGTGCATGTTATATTGATAATAGTGAAAGTAATAAGTATAACTATTATAGTTCTAGCGATAATAACTGCATAATATGGGTAATAATGCATGTTATACTGATAATAATACAAGTAATAAGTATAATTATTATAGCTCGAGCGATAATAACTGCATAATATGGGTAATAGCGCATGTTATATTGATAGTAATAAAAGTAATAAGTATAATTATTGTAGTTCTAGCGATAATAACTGCATGATATGGGTAATAATGCATGTTATATTGATAATATTGGGAGTAATAAGTATATTTATTATAGTTCTGACGTTAATAACAGTATAATATGGGTAATAATGCATGTTATATTGATAATATTGGTAGTAATAAGTATAATTATTATAGTTCTAGCGATAATAACTGCATAATAGGGGTAATAATGAATGTTATGCTGATAATAATACAAGTAATAAGTATAATTATTATAGTTCGATCGATAATAACTGCATAATATGGGTAATAATGCATGTTATATTGATAATATTGGAAGTAATAAGTATATTTATTATAGTTCTGACGATAATAACAGTATAATACGGGTCATAATGCATGTTATATTGATAATATTGGGAGTAATAAGTAATAATTATTATAGTTCTAGCGATAATAACTGCATAATAGGGGTAATAATGCATGTTATACTGATAATATTGGTAGTAATAAGTATATTTATTATAGTTCTGACGATAATAACAGTATAATATGGGTAATAATGCATGTTATATTGATAATATTGGGAGTAATAAGTATAATTATTATAGTTCTAGCGATAATAACTGCATAATAGGGGTAATAATGCATGTTATATTGATAACATTGGGAGTAATAAGTATAATTATTGTAGTTCTAGCGATAATAACTGCATAATATGGGTAATAATGCATGTTATATTGATAATATTGGGAGTAATAAGTATATTTGTTATAGTTCTGACGATAATAACAGTATAATATGGGTAATAATGCATGTTATATTGATAATATTGGGAGTAGTAAGTATAATTATTATAGTTCTAGCGATAAGAACTGCATAATAGGGGTAATAATGCATGTTATATTGATAACATTGGGAGTAATAAGTATAATTATTGTAGTTATAGCGATAATAACTGCATAATATGGGTAATAATGCATGTTATGTTGATAATATTGGGAGTAATAAGTATATTTATTATAGTTCTGACGATAATAACAGTATAATATGGGTAATAGTGCATGTTATATTGATAATATTGGGAGTAATAAGTGTATTTATTATAGTTCTGACGATAATAACAGTACAATATGGGGAATATTGCAAGTTATATTGATAATATTGGAAGTACTAAGTATAATTAATATAGTTCCAGCGATAATAACAGTATAATATGGGTAATAATACATGTTATATTGATAATATTGGGAGCAATAAGTGTATTTATTATAGTTCTGACGATAATAACAGTACAATATGGGGAATATTGCAAGTTATATTGATAATATTGGAAGTAATAAGTATAATTATTATAGTTCCAGCGATAATAACTGCATAATAGGAGTAATAATGCATGTTATACGGATAACAATATAAGTAATGAGTATAACTATTACAGTTCTAGCGCTAATAACTGTATAATATAGGTAATAATGCATGTTATATTGATAATATTGGAAGTAATAAGTATAATTATTGTAGTTATAGCGATAATAACTGCATAATATGGGTAATAATGCATGTTATGTTGATAATATTGGGAGTAATAAGTATATTTATTATAGTTCTAGCTATAATAACTGCATAATATGGGTAATGATGCAAGTTATATTGATAACATTGGGAGTAATAAGTATAATTATTGTAGTTCTAGACATAATAACTGCATAATAGGGGTAATAATGCATGTTATACTGATAATAATACAAGTAATAAGTATAATTATTGTAGTTCTAGAGATAATAACTGAATAATAGGGGTAATAATGCATGTTATACTGATAATAATACAAGTAATAAGTATAATTATTATAGTTCTAGCGATAATAACTGCATAATATGGGTAATAATGCATGTTATATTGATAATATTGGGAGTAATAAGTATATTTATTATAGTTCTGACGATAATAACAGTATAATATGGGTAATAATACATGTTATATTGATAATATTGGGAATAATAAGTATAATTATTATAGCTCTAGCGATAATAAGTGCATAATATGGGTAATAGTGCATGTTATATTGATAATAGTAAAAGTAATAAGTATAACTATTATAGTTCTAGCGATAATAACTGCATAATATGGGTAATAATGCATGTTATACTGATAATAATACAAGTAATAAGTATAATTATTATAGCTCGAGCGATAATAACTGCATAATATGGGTAATAGCGCATGTTATATTGATAGTAATAAAAGTAATAAGTATAATTATTGTAGTTCTAGCGATAATAACTGCATGATATGGGTAATAATGCATGTTATATTGATAATATTGGGAGTAATAAGTATATTTATTATAGTTCTGACGTTAATAACAGTATAATATGGGTAATAATGCATGTTATATTGATAATATTGGTAGTAATAAGTATAATTATTATAGTTCTAGCGATAATAACTGCATAATAGGGGTAATAATGAATGTTATGCTGATAATAATACAAGTAATAAGTATAATTATTATAGTTCGATCGATAATAACTGCATAATATGGGTAATAATGCATGTTATATTGATAATATTGGAAGTAATAAGTATATTTATTATAGTTCTGACGATAATAACAGTATAATATGGGTCATAATGCATGTTATATTGATAATATTGGGAGTAATAAGTAATAATTATTATAGTTCTAGCGATAATAACTGCATAATAGGGGTAATAATGCATGTTATACTGATAATATTGGTAGTAATAAGTATATTTATTATAGTTCTGACGATAATAACAGTATAATATGGGTAATAATGCATGTTATATTGATAATATTGGGAGTAATAAGTATAATTATTATAGTTCTAGCGATAATAACTGCATAATAGGGGTAATAATGCATGTTATATTGATAACATTGGGAGTAATAAGTATAATTATTGTAGTTCTAGCGATAATAACTGCATAATATGGGTAATAATGCATGTTATATTGATAATATTGGGAGTAATAAGTATATTTGTTATAGTTCTGACGATAATAACAGTATAATATGGGTAATAATGCATGTTATATTGATAATATTGGGAGTAGTAAGTATAATTATTATAGTTCTAGCGATAAGAACTGCATAATAGGGGTAATAATGCATGTTATATTGATAACATTGGGAGTAATAAGTATAATTATTGTAGTTATAGCGATAATAACTGCATAATATGGGTAATAATGCATGTTATGTTGATAATATTGGGAGTAATAAGTATATTTATTATAGTTCTGACGATAATAACAGTATAATATGGGTAATAATGCATGTTATATTGATAATATTGGGAGTAATAAGTGTATTTATTATAGTTCTGACGATAATAACAGTACAATATGGGGAATATTGCAAGTTATATTGATAATATTGGAAGTACTAAGTATAATTAATATAGTTCCAGCGATAATAACAGTATAATATGGGTAATAATACATGTTATATTGATAATATTGGGAGTAATAAGTATATTTATTATAGTTCTGACGATAATAACAGTATAATATGGGTAATAATGCATGCTATATTGATAATATTGGGAGAAATAAGTATAATTATTGTAGTTCTAGCGATAATAACTGCATAATAGGGGTAATAATGCATGTTATACTGGTAATAATACAAGTAATAAGTATAATTATTATAGCTCGAGCGATAATAACTGCATAATATGGGTAATAGCGCATGTTATATTGATAGTAATAAAAGTAATAAGTATAATTATTGTAGTTCTAGCGATAATAACTGCATGATATGGGTAATAATGCATGTTATATTGATAATATTGGGAGTAATAAGTATATTTATTATAGTTCTGACGTTAATAACAGTATAATATGGGTAATAATGCATGTTATATTGATAATATTGGTAGTAATAAGTATAATTATTATAGTTCTAGCGATAATAACTGCATAATAGGGGTAATAATGAATGTTATGCTGATAATAATACAAGTAATAAGTATAATTATTATAGTTCGATCGATAATAACTGCATAATATGGGTAATAATGCATGTTATATTGATAATATTGGAAGTAATAAGTATATTTATTATAGTTCTGACGATAATAACAGTATAATATGGGTCATAATGCATGTTATATTGATAATATTGGGAGTAATAAGTAATAATTATTATAGTTCTAGCGATAATAACTGCATAATAGGGGTAATAATGCATGTTATACTGATAATATTGGTAGTAATAAGTATATTTATTATAGTTCTGACGATAATAACAGTATAATATGGGTAATAATGCATGTTATATTGATAATATTGGGAGTAATAAGTATAATTATTATAGTTCTAGCGATAATAACTGCATAATAGGGGTAATAATGCATGTTATATTGATAACATTGGGAGGAATAAGTATAATTATTGTAGTTCTAGCGATAATAACTGCATAATATGGGTAATAATGCATGTTATATTGATAATATTGGGAGTAATAAGTATATTTGTTATAGTTCTGACGATAATAACAGTATAATATGGGTAATAATGCATGTTATATTGATAATATTGGGAGTAATAAGTATAATTATTATAGTTCTAGCGATAATAACTGCATAATAGGGGTAATAATGCATGTTATATTGATAACATTGGGAGTAATAAGTATAATTGTTGTAGTTCTAGCGATAATAACTGCATAGTATGTGTAATAATGCATGTTATATTGATAATATTGGGAGTAATAAGTATATTTATTATAGTTCTGACGATAATAACAGTATAATACGGGTAATAATGCATGTTATATTGATAATATTGGGAATAATAAGTATATTTATTATAGTTCTGACTATAATAACAGTATAATATGGGTAATAATGCATGTTATATTGATAATATTGGGAGTAATAAGTATATTTATTATAGTTCTGACGATAATAACAGTATAATATGGGTATTAATGCATGCTATATTGATAATATTGGGAGAAATAAGTATAATTATTGTAGTTCTAGCGATAATAACTGCATAATAGGGGTAATAATGCATGTTATACTGATAATAATACAAGTAATAAGTATAATTAATATAGCTCGAGCGATAATAACTGCATAATATGGGTAATAGCGCATGTTATATTGATAGTAATAAAAGTAATAAGTATAATTATTGTAGTTCTAGCGATAATAACTGCATGATATGGGTAATAATGCATGTTATATTGATAATATTGGGAGTAATAAGTATATTTATTATAGTTCTGACGATAATAACAGTATAATATGGGTAATAATGCATGTTATATTGATAATATTGGGAGTAATAAGTATAATTATTATAGTTCTAGCGATAATAACTGCATAATAGGGGTAATAATGCACGTTATATTGATAACATTGGGAGTAATAAGTATAATTATTGTAGTTATAGCGATAATAACTGCATAATATGGGTAATAATGCATGTTATGTTGATAATATTGGGAGTAATAAGTATATTTATTATAGTTCTAGCTATAATAACTTCATAATATGGGTAATGATGCAAGTTATATTGATAACATTGGGAGTAATAAGTATAATTATTGTAGTTCTAGAGATAATAACTGCATAATAGGGGTAATAATGCATGTTATACTGATAATAATACAAGTAACAAGTATAATTATTATAGTTCTAGCGATAATAACTGCATAATATGGGTAATAATGCATTTTATATTGATAATATTGGGAGTAATAAGTATATTTGTTATAGTTCTGACGATAATAACAGTATAATATGGGTAATAATGCATGTTATATTGATAATATTGGGAGTAATAAGTATATTTATTATAGTTCTGACGATAATAACAGTATAATATGGGTAATAATGCATGTTATATTGATAATATTGGTAGTAATAAGTATAATTATTATAGTTCTAGCGATAATAACTGCATAATAGGGGTAATAATGCATGTTATATTGATAACATTGGGAGTAATAAGTATAATTATTGTAGTTCTAGCGATAATAACTGCATAATATGGGTAATAATGCATGTTGTATTGATAATATTGGGAGTAATAGGTATATTTGTTATAGTTCTGACGATAATAACAGTATAATATGCGTAATAATGCATGTTATATTGATAATATTGGGAGTAATAAGTATATTTATTATAGTTCTGACTATAATAACAGTATAATATGGGTAATAATGCATGTTATATTGATAATATTGGGAGTAATAAGTATATTTATTATAGTTCTGACGATAATAACAGTATAATATGGGTAATAATGCATGCTATATTGATAATATTGGGAGAAATAAGTATAATTATTGTAGTTCTAGCGATAATAACTGCATAATAGGGGTAATAATGCATGTTATACTGATAATAATACAAGTAATAAGTATAATTATTATAGCTCGAGCGATAATAACTGCATAATATGGGTAATAGCGCATGTTATATTGATAGTAATAAAAGTAATAAGTATAATTATTGTAGTTCTAGCGATAATAACTGCATGATATGGGCAATAATGCATGTTATATTGATAATATTGGGAGTAATAAGTATATTTATTATAGTTCTGACGATATTAACAGTATAATATGGGTAATAATGCATGTTATATTGATAATATTGGGAGTAATAAGTATAATTATTATAGTTCTAGCGATAATAACTGCATAATAGGGGTAATAATGCACGTTATATTGATAACATTGGGAGTAATAAGTATAATTATTGTAGTTATAGCGATAATAACTGCATAATATGGGTAATAATGCATGTTATGTTGATAATATTGGGAGTAATAAGTATATTTATTATAGTTCTAGCTATAATAACTGCATAATATGGGTAATGATGCAAGTTATATTGATAACATTGGGAGTAATAAGTATAATTATTGTAGTTCTAGAGATAATAACTGCATAATAGGGGTAATAATGCATGTTATACTGATAATAATACAAGTAATAAGTATAATTATTGTAGTTCTAGAGATAATAACTGAATAATAGGGGTAATAATGCATGTTATACTGATAATAATACAAGTAATAAGTATAATTATTATAGTTCTAGCGATAATAACTGCATAATATGGGTAATAATGCATGTTATATTGATAATATTGGGAGTAATAAGTATATTTATTATAGTTCTGACGATAATAACAGTATAATATGGGTAATAATACATGATATATTGATAATATTGGGAATAATAAGTATAATTATTATAGCTCTAGCGATAATAAGTGCATAATATGGGTAATAGTGCATGTTATATTGATAATAGTAAAAGTAATAAGTATAACTATTATAGTTCTAGCGATAATAACTGCATAATATGGGTAATAATGCATGTTATACTGATAATAATACAAGTAATAAGTATAATTATTATAGCTCGAGCGATAATAACTGCATAATATGGGTAATAGCGCATGTTATATTGATAGTAATAAAAGTAATAAGTATAATTATTGTAGTTCTAGCGATAATAACTGCATGATATGGGTAATAATGCATGTTATATTGATAATATTGGGAGTAATAAGTATATTTATTATAGTTCTGACGTTAATAACAGTATAATATGGGTAATAATGCATGTTATATTGATAATATTGGTAGTAATAAGTATAATTATTATAGTTCTAGCGATAATAACTGCATAATAGGGGTAATAATGAATGTTATGCTGATAATAATACAAGTAATAAGTATAATTATTATAGTTCGATCGATAATAACTGCATAATATGGGTAATAATGCATGTTATATTGATAATATTGGAAGTAATAAGTATATTTATTATAGTTCTGACGATAATAACAGTATAATATGGGTCATAATGCATGTTATATTGATAATATTGGGAGTAATAAGTAATAATTATTATAGTTCTAGCGATAATAACTGCATAATAGGGGTAATAATGCATGTTATACTGATAATATTGGTAGTAATAAGTATATTTATTATAGTTCTGACGATAATAACAGTATAATATGGGTAATAATGCATGTTATATTGATAATATTGGGAGTAATAAGTATAATTATTATAGTTCTAGCGATAATAACTGCATAATAGGGGTAATAATGCATGTTATATTGATAACATTGGGAGTAATAAGTATAATTATTGTAGTTCTAGCGATAATAACTGCATAATATGGGTAATAATGCATGTTATATTGATAATATTGGGAGTAATAAGTATATTTGTTATAGTTCTGACGATAATAACAGTATAATATGGGTAATAATGCATGTTATATTGATAATATTGGGAGTAGTAAGTATAATTATTATAGTTCTAGCGATAAGAACTGCATAATAGGGGTAATAATGCATGTTATATTGATAACATTGGGAGTAATAAGTATAATTATTGTAGTTATAGCGATAATAACTGCATAATATGGGTAATAATGCATGTTATGTTGATAATATTGGGAGTAATAAGTATATTTATTATAGTTCTGACGATAATAACAGTATAATATGGGTAATAATGCATGTTATATTGATAATATTGGGAGTAATAAGTGTATTTATTATAGTTCTGACGATAATAACAGTACAATATGGGGAATATTGCAAGTTATATTGATAATATTGGAAGTACTAAGTATAATTAATATAGTTCCAGCGATAATAACAGTATAATATGGGTAATAATACATGTTATATTGATAATATTGGGAGCAATAAGTGTATTTATTATAGTTCTGACGATAATAACAGTACAATATGGGGAATATTGCAAGTTATATTGATAATATTGGAAGTAATAAGTATAATTATTATAGTTCCAGCGATAATAACTGCATAATAGGAGTAATAATGCATGTTATACGGATAACAATATAAGTAATGAGTATAACTATTACAGTTCTAGCGCTAATAACTGTATAATATAGGTAATAATGCATGTTATATTGATAATATTGGTAGTAATAAGTATAATTATTATAGTTCTAGCGATAATAACTGCATAATAGGGGTAATAATGAATGTTATGCTGATAATAATACAAGTAATAAGTATAATTATTATAGTTCGATCGATAATAACTGCATAATATGGGTAATAATGCATGTTATATTGATAATATTGGAAGTAATAAGTATATTTATTATAGTTCTGACGATAATAACAGTATAATATGGGTCATAATGCATGTTATATTGATAATATTGGGAGTAATAAGTAATAATTATTATAGTTCTAGCGATAATAACTGCATAATAGGGGTAATAATGCATGTTATACTGATAATATTGGTAGTAATAAGTATATTTATTATAGTTCTGACGATAATAACAGTATAATATGGGTAATAATGCATGTTATATTGATAATATTGGGAGTAATAAGTATAATTATTATAGTTCTAGCGATAATAACTGCATAATAGGGGTAATAATGCATGTTATATTGATAACATTGGGAGTAATAAGTATAATTATTGTAGTTCTAGCGATAATAACTGCATAATATGGGTAATAATGCATGTTATATTGATAATATTGGGAGTAATAAGTATATTTGTTATAGTTCTGACGATAATAACAGTATAATATGGGTAATAATGCATGTTATATTGATAATATTGGGAGTAGTAAGTATAATTATTATAGTTCTAGCGATAAGAACTGCATAATAGGGGTAATAATGCATGTTATATTGATAACATTGGGAGTAATAAGTATAATTATTGTAGTTATAGCGATAATAACTGCATAATATGGGTAATAATGCATGTTATGTTGATAATATTGGGAGTAATAAGTATATTTATTATAGTTCTGACGATAATAACAGTATAATATGGGTAATAATGCATGTTATATTGATAATATTGGGAGTAATAAGTGTATTTATTATAGTTCTGACGATAATAACAGTACAATATGGGGAATATTGCAAGTTATATTGATAATATTGGAAGTACTAAGTATAATTAATATAGTTCCAGCGATAATAACAGTATAATATGGGTAATAATACATGTTATATTGATAATATTGGGAGTAATAAGTATATTTATTATAGTTCTGACGATAATAACAGTATAATATGGGTAATAATGCATGCTATATTGATAATATTGGGAGAAATAAGTATAATTATTGTAGTTCTAGCGATAATAACTGCATAATAGGGGTAATAATGCATGTTATACTGGTAAGAATACAAGTAATAAGTATAATTATTATAGCTCGAGCGATAATAACTGCATAATATGGGTAATAGCGCATGTTATATTGATAGTAATAAAAGTAATAAGTATAATTATTGTAGTTCTAGCGATAATAACTGCATGATATGGGCAATAATGCATGTTATATTGATAATATTGGGAGTAATAAGTATATTTATTATAGTTCTGACGATAATAACAGTATAATATGGGTAATAATGCATGTTATATTGATAATATTGGGAGTAATATGTATAATTATTATAGTTCTAGCGATAATAACTGCATAATAGGGGTAATAATGCACGTTATATTGATAACATTGGGAGTAATAAGTATAATTATTGTAGTTATAGCGATAATAACTGCATAATATGGGTAATAATGCATGTTATGTTGATAATATTGGGAGTAATAAGTATATTTATTATAGTTCTAGCTATAATAACTGCATAATATGGGTAATGATGCAAGTTATATTGATAACATTGGGAGTAATAAGTATAATTATTGTAGTTCTAGAGATAATAACTGCATAATAGGGGTAATAATGCATGTTATACTGATAATAATACAAGTAATAAGTATAACTATTATAGTTCTAGCGATAATAACTGTATAATATGGGTAATAATGCATGAAATATTGATAATATTAGGAGTTATAAGTATAATTATTATAGTTCCAGCGAGAATAAGTGCATAATATGGGTAATAGTGCATGTTATATTGATAATAATAAAAGTAGTAAGTATAATTATTGTAGTTCTAGCGATAATAACTGCATAATATGGGTAATAATGCATGTTATATTGATAATATTGGGAGTAATAAGTATATTTATTATAGTTCTGACGATAGTAACATTATAATATGGGTAATGATGCATGTTATATTGATAATATTGGGAGTAATAAGTACAATTATTGTAGTTCTAGCGATAATAACTGCATAATATGGGTAGTAGTGCATGTTATAGTGATAATAATAAAAGTAGTAAGTATAATTATTGTAGTTCTAGCGATAATAACTGCATAATATGGGTAATGGTGCATGTTATATTGATAATATTAGGAGTAATAAGTATATTTATTATAGTTCTGACGATAATAACAGTATAATATGGGTAATAATGCATGTTATATTGATAATATTGGGAGTAATTAGTATATTTATTATAGTTCTGACGATAATAACATTATAATATGGGTAATGATGCATGTTATATTGATAATATTGGGAGTAATAAGTACAATTATTGTAGTTCTAGCGATAATAACTGCATAATATGGGTAATAGTGCATGTTAAAGTGATAATAATAAAAGTAGTAAGTATAATTATTATAGTTCGAGCGATAATAACTGCATAATATGGGTAATAGTGCATGTTATATTGATAATAATAAAAGTAATAAGTATAATTATTGTAGTTCTAGCGATAATAACTGCATAATATGGGTAATAATGCATGTTATATTGATAATATTGGGAGTAATAAGTATATGTATTATAGTTCTGACGACAATAACATTACAATTGGGGTAACGATGCATGTCATATTGATAATATTGGGAGTAATTAGTATATTTATTATAGTTCTGACGATAATAACAGTATAATATGGATAATAATGCATGTTATATTGATAATATTGGGATTAATAAGTATATTTATTATAGTTCTGACGATAATAACCGCATAATATGGGTAATAGTGCATGTTATATTGATAATAATAAAAGTAGTAAGTATAATTATTGTAGTTCTAGCGATAATAACTGCATAATATGGGTAATGGTGCATGTTATATTGATAATATTAGCAGTAATAAGTATATTTATTATAGTTCTGACGATAATAACAGTATAATATGGGTAATAATGCATGTTATATTGATAATATTGGGAGTAATTAGTATATTTATTATAGTTCTGACGATAATAACAGTATAATATGGGTAATAATGCATGTTATATTGATAACATTGGGAGTAATAAGTGTAATTATTGTAGTTTTAGCGATAATAACTGCATAATATGGGTAATAATGCATGTTATATTGATAATAATAAAAGTAATAAGTATAATTATTATATTCTAGCGATAATAACTGCATAATATGGGTAATGGTGCATGTTATATTGATAATAATAAAAGTAATAAGTATAATTATTGTAGTTCTAGCGATAATAACTGCATAATATGGGTAATAGTGCATGTTATAGTGATAATAATAAAAGTAGTAAGTATAATTATTATAGTTCGAGCGATAATAACTGCATAATATGGGTAATAATGCATGTTATATTGATAATATTGGGAGTAATAAGTATATTTATTATAGTTCTGACGATAATAACAGTATAATATGGGTAATGAGGCATGTTATATTCATAATATTGGGAGTAATAAGTATAATTATTGTAGTTCTAGCGATAATAACTGCAATAATATGGGTAATAATGCATGTTATATTGATAACATTGGGAGTAATAAGTATATTTATTATAGTTCTGACGATAATAACAGTATAATATGGGTAATAATGCATGTTATATTGATAACATTGGGAGTAATAAGTGTAATTATTGTAGTTTTAGCGATAATAACTGCATAATATGGGTAATAATGCATGTTATATTGATAATAATAAAAGTAATAAGTATAATTATTATAGTTCTAGCGATAATAACTGCATAATATGGGTAATGGTGCATGTTATATTGATAATATTAGGAGTAATAAGTATATTTATTATAGTTCTGACGATAATAACTGCATAAAATGGGTAATAGTGCATGTTATAGTGATAATAATAAAAGTAGTAAGTATAATTATTGTAGTTCTAGCGATAATAACTGCATAATATGGGTAATAATGCATGTTATATTGATAATAATAAAAGTAATAAGTATAATTATTGTAGTTCTAGTGATAATAACTGCATAATATGGGTAATAATGCATGTTATATTGATAATATTGGGAGTAATAAGTATATTTATTATAGTTCTGACGATAATAACATTACAATATGGGTAATGATGCATGTTATATTGATAATATTGGGAGTAATTAGTATATTTATTATAGTTCTGACGATAATAACAGTATAATATGGATAATAATGCATGTTATATTGATAATATTGGGATTAATAAGTATATTTATTATAGTTCTGACGGTAATAACCGCATAATATGGGTAATAGTGCATGTTATATTGATAATAATAAAAGTAGTAAGTATAATTATTGTAGTTCTAGCGATAATAACTGCATAATATGGGTAATGGTGCATGTTATATTGATAATATTAGCAGTAATAAGTATATTTATTATAGTTCTGACGATAATAACAGTATAATATGGGTAATAATGCATGTTATATTGATAACATTGGGAGGAATAAGTGTAATTATTGTAGTTTTAGCGATAATAACTGCATAATATGGGTAATAATGCATGTTATATTGATAATAATAAAAGTAATAAGTATAATTATTATATTCTAGCGATAATAACTGCATAATATCGGTAATGGTGCATGTTATATTGATAATAATAAAAGTAATAAGTATAATTATTGTAGTTCTAGCGATAATAACTGCATAATATGGGTAATAATGCATGTTATATTGATAATATTGGGAGTAATAAGTATATTTATTATAGTTCTGACGATAATAACATTACAATATGGGTAATAATGCATGTTATATTGATAATATTGGGAGTAATTAGTATATTTATTATAGTTCTGACGATAATAACAGTATAATATGGGTAATAATGCATGTTATATTGATAATATTGGGATTAATAAGTATATTTATTATAGTTCTGACGATAATAACCGCATAATATGGGTAATAGTGCATGTTATATTGATAATAATAAAAGTAGTAAGTATAATTATTGTAGTTCTAGCGATAATAACTGCATAATATGGGTAATGGTGCATGTTATATTGATAATATTAGCAGTAATAAGTATATTTATTATAGTTCTGACGATAATAACAGTATAATATGGGTAATAATGCATGTTATATTGATAATATTGGGAGTAATTAGTATATTTATTATAGTTCTGACGATAATAACAGTATAATATGGGTAATAATGCATGTTATATTGATAACATTGGGAGTAATAAGTGCAATTATTGTAGTTTTAGCGATAATAACTGCATAATATGGGTAATAATGCATGTTATATTGATAATAATAAAAGTAATATGTATAATTATTATAGTTCTAGCGATAATAACTGCATAATATGGGTAATGGTGCATGTTATATTGATAATAATAAAAGTAATAAGTATAATTATTGTAGTTCTAGCGATAATAACTGCATAATATGTGTAATAATGCATGTTATATTGATAATATTGGGAGTAATAAGTATATTTATTATAGTTCTGACGATAATAACCGCATAATATGGGTAATAGTGCATGTTATATTGATAATAATAAAAGTAGTAAGTATAATTATTGTAGTTCTAGCGATAATAACTGCATAATATTGGTAATGGTGCATGTTATATTGATAATATTAGCAGTAATAAGTATATTTATTATAGTTCTGACGATAATAACAGTATAATATGGGTGATAATGCATGTTATATTGATAATATTGGGAGTAATAAGTATATTCATTATAGTTCTGACGATAATAACAGTATAATATGGGTAATAATGCATGTTATATTGATAATATTGGGAGTAATAAGTATAATTATTGTAGTTCTAGCGATAATAACTGCATAATATGGGTAATAATGCATGTTATATTGATAATATTGGGAGTAATTAGTATATTTATTATAGTTCTGACGATAATAACAGTATAATATGGGTAATAATGCATGTTATATTGATAATATTGGGATTAATAAGTATATTTATTATAGTTCTGACGATAATAACCGCATAATATGGGTAATAGTGCATGTTATATTGATAATAATAAAAGTAGTAAGTATAATTATTGTAGTTCTAGCGATAATAACTGCATAATATGGGTAATGGTGCATGTTATATTGATAATATTAGCAGTAATAAGTATATTTATTATAGTTCTGACGATAATAACAGTACAATATGGGTAATAATGCATTTTATATTGATAATATTGGGAGTAATAAGTATATTTATTATAGTTCTGACGATAATAACAGTATAATATGGGTAATAATGAATGTTATATTGATAATATTGGGAGTAATAAGTATAATTATTGTACTTCTAGCGATAGTAACTGCATAATATGGGTAATAATGCATGTTATATTGATAATATTGGGAGTAATGCGTATATTTATTATAGTTATGACGATAATAACAGTATAATATGGCTAATAATGCATGTTATATAGATAATATTGGGAGTAATAAGTATATTTATTATAGTTCTGACGATAATAACAGTATAATATGGGTAATAATGCATGTTATATTGATAATATTGGGAGTAATAAGTATAATTATTATAGTTCTAGCGATAATAGCTGCATAATAGGGGTAATAATGCATGTTATACTGATAATAATATAAGTAATAAGTATAACTATTATAGTTCTAGCGATAATAACTGTATAATATGGGTAATAATGCATGAAATATTGATAATATTAGGAGTTATAAGTATAATTATTATAGTTCCAGCGAGAATAAGTGCATAATATGGGTAATAGTGCATGTTATATTGATAATAATAAAAGTAGTAAGTATAATTATTGTAGTTCTAGCGATAATAACTGCATAATATGGGTAATAATGCATGTTATATTGATAATATTGGGAGTAATAAGTATATTTATTATAGTTCTGACGATAGTAACATTATAATATGGGTAATGATGCATGTTATATTGATAATATTGGGAGTAATAAGTACAATTATTGTAGTTCTAGCGATAATAACTGCATAATATGGGTAGTAGTGCATGTTATAGTGATAATAATAAAAGTAGTAAGTATAATTATTGTAGTTCTAGCGATAATAACTGCATAATATGGGTAATGGTGCATGTTATATTGATAATATTAGGAGTAATAAGTATATTTATTATAGTTCTGACGATAATAACAGTATAATATGGGTAATAATGCATGTTATATTGATAATATTGGGAGTAATTAGTATATTTATTATAGTTCTGACGATAATAACATTATAATATGGGTAATGATGCATGTTATATTGATAATATTGTGAGTAATAAGTATAATTATTGTAGTTCTAGCGATAATAACTGCATAAAATGGGTAATAGTGCATGTTATAGTGATAATAATAAAAGTAGTAAGTATAATTATTGTAGTTCTAGCGATAATAACTGCATAATATGGGTAATAATGCATGTTATATTGATAATAATAAAAGTAATAAGTATAATTATTGTAGTTCTAGCGATAATAACTGCATAATATGGGTAATAATGCATGTTATATTGATAATATTGGGAGTAATAAGTATATTTATTATAGTTCTGACGATAATAACATTACAATATGGGTAATGATGCATGTTATATTGATAATATTGGGAGTAATTAGTATATTTATTATAGTTCTGACGATAATAACAGTATAATATGGATAATAATGCATGTTATATTGATAATATTGGGATTAATAAGTATATTTATTATAGTTCTGACGATAATAACCGCATAATATGGGTAATAGTGCATGTTATATTGATAATAATAAAAGTAGTAAGTATAATTATTGTAGTTCTAGCGATAATAACTGCATAATATGGGTAATGGTGCATGTTATATTGATAATATTAGGAGTAATAAGTATATTTATTATAGTTCTGACGATAATAACAGTATAATATGGGTAATAATGCATGTTATATTGATAATATTGGGAGCAATTAGTATATTTATTATAGTTCTGACGATAATAACAGTATAATATGGGTAATAATGCATGTTATATTGATAACATTGGGAGTAATAAGTGTAATTATTGTAGTTTTAGCGATAATAACTGCATAATATGGGTAATAATGCATGTTATATTGATAATAATAAAAGTGATAAGTATAATTATTATAGTTCTAGCGATAATAACTGCATAATATGGGTAATGGTGCATGTTATATTGATAATAATAAAAGTAATAAGTATAATTATTGTAGTTCTAGCGATAATAACTGCATAATATGGGTAATAATGCATGTTATATTGATAATATTGGGAGTAATAAGTATATTTATTATAGTTGTGACGATAATAACAGTATAATATGGGTAATAATGCATGTTATATTGATAATATTGGGAGTAATTAGTATATTTATTATAGTTCTGACGATAATAACAGTATAATATGGGTAATAATGCATGTTATATTGATAATATTGGGAGTAATTAGTATATTTATTATAGTTCTGACGATAATAACAGTATAATATGGGTAATAATGCATGTTATATTGATAACATTGGGAGTAATAAGTGTAATTATTGTAGTTTTAGCGATAATAACTGCATAATATGGGTAATAATGCATGTTATATTGATAATAATAAAAGTAATAAGTATAATTATTATATTCTAGCGATAATAACTGCATAATATGGGTAATGGTGCATGTTATATTGATAATAATAAAAGTAATAAGTATAATTATTGTAGTTCTAGCGATAATAACTGCATAATATGGGTAATAGTGCATGTTATAGTGATAATAATAAAAGTAGTAAGTATAATTATTATAGTTCGAGCGATAATAACTGCATAATATGGGTAATAATGCATGTTATATTGATAATATTGGGAGTAATAAGTATATTTATTATAGTTCTGACGATAATAACAGTATAATATGGGTAATGAGGCATGTTATATTCATAATATTGGGAGTAATAAGTATAATTATTGTAGTTCTAGCGATAATAACTGCAATAATATGGGTAATAATGCATGTTATATTGATAACATTGGGAGTAATAAGTATATTTATTATAGTTCTGACGATAATAACAGTATAATATGGGTAATAATGCATGTTATATTGATAACATTGGGAGTAATAAGTGTAATTATTGTAGTTTTAGCGATAATAACTGCATAATATGGGTAATAATGCATGTTATATTGATAATAATAAAAGTAATAAGTATAATTATTATAGTTCTAGCGATAGTAACTGCATAATATGGGTAATGGTGCATGTTATATTGATAATATTAGGAGTAATAAGTATATTTATTATAGTTCTGACGATAATAACTGCATAAAATGGGTAATAGTGCATGTTATAGTGATAATAATAAAAGTAGTAAGTATAATTATTGTAGTTCTAGCGATAATAACTGCATAATATGGGTAATAATGCATGTTATATTGATAATAATAAAAGTAATAAGTATAATTATTGTAGTTCTAGTGATAATAACTGCATAATATGGGTAATAATGCATGTTATATTGATAATATTGGGAGTAATAAGTATATTTATTATAGTTCTGACGATAATAACATTACAATATGGGTAATGATGCATGTTATATTGATAATATTGGGAGTAATTAGTATATTTATTATAGTTCTGACGATAATAACAGTATAATATGGATAATAATGCATGTTATATTGATAATATTAGCAGTAATAAGTATATTTATTATAGTTCTGACGATAATAACAGTATAATATGGGTAATAATGCATGTTATATTGATAATATTGGGAGTAATATGTATAATTATTATAGTTCTAGCGATAATAACTGCATAATAGGGGTAATAATGCACGTTATATTGATAACATTGGGAGTAATAAGTATAATTATTGTAGTTATAGCGATAATAACTGCATAATATGGGTAATAATGCATGTTATGTTGATAATATTGGGAGTAATAAGTATATTTATTATAGTTCTAGCTATAATAACTGCATAATATGGGTAATGATGCAAGTTATATTGATAACATTGGGAGTAATAAGTATAATTATTGTAGTTCTAGAGATAATAACTGCATAATAGGGGTAATAATGCATGTTATACTGATAATAATACAAGTAATAAGTATAACTATTATAGTTCTAGCGATAATAACTGTATAATATGGGTAATAATGCATGAAATATTGATAATATTAGGAGTTATAAGTATAATTATTATAGTTCCAGCGAGAATAAGTGCATAATATGGGTAATAGTGCATGTTATATTGATAATAATAAAAGTAGTAAGTATAATTATTGTAGTTCTAGCGATAATAACTGCATAATATGGGTAATAATGCATGTTATATTGATAATATTGGGAGTAATAAGTATATTTATTATAGTTCTGACGATAGTAACATTATAATATGGGTAATGATGCATGTTATATTGATAATATTGGGAGTAATAAGTACAATTATTGTAGTTCTAGCGATAATAACTGCATAATATGGGTAGTAGTGCATGTTATAGTGATAATAATAAAAGTAGTAAGTATAATTATTGTAGTTCTAGCGATAATAACTGCATAATATGGGTAATGGTGCATGTTATATTGATAATATTAGGAGTAATAAGTATATTTATTATAGTTCTGACGATAATAACAGTATAATATGGGTAATAATGCATGTTATATTGATAATATTGGGAGTAATTAGTATATTTATTATAGTTCTGACGATAATAACATTATAATATGGGTAATGATGCATGTTATATTGATAATATTGGGAGTAATAAGTACAATTATTGTAGTTCTAGCGATAATAACTGCATAATATGGGTAATAGTGCATGTTAAAGTGATAATAATAAAAGTAGTAAGTATAATTATTATAGTTCGAGCGATAATAACTGCATAATATGGGTAATAGTGCATGTTATATTGATAATAATAAAAGTAATAAGTATAATTATTGTAGTTCTAGCGATAATAACTGCATAATATGGGTAATAATGCATGTTATATTGATAATATTGGGAGTAATAAGTATATGTATTATAGTTCTGACGACAATAACATTACAATTGGGGTAACGATGCATGTCATATTGATAATATTGGGAGTAATTAGTATATTTATTATAGTTCTGACGATAATAACAGTATAATATGGATAATAATGCATGTTATATTGATAATATTGGGATTAATAAGTATATTTATTATAGTTCTGACGATAATAACCGCATAATATGGGTAATAGTGCATGTTATATTGATAATAATAAAAGTAGTAAGTATAATTATTGTAGTTCTAGCGATAATAACTGCATAATATGGGTAATGGTGCATGTTATATTGATAATATTAGCAGTAATAAGTATATTTATTATAGTTCTGACGATAATAACAGTATAATATGGGTAATAATGCATGTTATATTGATAATATTGGGAGTAATTAGTATATTTATTATAGTTCTGACGATAATAACAGTATAATATGGGTAATAATGCATGTTATATTGATAACATTGGGAGTAATAAGTGTAATTATTGTAGTTTTAGCGATAATAACTGCATAATATGGGTAATAATGCATGTTATATTGATAATAATAAAAGTAATAAGTATAATTATTATATTCTAGCGATAATAACTGCATAATATGGGTAATGGTGCATGTTATATTGATAATAATAAAAGTAATAAGTATAATTATTGTAGTTCTAGCGATAATAACTGCATAATATGGGTAATAGTGCATGTTATAGTGATAATAATAAAAGTAGTAAGTATAATTATTATAGTTCGAGCGATAATAACTGCATAATATGGGTAATAATGCATGTTATATTGATAATATTGGGAGTAATAAGTATATTTATTATAGTTCTGACGATAATAACAGTATAATATGGGTAATGAGGCATGTTATATTCATAATATTGGGAGTAATAAGTATAATTATTGTAGTTCTAGCGATAATAACTGCAATAATATGGGTAATAATGCATGTTATATTGATAACATTGGGAGTAATAAGTATATTTATTATAGTTCTGACGATAATAACAGTATAATATGGGTAATAATGCATGTTATATTGATAACATTGGGAGTAATAAGTGTAATTATTGTAGTTTTAGCGATAATAACTGCATAATATGGGTAATAATGCATGTTATATTGATAATAATAAAAGTAATAAGTATAATTATTATAGTTCTAGCGATAATAACTGCATAATATGGGTAATGGTGCATGTTATATTGATAATATTAGGAGTAATAAGTATATTTATTATAGTTCTGACGATAATAACTGCATAAAATGGGTAATAGTGCATGTTATAGTGATAATAATAAAAGTAGTAAGTATAATTATTGTAGTTCTAGCGATAATAACTGCATAATATGGGTAATAATGCATGTTATATTGATAATAATAAAAGTAATAAGTATAATTATTGTAGTTCTAGTGATAATAACTGCATAATATGGGTAATAATGCATGTTATATTGATAATATTGGGAGTAATAAGTATATTTATTATAGTTCTGACGATAATAACATTACAATATGGGTAATGATGCATGTTATATTGATAATATTGGGAGTAATTAGTATATTTATTATAGTTCTGACGATAATAACAGTATAATATGGATAATAATGCATGTTATATTGATAATATTGGGATTAATAAGTATATTTATTATAGTTCTGACGGTAATAACCGCATAATATGGGTAATAGTGCATGTTATATTGATAATAATAAAAGTAGTAAGTATAATTATTGTAGTTCTAGCGATAATAACTGCATAATATGGGTAATGGTGCATGTTATATTGATAATATTAGCAGTAATAAGTATATTTATTATAGTTCTGACGATAATAACAGTATAATATGGGTAATAATGCATGTTATATTGATAACATTGGGAGGAATAAGTGTAATTATTGTAGTTTTAGCGATAATAACTGCATAATATGGGTAATAATGCATGTTATATTGATAATAATAAAAGTAATAAGTATAATTATTATATTCTAGCGATAATAACTGCATAATATCGGTAATGGTGCATGTTATATTGATAATAATAAAAGTAATAAGTATAATTATTGTAGTTCTAGCGATAATAACTGCATAATATGGGTAATAATGCATGTTATATTGATAATATTGGGAGTAATAAGTATATTTATTATAGTTCTGACGATAATAACATTACAATATGGGTAATAATGCATGTTATATTGATAATATTGGGAGTAATTAGTATATTTATTATAGTTCTGACGATAATAACAGTATAATATGGGTAATAATGCATGTTATATTGATAATATTGGGATTAATAAGTATATTTATTATAGTTCTGACGATAATAACCGCATAATATGGGTAATAGTGCATGTTATATTGATAATAATAAAAGTAGTAAGTATAATTATTGTAGTTCTAGCGATAATAACTGCATAATATGGGTAATGGTGCATGTTATATTGATAATATTAGCAGTAATAAGTATATTTATTATAGTTCTGACGATAATAACAGTATAATATGGGTAATAATGCATGTTATATTGATAATATTGGGAGTAATTAGTATATTTATTATAGTTCTGACGATAATAACAGTATAATATGGGTAATAATGCATGTTATATTGATAACATTGGGAGTAATAAGTGCAATTATTGTAGTTTTAGCGATAATAACTGCATAATATGGGTAATAATGCATGTTATATTGATAATAATAAAAGTAATATGTATAATTATTATAGTTCTAGCGATAATAACTGCATAATATGGGTAATGGTGCATGTTATATTGATAATAATAAAAGTAATAAGTATAATTATTGTAGTTCTAGCGATAATAACTGCATAATATGTGTAATAATGCATGTTATATTGATAATATTGGGAGTAATAAGTATATTTATTATAGTTCTGACGATAATAACCGCATAATATGGGTAATAGTGCATGTTATATTGATAATAATAAAAGTAGTAAGTATAATTATTGTAGTTCTAGCGATAATAACTGCATAATATTGGTAATGGTGCATGTTATATTGATAATATTAGCAGTAATAAGTATATTTATTATAGTTCTGACGATAATAACAGTATAATATGGGTGATAATGCATGTTATATTGATAATATTGGGAGTAATAAGTATATTCATTATAGTTCTGACGATAATAACAGTATAATATGGGTAATAATGCATGTTATATTGATAATATTGGGAGTAATAAGTATAATTATTGTAGTTCTAGCGATAATAACTGCATAATATGGGTAATAATGCATGTTATATTGATAATATTGGGAGTAATTAGTATATTTATTATAGTTCTGACGATAATAACAGTATAATATGGGTAATAATGCATGTTATATTGATAATATTGGGATTAATAAGTATATTTATTATAGTTCTGACGATAATAACCGCATAATATGGGTAATAGTGCATGTTATATTGATAATAATAAAAGTAGTAAGTATAATTATTGTAGTTCTAGCGATAATAACTGCATAATATGGGTAATGGTGCATGTTATATTGATAATATTAGCAGTAATAAGTATATTTATTATAGTTCTGACGATAATAACAGTACAATATGGGTAATAATGCATTTTATATTGATAATATTGGGAGTAATAAGTATATTTATTATAGTTCTGACGATAATAACAGTATAATATGGGTAATAATGAATGTTATATTGATAATATTGGGAGTAATAAGTATAATTATTATAGTTCTAGCGATAATAGCTGCATAATAGGGGTAATAATGCATGTTATACTGATAATAATATAAGTAATAAGTATAACTATTATAGTTCTAGCGATAATAACTGTATAATATGGGTAATAATGCATGAAATATTGATAATATTAGGAGTTATAAGTATAATTATTATAGTTCCAGCGAGAATAAGTGCATAATATGGGTAATAGTGCATGTTATATTGATAATAATAAAAGTAGTAAGTATAATTATTGTAGTTCTAGCGATAATAACTGCATAATATGGGTAATAATGCATGTTATATTGATAATATTGGGAGTAATAAGTATATTTATTATAGTTCTGACGATAGTAACATTATAATATGGGTAATGATGCATGTTATATTGATAATATTGGGAGTAATAAGTACAATTATTGTAGTTCTAGCGATAATAACTGCATAATATGGGTAGTAGTGCATGTTATAGTGATAATAATAAAAGTAGTAAGTATAATTATTGTAGTTCTAGCGATAATAACTGCATAATATGGGTAATGGTGCATGTTATATTGATAATATTAGGAGTAATAAGTATATTTATTATAGTTCTGACGATAATAACAGTATAATATGGGTAATAATGCATGTTATATTGATAATATTGGGAGTAATTAGTATATTTATTATAGTTCTGACGATAATAACATTATAATATGGGTAATGATGCATGTTATATTGATAATATTGTGAGTAATAAGTATAATTATTGTAGTTCTAGCGATAATAACTGCATAAAATGGGTAATAGTGCATGTTATAGTGATAATAATAAAAGTAGTAAGTATAATTATTGTAGTTCTAGCGATAATAACTGCATAATATGGGTAATAATGCATGTTATATTGATAATAATAAAAGTAATAAGTACAATTATTGTAGTTCTAGCGATAATAACTGCATAATATGGGTAATAATGCATGTTATATTGATAATATTGGGAGTAATAAGTATATTTATTATAGTTCTGACGATAATAACATTACAATATGGGTAATGATGCATGTTATATTGATAATATTGGGAGTAATTAGTATATTTATTATAGTTCTGACGATAATAACAGTATAATATGGATAATAATGCATGTTATATTGATAATATTGGGATTAATAAGTATATTTATTATAGTTCTGACGATAATAACCGCATAATATGGGTAATAGTGCATGTTATATTGATAATAATAAAAGTAGTAAGTATAATTATTGTAGTTCTAGCGATAATAACTGCATAATATGGGTAATGGTGCATGTTATATTGATAATATTAGGAGTAATAAGTATATTTATTATAGTTCTGACGATAATAACAGTATAATATGGGTAATAATGCATGTTATATTGATAATATTGGGAGCAATTAGTATATTTATTATAGTTCTGACGATAATAACAGTATAATATGGGTAATAATGCATGTTATATTGATAACATTGGGAGTAATAAGTGTAATTATTGTAGTTTTAGCGATAATAACTGCATAATATGGGTAATAATGCATGTTATATTGATAATAATAAAAGTGATAAGTATAATTATTATAGTTCTAGCGATAATAACTGCATAATATGGGTAATGGTGCATGTTATATTGATAATAATAAAAGTAATAAGTATAATTATTGTAGTTCTAGCGATAATAACTGCATAATATGGGTAATAATGCATGTTATATTGATAATATTGGGAGTAATAAGTATATTTATTATAGTTGTGACGATAATAACAGTATAATATGGGTAATAATGCATGTTATATTGATAATATTGGGAGTAATTAGTATATTTATTATAGTTCTGACGATAATAACAGTATAATATGGGTAATAATGCATGTTATACTGATAACATTGGGAGTAATAAGTGTAATTATTGTAGTTTTAGCGATAATAACTGCATAATATGGGTAATAATGCATGTTATATTGATAATAATAAAAGTAATAAGTATAATTATTATATTCTAGCGATAATAACTGCATAATATGGGTAATGGTGCATGTTATATTGATAATAATAAAAGTAATAAGTATAATTATTGTAGTTCTAGCGATAATAACTGCATAATATGGGTAATAGTGCATGTTATAGTGATAATAATAAAAGTAGTAAGTATAATTATTATAGTTCGAGCGATAATAACTGCATAATATGGGTAATAATGCATGTTATATTGATAATATTGGGAGTAATAAGTATATTTATTATAGTTCTGACGATAATAACAGTATAATATGGGTAATGAGGCATGTTATATTCATAATATTGGGAGTAATAAGTATAATTATTGTAGTTCTAGCGATAATAACTGCAATAATATGGGTAATAATGCATGTTATATTGATAACATTGGGAGTAATAAGTATATTTATTATAGTTCTGACGATAATAACAGTATAATATGGGTAATAATGCATGTTATATTGATAACATTGGGAGTAATAAGTGTAATTATTGTAGTTTTAGCGATAATAACTGCATAATATGGGTAATAATGCATGTTATATTGATAATAATAAAAGTAATAAGTATAATTATTATAGTTCTAGCGATAATAACTGCATAATATGGGTAATGGTGCATGTTATATTGATAATATTAGGAGTAATAAGTATATTTATTATAGTTCTGACGATAATAACTGCATAAAATGGGTAATAGTGCATGTTATAGTGATAATAATAAAAGTAGTAAGTATAATTATTGTAGTTCTAGCGATAATAACTGCATAATATGGGTAATAATGCATGTTATATTGATAATAATAAAAGTAATAAGTATAATTATTGTAGTTCTAGTGATAATAACTGCATAATATGGGTAATAATGCATGTTATATTGATAATATTGGGAGTAATAAGTATATTTATTATAGTTCTGACGATAATAACATTACAATATGGGTAATGATGCATGTTATATTGATAATATTGGGAGTAATTAGTATATTTATTATAGTTCTGACGATAATAACAGTATAATATGGATAATAATGCATGTTATATTGATAATATTGGGATTAATAAGTATATTTATTATAGTTCTGACGGTAATAACCGCATAATATGGGTAATAGTGCATGTTATATTGATAATAATAAAAGTAGTAAGTATAATTATTGTAGTTCTAGCGATAATAACTGCATAATATGGGTAATGGTGCATGTTATATTGATAATATTAGCAGTAATAAGTATATTTATTATAGTTCTGACGATAATAACAGTATAATATGGGTAATAATGCATGTTATATTGATAACATTGGGAGGAATAAGTGTAATTATTGTAGTTTTAGCGATAACAACTGCATAATATGGGTAATAATGCATGTTATATTGATAATAATAAAAGTAATAAGTATAATTATTATATTCTAGCGATAATAACTGCATAATATCGGTAATGGTGCATGTTATATTGATAATAATAAAAGTAATAAGTATAATTATTGTAGTTCTAGCGATAATAACTGCATAATATGGGTAATAATGCATGTTATATTGATAATATTGGGAGTAATAAGTATATTTATTATAGTTCTGACGATAATAACATTACAATATGGGTAATAATGCATGTTATATTGATAATATTGGGAGTAATTAGTATATTTATTATAGTTCTGACGATAATAACAGTATAATATGGGTAATAATGCATGTTATATTGATAATATTGGGATTAATAAGTATATTTATTATAGTTCTGACGATAATAACCGCATAATATGGGTAATAGTGCATGTTATATTGATAATAATAAAAGTAGTAAGTATAATTATTGTAGTTCTAGCGATAATAACTGCATAATATGGGTAATGGTGCATGTTATATTGATAATATTAGCAGTAATAAGTATATTTATTATAGTTCTGACGATAATAACAGTATAATATGGGTAATAATGCATGTTATATTGATAATATTGGGAGTAATTAGTATATTTATTATAGTTCTGACGATAATAACAGTATAATATGGGTAATAATGCATGTTATATTGATAACATTGGGAGTAATAAGTGCAATTATTGTAGTTTTAGCGATAATAACTGCATAATATGGGTAATAATGCATGTTATATTGATAATAATAAAAGTAATATGTATAATTATTATAGTTCTAGCGATAATAACTGCATAATATGGGTAATGGTGCATGTTATATTGATAATAATAAAAGTAATAAGTATAATTATTGTAGTTCTAGCGATAATAACTGCATAATATGTGTAATAATGCATGTTATATTGATAATATTGGGAGTAATAAGTATATTTATTATAGTTCTGACGATAATAACCGCATAATATGGGTAATAGTGCATGTTATATTGATAATAATAAAAGTAGTAAGTATAATTATTGTAGTTCTAGCGATAATAACTGCATAATATGGGTAATGGTGCATGTTATATTGATAATATTAGCAGTAATAAGTATATTTATTATAGTTCTGACGATAATAACAGTATAATATGGGTGATAATGCATGTTATATTGATAATATTGGGAGTAATAAGTATATTCATTATAGTTCTGACGATAATAACAGTATAATATGGGTAATAATGCATGTTATATTGATAATATTGGGAGTAATAAGTATAATTATTGTAGTTCTAGCGATAATAACTGCATAATATGGGTAATAATGCATGTTATATTGATAATATTGGGAGTAATTAGTATATTTATTATAGTTCTGACGATAATAACAGTATAATATGGGTAATAATGCATGTTATATTGATAATATTGGGATTAATAAGTATATTTATTATAGTTCTGACGATAATAACCGCATAATATGGGTAATAGTGCATGTTATATTGATAATAATAAAAGTAGTAAGTATAATTATTGTAGTTCTAGCGATAATAACTGCATAATATGGGTAATGGTGCATGTTATATTGATAATATTAGCAGTAATAAGTATATTTATTATAGTTCTGACGATAATAACAGTACAATATGGGTAATAATGAATGTTATATTGATAATATTGGGAGTAATAAGTATAATTATTGTACTTCTAGCGATAGTAACTGCATAATATGGGTAATAATGCATGTTATATTGATAATATTGGGAGTAATGCGTATATTTATTATAGTTATGACGATAATAACAGTATAATATGGCTAATAATGCATGTTATATAGATAATATTGGGAGTAATAAGTATATTTATTATAGTTCTGACGATAATAACAGTATAATATGGGTAATAATGCATGTTATATTGATAATATTGGGAGTAATAAGTATAATTATTATAGTTCTAGCGATAATAGCTGCATAATAGGGGTAATAATGCATGTTATACTGATAATAATATAAATAATAAGTATAACTATTATAGTTCTAGCGATAATAACTGTATAATATGGGTAATAATGCATGAAATATTGATAATATTAGGAGTTATAAGTATAATTATTATAGTTCCAGCGAGAATAAGTGCATAATATGGGTAATAGTGCATGTTATATTGATAATAATAAAAGTAGTAAGTATAATTATTGTAGTTCTAGCGATAATAACTGCATAATATGGGTAATAATGCATGTTATATTGATAATATTGGGAGTAATAAGTATATTTATTATAGTTCTGACGATAGTAACATTATAATATGGGTAATGATGCATGTTATATTGATAATATTGGGAGTAATAAGTACAATTATTGTAGTTCTAGCGATAATAACTGCATAATATGGGTAGTAGTGCATGTTATAGTGATAATAATAAAAGTAGTAAGTATAATTATTGTAGTTCTAGCGATAATAACTGCATAATATGGGTAATGGTGCATGTTATATTGATAATATTAGGAGTAATAAGTATATTTATTATAGTTCTGACGATAATAACAGTATAATATGGGTAATAATGCATGTTATATTGATAATATTGGGAGTAATAAGTATATTTATTATAGTTCTGACGATAATAACATTACAATATGGGTAATGATGCATGTTATATTGATAATATTGGGAGTAATTAGTATATTTATTATAGTTCTGACGATAATAACAGTATAATATGGATAATAATGCATGTTATATTGATAATATTGGGATTAATAAGTATATTTATTATAGTTCTGACGATAATAACCGCATAATATGGGTAATAGTGCATGTTATATTGATAATAATAAAAGTAGTAAGTATAATTATTGTAGTTCTAGCGATAATAACTGCATAATATGGGTAATGGTGCATGTTATATTGATAATATTAGGAGTAATAAGTATATTTATTATAGTTCTGACGATAATAACAGTATAATATGGGTAATAATGCATGTTATATTGATAATATTGGGAGCAATTAGTATATTTATTATAGTTCTGACGATAATAACAGTATAATATGGGTAATAATGCATGTTATATTGATAACATTGGGAGTAATAAGTGTAATTATTGTAGTTTTAGCGATAATAACTGCATAATATGGGTAATAATGCATGTTATATTGATAATAATAAAAGTGATAAGTATAATTATTATAGTTCTAGCGATAATAACTGCATAATATGGGTAATGGTGCATGTTATATTGATAATAATAAAAGTAATAAGTATAATTATTGTAGTTCTAGCGATAATAACTGCATAATATGGGTAATAATGCATGTTATATTGATAATATTGGGAGTAATAAGTATATTTATTATAGTTCTGACGATAATAACATTACAATATGGGTAATGATGCATGTTATATTGATAATATTGGGAGTAATTAGTATATTTATTATAGTTCTGACGATAATAACAGTATAATATGGATAATAATGCATGTTATATTGATAATATTGGGATTAATAAGTATATTTATTATAGTTCTGACGGTAATAACCGCATAATATGGGTAATAGTGCATGTTATATTGATAATAATAAAAGTAGTAAGTATAATTATTGTAGTTCTAGCGATAATAACTGCATAATATGGGTAATGGTGCATGTTATATTGATAATATTAGCAGTAATAAGTATATTTATTATAGTTCTGACGATAATAACAGTATAATATGGGTAATAATGCATGTTATATTGATCATATTGGGAGTAATAAGTATATTTATCATAGTTCTGACGATAATAACAGTATAATATGGGTAATAATGCATGTTATATTGATAATATTGGGAGTAATAAGTATAATTATTGTACTTCTAGCGATAATAACTGCATAATATGGGTAATAATGCATGTTATATTGATAATATTGGGAGTAATGAGTATATTTATTATAGTTATGACGATAATAACAGTATAATATGGCTAATAATGCATGTTATATAGATAATATTGGGAGTAATAAGTATATTTATTATAGTTCTGACGATAATAACAGTATAATATGGGTAATAATGCATGTTATATTGATAATATTGGGAGTAATAAGTATAATTATTATAGTTCTAGCGATAATAGCTGCATAATAGGGGTAATAATGCATGTTGTACTGATAATAATATAAGTAATAAGTATAACTATTATAGTTCTAGCGATAATAACTGTATAATATGGGTAATAATGCATGAAATATTGATAATATTAGGAGTTATAAGTATAATTATTATAGTTCCAGCGAGAATAAGTGCATAATATGGGTAATAGTGCATGTTATATTGATAATAATAAAAGTAATAAGTATAATTATTGTAGTTCTAGCGATAATAACTGCATAATATGGGTAATAATGCATGTTATATTGATAATATTGGAAGTAGTAAGTAAATTTATTATAGTTCTGACGATAATAACAGTATAATATGGGTAATAATGCATGTTATATTGATAATATTCGGAGTAATAAGTATAATTATTATAGTTCTAGCGATAATAGCTGCACAATAGGGGTAATAATGCATGTTATACTGATAATAATATAAGTAATAAGTATAACTATTATAGTTCTAGCGATAATAACTGTATAATATGGGTAATAATGCATGAAATATTGATAATATTAGGAGTTATAAGTATAATTATTATAGTTCCAGCGATAATAAGTGCATAATATGGGTAATAGTGCATGTTATATTGATAATAATAAAAGTAGTAAGTATAATTATTGTAGTTCTAGCGATAATAACTGCATAATATGGGTAATAATGCATGTTATATTGATAATATTGGGAGTAATAAGTATATTTATTATAGTTCTGACGATAGTAACATTATAATATGGGTAATGATGCATGTTATATTGATAATATTGGGAGTAATAAGTACAATTATTGTAGTTCTAGCGATAATAACTGCATAATATGTGTAGTAGTGCATGTTATAGTGATAATAATAAAAGTAGTAAGTATAATTATTGTAGTTCTAGCGATAATAACTGCATAATATGGGTAATGGTGCATGTTATATTGATAATATTAGGAGTAATAAGTATATTTATTATAGTTCTGACGATAATAACAGTATAATATGGGTAATAATGCATGTTATATTGATAATATTGGGAGTAATTAGTATATTTATTATAGTTCTGACGATAATAACAGTATAATATGGGTAATAATGCATGTTATATTGATAACATTGGGAGTAATAAGTGTAATTATTGTAGTTTTAGCGATAATAACTGCATAATATGGGTAATAATGCATGTTATATTGATAATAATAAAAGTAATAAGTATAATTATTATAGTTCTAGCGATAATAACTGCATAATATGGGTAATGGTGCATGTTATATTGATAATATTAGGAGTAATAAGTATATTTATTATAGTTCTGACGATAATAACAGTATAATATGGGTAATAATGCATGTTATATTGATAATATTGGGAGTAATTAGTATATTTATTATAGTTCTGACGATAATAACAGTATAATATGGGTAATAATGCATGTTATATTGATAATATTCGGAGTAATAAGTATAATTATTATAGTTCTAGCGATAATAGCTGCATAATAGGGGTAATAATGCATGTTATACTGATAATAATATAAGTAATAAGTATAACTATTATAGTTCTAGCGATAATAACTGCATAATATGGGTAATAATGCATGTTATGTTGATAATATTGGGAGTACTAAGTATATTTATTATAGTTCTGACGATAGTAACATTATAATATGGGTAATGATGCATGTTATACTGATAATATTGGGAGTAATAAGTATAATTATTGTAGTTCTAGCGATAATAACTGCATAATATGGGTAATAGTGCATGTTATAGTGATAATAATAAAAGTAGTAAGTATAATTATTATAGTTCGAGCGATAATAACTGCATAATATGGGTAATAGTGCATGTTATATTGATAATAATAAAAGTAATAAGTATAATTATTGTAGTTCTAGCGATAATAACTGCATAATATGGGTAATAATGCATGTTATATTGATAATATTGGGAGTAATAAGTATATTTATTATAGTTCTGACGACAATAACATTACAATATGGGTAACGATGCATGTTATATTGATAATATTGGGAGTAATTAGTATATTTATTATAGTTCTGACGATAATAACAGTATAATATGGATAATAATGCATGTTATATTGATAATATTGGGATTAATAAGTATATTTATTATAGTTCTGACGATAATAACCGCATAATATGGGTAATAGTGCATGTTATATTGATAATAATAAAAGTAGTAAGTATAATTATTGTACTTCTAGCGATAATAACTGCATAATATGGGTAATGGTGCATGTTATATTGATAATATTAGGAGTAATATGTATATTTATTATAGTTCTGACGATAATAACAGTATAATATGGGTAATAATGCATGTTATATTGATAATATTGGGAGTAATAAGTATATTTATTATAGTTCTGACGATAATAACATTACAATATGGGTAATGATGCATGTTATATTGATAATATTGGGAGTAATTAGTATATTTATTATAGTTCTGACGATAATAACAGTATAATATGGGTAATAATGCATGTTATATTGATAACATTGGGAGCAATAAGTGTAATTATTGTAGTTTTAGCGATAATAACTGCATAATATGGGTAATAATGCATGTTATATTGATAATAATAAAAGTAATAAGTATAATTATTATAGTTCTGACGATAGTAACATTATAATATGGGTAATGATGCATGTTATATTGATAATATTGGGAGTAATAAGTACAATTATTGTAGTTCTAGCGATAATAACTGCATAATATGTGTAGTAGTGCATGTTATAGTGATAATAATAAAAGTAGTAAGTATAATTATTGTAGTTCTAGCGATAATAACTGCATAATATGGGTAATGGTGCATGTTATATTGATAATATTAGGAGTAATAAGTATATTTATTATAGTTCTGACGATAATAACAGTATAATATGGGTAATAATGCATGTTATATTGATAATATTGGGAGTAATTAGTATATTTATTATAGTTCTGACGATAATAACAGTATAATATGGGTAATAATGCATGTTATATTGATAACATTGGGAGTAATAAGTGTAATTATTGTAGTTTTAGCGATAATAACTGCATAATATGGGTAATAATGCATGTTATATTGATAATAATAAAAGTAATAAGTATAATTATTATAGTTCTAGCGATAATAACTGCATAATATGGGTAATGGTGCATGTTATATTGATAATATTAGGAGTAATAAGTATATTTATTATAGTTCTGACGATAATAACAGTATAATATGGGTAATAATGCATGTTATATTGATAATATTGGGAGTAATTAGTATATTTATTATAGTTCTGACGATAATAACAGTATAATATGGGTAATAATGCATGTTATATTGATAATATTCGGAGTAATAAGTATAATTATTATAGTTCTAGCGATAATAGCTGCATAATAGGGGTAATAATGCATGTTATACTGATAATAATATAAGTAATAAGTATAACTATTATAGTTCTAGCGATAATAACTGCATAATATGGGTAATAATGCATGTTATGTTGATAATATTGGGAGTACTAAGTATATTTATTATAGTTCTGACGATAGTAACATTATAATATGGGTAATGATGCATGTTATACTGATAATATTGGGAGTAATAAGTATAATTATTGTAGTTCTAGCGATAATAACTGCATAATATGGGTAATAGTGCATGTTATAGTGATAATAATAAAAGTAGTAAGTATAATTATTATAGTTCGAGCGATAATAACTGCATAATATGGGTAATAGTGCATGTTATATTGATAATAATAAAAGTAATAAGTATAATTATTGTAGTTCTAGCGATAATAACTGCATAATATGGGTAATAATGCATGTTATATTGATAATATTGGGAGTAATAAGTATATTTATTATAGTTCTGACGACAATAACATTACAATATGGGTAACGATGCATGTTATATTGATAATATTGGGAGTAATTAGTATATTTATTATAGTTCTGACGATAATAACAGTATAATATGGATAATAATGCATGTTATATTGATAATATTGGGATTAATAAGTATATTTATTATAGTTCTGACGATAATAACCGCATAATATGGGTAATAGTGCATGTTATATTGATAATAATAAAAGTAGTAAGTATAATTATTGTACTTCTAGCGATAATAACTGCATAATATGGGTAATGGTGCATGTTATATTGATAATATTAGGAGTAATATGTATATTTATTATAGTTCTGACGATAATAACAGTATAATATGGGTAATAATGCATGTTATATTGATAATATTGGGAGTAATAAGTATATTTATTATAGTTCTGACGATAATAACATTACAATATGGGTAATGATGCATGTTATATTGATAATATTGGGAGTAATAAGTACAATTATTGTAGTTCTAGCGATAATAACTGCATAATATGGGTAGTAGTGCATGTTATAGTGATAATAATAAAAGTAGTAAGTATAATTATTGTAGTTCTAGCGATAATAACTGCATAATATGGGTAATGGTGCATGTTATATTGATAATATTAGGAGTAATAAGTATATTTATTATAGTTCTGACGATAATAACAGTATAATATGGGTAATAATGCATGTTATATTGATAATATTGGGAGTAATTAGTATATTTATTATAGTTCTGACGATAATAACATTATAATATGGGTAATGATGCATGTTATATTGATAATATTGTGAGTAATAAGTATAATTATTGTAGTTCTAGCGATAATAACTGCATAAAATGGGTAATAGTGCATGTTATAGTGATAATAATAAAAGTAGTAAGTATAATTATTGTAGTTCTAGCGATAATAACTGCATAATATGGGTAATAATGCATGTTATATTGATAATAATAAAAGTAATAAGTATAATTATTGTAGTTCTAGCGATAATAACTGCATAATATGGGTAATAATGCATGTTATATTGATAATATTGGGAGTAATAAGTATATTTATTATAGTTCTGACGATAATAACATTACAATATGGGTAATGATGCATGTTATATTGATAATATTGGGAGTAATTAGTATATTTATTATAGTTCTGACGATAATAACAGTATAATATGGATAATAATGCATGTTATATTGATAATATTGGGATTAATAAGTATATTTATTATAGTTCTGACGATAATAACCGCATAATATGGGTAATAGTGCATGTTATATTGATAATAATAAAAGTAGTAAGTATAATTATTGTAGTTCTAGCGATAATAACTGCATAATATGGGTAATAATGCATGTTATATTGATAATATTGGGAGTAATAAGTATATTTATTATAGTTCTGACGACAATAACATTACAATATGGGTAACGATGCATGTTATATTGATAATATTGGGAGTAATTAGTATATTTATTATAGTTCTGACGATAATAACAGTATAATATGGATAATAATGCATGTTATATTGATAATATTGGGATTAATAAGTATATTTATTATAGTTCTGACGATAATAACCGCATAATATGGGTAATAGTGCATGTTATATTGATAATAATAAAAGTAGTAAGTATAATTATTGTACTTCTAGCGATAATAACTGCATAATATGGGTAATGGTGCATGTTATATTGATAATATTAGGAGTAATATGTATATTTATTATAGTTCTGACGATAATAACAGTATAATATGGGTAATAATGCATGTTATATTGATAATATTGGGAGTAATAAGTATATTTATTATAGTTCTGACGATAATAACATTACAATATGGGTAATGATGCATGTTATATTGATAATATTGGGAGTAATAAGTACAATTATTGTAGTTCTAGCGATAATAACTGCATAATATGGGTAGTAGTGCATGTTATAGTGATAATAATAAAAGTAGTAAGTATAATTATTGTAGTTCTAGCGATAATAACTGCATAATATGGGTAATGGTGCATGTTATATTGATAATATTAGGAGTAATAAGTATATTTATTATAGTTCTGACGATAATAACAGTATAATATGGGTAATAATGCATGTTATATTGATAATATTGGGAGTAATTAGTATATTTATTATAGTTCTGACGATAATAACATTATAATATGGGTAATGATGCATGTTATATTGATAATATTGTGAGTAATAAGTATAATTATTGTAGTTCTAGCGATAATAACTGCATAAAATGGGTAATAGTGCATGTTATAGTGATAATAATAAAAGTAGTAAGTATAATTATTGTAGTTCTAGCGATAATAACTGCATAATATGGGTAATAATGCATGTTATATTGATAATAATAAAAGTAATAAGTATAATTATTGTAGTTCTAGCGATAATAACTGCATAATATGGGTAATAATGCATGTTATATTGATAATATTGGGAGTAATAAGTATATTTATTATAGTTCTGACGATAATAACATTACAATATGGGTAATGATGCATGTTATATTGATAATATTGGGAGTAATTAGTATATTTATTATAGTTCTGACGATAATAACAGTATAATATGGATAATAATGCATGTTATATTGATAATATTGGGATTAATAAGTATATTTATTATAGTTCTGACGATAATAACCGCATAATATGGGTAATAGTGCATGTTATATTGATAATAATAAAAGTAGTAAGTATAATTATTGTAGTTCTAGCGATAATAACTGCATAATATGGGTAATGGTGCATGTTATATTGATAATATTAGGAGTAATAAGTATATTTATTATAGTTCTGACGATAATAACAGTATAATATGGGTAATAATGCATGTTATATTGATAATATTGGGAGCAATTAGTATATTTATTATAGTTCTGACGATAATAACAGTATAATATGGGTAATAATGCATGTTATATTGATAACATTGGGAGTAATAAGTGTAATTATTGTAGTTTTAGCGATAATAACTGCATAATATGGGTAATAATGCATGTTATATTGATAATAATAAAAGTGATAAGTATAATTATTATAGTTCTAGCGATAATAACTGCATAATATGGGTAATGGTGCATGTTATATTGATAATAATAAAAGTAATAAGTATAATTATTGTAGTTCTAGCGATAATAACTGCATAATATGGGTAATAATGCATGTTATATTGATAATATTGGGAGTAATAAGTATATTTATTATAGTTGTGACGATAATAACAGTATAATATGGGTAATAATGCATGTTATATTGATAATATTGGGAGTAATTAGTATATTTATTATAGTTCTGACGATAATAACAGTATAATATGGGTAATAATGCATGTTATATTGATAACATTGGGAGTAATAAGTGTAATTATTGTAGTTTTAGCGATAATAACTGCATAATATGGGTAATAATGCATGTTATATTGATAATAATAAAAGTAATAAGTATAATTATTATATTCTAGCGATAATAACTGCATAATATGGGTAATGGTGCATGTTATATTGATAATAATAAAAGTAATAAGTATAATTATTGTAGTTCTAGCGATAATAACTGCATAATATGGGTAATAGTGCATGTTATAGTGATAATAATAAAAGTAGTAAGTATAATTATTATAGTTCGAGCGATAATAACTGCATAATATGGGTAATAATGCATGTTATATTGATAATATTGGGAGTAATAAGTATATTTATTATAGTTCTGACGATAATAACAGTATAATATGGGTAATGAGGCATGTTATATTCATAATATTGGGAGTAATAAGTATAATTATTGTAGTTCTAGCGATAATAACTGCAATAATATGGGTAATAATGCATGTTATATTGATAACATTGGGAGTAATAAGTATATTTATTATAGTTCTGACGATAATAACAGTATAATATGGGTAATAATGCATGTTATATTGATAACATTGGGAGTAATAAGTGTAATTATTGTAGTTTTAGCGATAATAACTGCATAATATGGGTAATAATGCATGTTATATTGATAATAATAAAAGTAATAAGTATAATTATTATAGTTCTAGCGATAATAACTGCATAATATGGGTAATGGTGCATGTTATATTGATAATATTAGGAGTAATAAGTATATTTATTATAGTTCTGACGATAATAACTGCATAAAATGGGTAATAGTGCATGTTATAGTGATAATAATAAAAGTAGTAAGTATAATTATTGTAGTTCTAGCGATAATAACTGCATAATATGGGTAATAATGCATGTTATATTGATAATAATAAAAGTAATAAGTATAATTATTGTAGTTCTAGTGATAATAACTGCATAATATGGGTAATAATGCATGTTATATTGATAATATTGGGAGTAATAAGTATATTTATTATAGTTCTGACGATAATAACATTACAATATGGGTAATGATGCATGTTATATTGATAATATTGGGAGTAATTAGTATATTTATTATAGTTCTGACGATAATAACAGTATAATATGGATAATAATGCATGTTATATTGATAATATTGGGATTAATAAGTATATTTATTATAGTTCTGACGGTAATAACCGCATAATATGGGTAATAGTGCATGTTATATTGATAATAATAAAAGTAGTAAGTATAATTATTGTAGTTCTAGCGATAATAACTGCATAATATGGGTAATGGTGCATGTTATATTGATAATATTAGCAGTAATAAGTATATTTATTATAGTTCTGACGATAATAACAGTATAATATGGGTAATAATGCATGTTATATTGATAACATTGGGAGGAATAAGTGTAATTATTGTAGTTTTAGCGATAATAACTGCATAATATGGGTAATAATGCATGTTATATTGATAATAATAAAAGTAATAAGTATAATTATTATATTCTAGCGATAATAACTGCATAATATCGGTAATGGTGCATGTTATATTGATAATAATAAAAGTAATAAGTATAATTATTGTAGTTCTAGCGATAATAACTGCATAATATGGGTAATAATGCATGTTATATTGATAATATTGGGAGTAATAAGTATATTTATTATAGTTCTGACGATAATAACATTACAATATGGGTAATAATGCATGTTATATTGATAATATTGGGAGTAATTAGTATATTTATTATAGTTCTGACGATAATAACAGTATAATATGGGTAATAATGCATGTTATATTGATAATATTGGGATTAATAAGTATATTTATTATAGTTCTGACGATAATAACCGCATAATATGGGTAATAGTGCATGTTATATTGATAATAATAAAAGTAGTAAGTATAATTATTGTAGTTCTAGCGATAATAACTGCATAATATGGGTAATGGTGCATGTTATATTGATAATATTAGCAGTAATAAGTATATTTATTATAGTTCTGACGATAATAACAGTATAATATGGGTAATAATGCATGTTATATTGATAATATTGGGAGTAATTAGTATATTTATTATAGTTCTGACGATAATAACAGTATAATATGGGTAATAATGCATGTTATATTGATAACATTGGGAGTAATAAGTGCAATTATTGTAGTTTTAGCGATAATAACTGCATAATATGGGTAATAATGCATGTTATATTGATAATAATAAAAGTAATATGTATAATTATTATAGTTCTAGCGATAATAACTGCATAATATGGGTAATGGTGCATGTTATATTGATAATAATAAAAGTAATAAGTATAATTATTGTAGTTCTAGCGATAATAACTGCATAATATGTGTAATAATGCATGTTATATTGATAATATTGGGAGTAATAAGTATATTTATTATAGTTCTGACGATAATAACCGCATAATATGGGTAATAGTGCATGTTATATTGATAATAATAAAAGTAGTAAGTATAGTTATTGTAGTTCTAGCGATAATAACTGCATAATATGGGTAATGGTGCATGTTATATTGATAATATTAGCAGTAATAAGTATATTTATTATAGTTCTGACGATAATAACAGTATAATATGGGTGATAATGCATGTTATATTGATAATATTGGGAGTAATAAGTATATTCATTATAGTTCTGACGATAATAACAGTATAATATGGGTAATAATGCATGTTATATTGATAATATTGGGAGTAATAAGTATAATTATTGTAGTTCTAGCGATAATAACTGCATAATATGGGTAATAATGCATGTTATATTGATAATATTGGGAGTAATTAGTATATTTATTATAGTTCTGACGATAATAACAGTATAATATGGGTAATAATGCATGTTATATTGATAATATTGGGATTAATAAGTATATTTATTATAGTTCTGACGATAATAACCGCATAATATGGGTAATAGTGCATGTTATATTGATAATAATAAAAGTAGTATGTATAATTATTGTAGTTCTAGCGATAATAACTGCATAATATGGGTAATGGTGCATGTTATATTGATAATATTAGCAGTAATAAGTATATTTATTATAGTTCTGACGATAATAACAGTACAATATGGGTAATAATGCATTTTATATTGATAATATTGGGAGTAATAAGTATATTTATTATAGTTCTGACGATAATAACAGTATAATATGGGTAATAATGAATGTTATATTGATAATATTGGGAGTAATAAGTATAATTATTGTACTTCTAGCGATAGTAACTGCATAATATGGGTAATAATGCATGTTATATTGATAATATTGGGAGTAATGCGTATATTTATTATAGTTATGACGATAATAACAGTATAATATGGCTAATAATGCATGTTATATAGATAATATTGGGAGTAATAAGTATATTTATTATAGTTCTGACGATAATAACAGTATAATATGGGTAATAATGCATGTTATATTGATAATATTGGGAGTAATAAGTATAATTATTATAGTTCTAGCGATAATAGCTGCATAATAGGGGTAATAATGCATGTTATACTGATAATAATATAAGTAATAAGTATAACTATTATAGTTCTAGCGATAATAACTGTATAATATGGGTAATAATGCATGAAATATTGATAATATTAGGAGTTATAAGTATAATTATTATAGTTCCAGCGAGAATAAGTGCATAATATGGGTAATAGTGCATGTTATATTGATAATAATAAAAGTAGTAAGTATAATTATTGTAGTTTTAGCGATAATAACTGCATAATATGGGTAATAATGCATGTTATATTGATAATATTGGGAGTAATAAGTATATTTATTATAGTTCTGACGATAGTAACATTATAATATGGGTAATGATGCATGTTATATTGATAATATTGGGAGTAATAAGTACAATTATTGTAGTTCTAGCGATAATAACTGCATAATATGGGTAGTAGTGCATGTTATAGTGATAATAATAAAAGTAGTAAGTATAATTATTGTAGTTCTAGCGATAATAACTGCATAATATGGGTAATGGTGCATGTTATATTGATAATATTAGGAGTAATAAGTATATTTATTATAGTTCTGACGATAATAACAGTATAATATGGGTAATAATGCATGTTATATTGATAATATTGGGAGTAATTAGTATATTTATTATAGTTCTGACGATAATAACATTATAATATGGGTAATGATGCATGTTATATTGATAATATTGTGAGTAATAAGTATAATTATTGTAGTTCTAGCGATAATAACTGCATAAAATAGGTAATAGTGCATGTTATAGTGATAATAATAAAAGTAGTAAGTATAATTATTGTAGTTCTAGCGATAATAACTGCATAATATGGGTAATAATGCATGTTATATTGATAATAATAAAAGTAATAAGTATAATTATTGTAGTTCTAGCGATAATAACTGCATAATATGGGTAATAATGCATGTTATATTGATAATATTGGGAGTAATAAGTATATTTATTATAGTTCTGACGATAATAACATTACAATATGGGTAATGATGCATGTTATATTGATAATATTGGGAGTAATTAGTATATTTATTATAGTTCTGACGATAATAACAGTATAATATGGATAATAATGCATGTTATATTGATAATATTGGGATTAATAAGTATATTTATTATAGTTCTGACGGTAATAACCGCATAATATGGGTAATAGTGCATGTTATATTGATAATAATAAAAGTAGTAAGTATAATTATTGTAGTTCTAGCGATAATAACTGCATAATATGGGTAATGGTGCATGTTATATTGATAATATTAACAGTAATAAGTATATTTATTATAGTTCTGACGATAATAACAGTATAATATGGGTAATAATGCATGTTATATTGATAACATTGGGAGGAATAAGTGTAATTATTGTAGTTTTAGCGATAATAACTGCATAATATGGGTAATAATGCATGTTATATTGATAATAATAAAAGTAATAAGTATAATTATTATATTCTAGCGATAATAACTGCATAATATCGGTAATGGTGCATGTTATATTGATAATAATAAAAGTAATAAGTATAATTATTGTAGTTCTAGCGATAATAACTGCATAATATGGGTAATAATGCATGTTATATTGATAATATTGGGAGTAATAAGTATATTTATTATAGTTCTGACGATAATAACATTACAATATGGGTAATAATGCATGTTATATTGATAATATTGGGAGTAATTAGTATATTTATTATAGTTCTGACGATAATAACAGTATAATATGGGTAATAATGCATGTTATATTGATAATATTGGGATTAATAAGTATATTTATTATAGTTCTGACGATAATAACCGCATAATATGGGTAATAGTGCATGTTATATTGATAATAATAAAAGTAGTAAGTATAATTATTGTAGTTCTAGCGATAATAACTGCATAATATGGGTAATGGTGCATGTTATATTGATAATATTAGCAGTAATAAGTATATTTATTATAGTTCTGACGATAATAACAGTATAATATGGGTAATAATGCATTTTATATTGATAATATTGGGAGTAATAAGTATATTTATTATAGTTCTGACGATAATAACAGTATAATATGGGTAATAATGCATGTTATATTGATAATATTGGGAGTAATAAGTATAATTATTGTACTTCTAGCGATAATAACTGCATAATATGGGTAATAATGCATGTTATATTGATCATATTGGGAGTAATAAGTATATTTATTATAGTTCTGACGATAATAACAGTATAATATGGGTAATAATGCATGTTATATTGATAATATTGGGAGTAATAAGTATAATTATTGTACTTCTAGCGATAATAACTGCATAATATGGGTAATAATGCATGTTATATTGATAATATTGGGAGTAATGAGTATATTTATTATAGTTATGACGATAATAACAGTATAATATGGCTAATAATGCATGTTATATAGATAATATTGGGAGTAATAAGTATATTTATTATAGTTCTGACGATAATAACAGTATAATATGGGTAATAATGCATGTTATATTGATAATATTGGGAGTAATAAGTATAATTATTATAGTTCTAGCGATAATAGCTGCATAATAGGGGTAATAATGCATGTTGTACTGATAATAATATAAGTAATAAGTATAACTATTATAGTTCTAGCGATAATAACTGTATAATATGGGTAATAATGCATGAAATATTGATAATATTAGGAGTTATAAGTATAATTATTATAGTTCCAGCGAGAATAAGTGCATAATATGGGTAATAGTGCATGTTATATTGATAATAATAAAAGTAATAAGTATAATTATTGTAGTTCTAGCGATAATAACTGCATAATATGGGTAATAATGCATGTTATATTGATAATATTGGAAGTAGTAAGTAAATTTATTATAGTTCTGACGATAATAACAGTATAATATGGGTAATAATGCATGTTATATTGATAATATTCGGAGTAATAAGTATAATTATTATAGTTCTAGCGATAATAGCTGCACAATAGGGGTAATAATGCATGTTATACTGATAATAATATAAGTAATAAGTATAACTATTATAGTTCTAGCGATAATAACTGTATAATATGGGTAATAATGCATGAAATATTGATAATATTAGGAGTTATAAGTATAATTATTATAGTTCCAGCGATAATAAGTGCATAATATGGGTAATAGTGCATGTTATATTGATAATAATAAAAGTAGTAAGTATAATTATTGTAGTTCTAGCGATAATAACTGCATAATATGGGTAATAATGCATGTTATATTGATAATATTGGGAGTAATAAGTATATTTATTATAGTTCTGACGATAGTAACATTATAATATGGGTAATGATGCATGTTATATTGATAATATTGGGAGTAATAAGTACAATTATTGTAGTTCTAGCGATAATAACTGCATAATATGTGTAGTAGTGCATGTTATAGTGATAATAATAAAAGTAGTAAGTATAATTATTGTAGTTCTAGCGATAATAACTGCATAATATGGGTAATGGTGCATGTTATATTGATAATATTAGGAGTAATAAGTATATTTATTATAGTTCTGACGATAATAACAGTATAATATGGGTAATAATGCATGTTATATTGATAATATTGGGAGTAATTAGTATATTTATTATAGTTCTGACGATAATAACAGTATAATATGGGTAATAATGCATGTTATATTGATAACATTGGGAGTAATAAGTGTAATTATTGTAGTTTTAGCGATAATAACTGCATAATATGGGTAATAATGCATGTTATATTGATAATAATAAAAGTAATAAGTATAATTATTATAGTTCTAGCGATAATAACTGCATAATATGGGTAATGGTGCATGTTATATTGATAATATTAGGAGTAATAAGTATATTTATTATAGTTCTGACGATAATAACAGTATAATATGGGTAATAATGCATGTTATATTGATAATATTGGGAGTAATTAGTATATTTATTATAGTTCTGACGATAATAACAGTATAATATGGGTAATAATGCATGTTATATTGATAATATTCGGAGTAATAAGTATAATTATTATAGTTCTAGCGATAATAGCTGCATAATAGGGGTAATAATGCATGTTATACTGATAATAATATAAGTAATAAGTATAACTATTATAGTTCTAGCGATAATAACTGCATAATATGGGTAATAATGCATGTTATGTTGATAATATTGGGAGTACTAAGTATATTTATTATAGTTCTGACGATAGTAACATTATAATATGGGTAATGATGCATGTTATACTGATAATATTGGGAGTAATAAGTATAATTATTGTAGTTCTAGCGATAATAACTGCATAATATGGGTAATAGTGCATGTTATAGTGATAATAATAAAAGTAGTAAGTATAATTATTATAGTTCGAGCGATAATAACTGCATAATATGGGTAATAGTGCATGTTATATTGATAATAATAAAAGTAATAAGTATAATTATTGTAGTTCTAGCGATAATAACTGCATAATATGGGTAATAATGCATGTTATATTGATAATATTGGGAGTAATAAGTACATTTATTATAGTTCTGACGACAATAACATTACAATATGGGTAACGATGCATGTTATATTGATAATATTGGGAGTAATTAGTATATTTATTATAGTTCTGACGATAATAACAGTATAATATGGATAATAATGCATGTTATATTGATAATATTGGGATTAATAAGTATATTTATTATAGTTCTGACGATAATAACCGCATAATATGGGTAATAGTGCATGTTATATTGATAATAATAAAAGTAGTAAGTATAATTATTGTAGTTCTAGCGATAATAACTGCATAATATGGGTAATGGTGCATGTTATATTGATAATATTAGGAGTAATAAGTATATTTATTATAGTTCTGATGATAATAACAGTATAATATGGGTAATAATGCACGTTATATTGATAACATTGGGAGCAATAAGTGTAATTATTGTAGTTTTAGCGATAATAACTGCATAATATGGGTAATAATGCATGTTATAATGATAATAATAAAAGTAATAAGTATAATTATTATAGTTCTAGCGATAATACCTGCATAATATGGGTAATGGTGCATGTTATATTGATAATAATAAAAGTAATAAGTATAATTATTGTAGTTCTAGCGATAATAAATGCATAATATGGGTAATAATGCATGTTATATTGATAATATTGGGAGTAATAAGTATATTTATTATAGTTGTGACGATAATAACAGTATAATATGGGTAATAATGCATGTTATATTGATAATATTGGGAGTAATAAGTATAATTATTATAGTTCTAGCGATAATAGCTGCATAATATGGGTAATAATGCATGTGATATTGATAATATTGGGAGTAATTAGTATATTTATTATAGTTCTGACGATAATAACATTACAATATGGGTAATGATGCATGTTATATTGATAATATTGGGAGTAATTAGTATATTTATTATAGTTCTGACGATAATAACAGTATAATATGGGTAATAATGCATGTTATATTGATAATATTGGGAGTAATTAGTATATTTATTATAGCTCTGACGATAATAACAGTATAATATGGGTAATAATGCATGTTATATTGATAACATTGGGAGTAATAAGTGTAATTATTGTAGTTTTAGCGATAATAGCTGCATAATATGGGTAATAATGCATGTTATATTGATAATAATAAAAGTAATAAGTATAATTATTATAGTTCTAGCGATAATAACTGCATAATATGGGTAATGGTGCATGTTATATTGATAATAATAAAAGTAATAAGTATAATTATTGTAGTTCTGGCGATAATAACTGCATAATATGGGTAATAATGCATGTTATATTGATAATATTGGGAGTAATAAGTATATTTATTATAGTTCTGACTATAATAACATTACAATATGGGTAATGATGCATGTTATATTGATAATATTGGGAGTAATTAGTATATTTATTATAGTTCTGACGATAATAACAGTATAATATGGATAATAATGCATGTTATATTGATAATATTGGGATTAATAAGTATATTTATTATAGTTCTGACGATAATAACCGCATAATATGGGTAATAGTGCATGTTATATTGATAATAATAAAAGTAGTAAGTATAATTATTGTAGTTCTAGCGATAATAACTGCATAATATGGGTAATGGTGCATGTTATATTGATAATATTAGGAGTAATAAGTATATTTATTATAGTTCTGATGATAATAACAGTATAATATGGGTAATAATGCACGTTATATTGATAATATTGGGAGTAATTAGTATATTTATTATAGTTCTGACGATAATAACAGTATAATATGGGTAATAATGCATGTTATATTGGTAACATTGGGAGTAATAAGTGTAATTATTGTAGTTTTAGCGATAATAGCTGCATAATATGGGTAATAATGCATGTTATATTGATAATAATAAAAGTAATAAGTATAATTATTATAGTTCTAGCGATAATAACTGCATAATATGGGTAATGGTGCATGTTATATTGATAATAATAAAAGTAATAAGTATTATTATTGTAGTTCTGGCGATAATAACTGCATAATATGGGTAATAATGCATGTTATATTGATAATATTGGGAGTAATAAGTATATTTATTATAGTTCTGACTATAATAACATTACAATATGGGTAATGATGCATGTTATATTGATAATATTGGGAGTAATTAGTATATTTATTATAGTTCTGACGATAATAACAGTATAATATGGATAATAATGCATGTTATATTGATAATATTGGGATTAATAAGTATATTTATTATAGTCCTGACGATAATAACCGCATAATATGGGTAATAGTGCATGTTATATTGATAATAATAAAAGTAGTAAGTATAATTATTGTAGTTCTAGCGATAATAACTGCATAATATGGGTAATGGTGCATGTTATATTGATAATATTAGGAGTAATAAGTATATTTATTATAGTTCTGATGATAATAACAGTATAATATGGGTAATAATGCACGTTATATTGATAATATTGGGAGTAATTAGTATATTTATTATAGTTCTGACGATAATAACAGTATAATATGGGTAATAATGCATGTTATATTGATAACATTGGGAGTAATAAGTGTAATTATTGTAGTTTTAGCGATAATAACTGCATAATATGGGTAATAATGCATGTTATATTGATAATATTGGGAGTAATGAGTTTATTTATTATAGTTATGACGATAATAACAGTATAATATGGCTAATAATGCATGTTATATTGATAATATTGGGAGCAATAAGTATATTTATTATAGTTCTGACGATAATAACATTACAATATGGGTAATGATGCATGTTATATTGATAATATTGGGAGTAATTAGTATATTTATTATAGTTCTGACGATAATAACAGTATAATATGGGTAATAATGCATGTTATATTGATAACATTGGGAGCAATAAGTGTAATTATTGTAGTTTTAGCGATAATAACTGCATAATATGGGTAATAATGCATGTTATATTGATAATAATAAAAGTAATAAGTATAATTATTATAGTTCTAGCGATAATAACTGCATAATATGGGTAATGGTGCATGTTATATTGATAATAATAAAAGTAATAAGTATAATTATTGTAGTTCTAGCGATAATAACTGCATAATATGGGTAATAATGCATGTTATATTGATAATATTGGGAGTAATTAGTATATTTATTATAGTTCTGACGATAATAACAGTATAATATGGATAATAATGCATGTTATATTGATAATATTGGGATTAATAAGTATATTTATTATAGTTCTGACGATAATAACCGCATAATATGGGTAATAGTGCATGTTATATTGATAATAATAAAAGTAGTAAGTATAATTATTGTAGTTCTAGCGATAATAACTGCATAATATGGGTAATGGTGCATGTTATATTGATAATATTAGGAGTAATAAGTATATTTATTATAGTTCTGATGATAATAACAGTATAATATGGGTAATAATGCACGTTATATTGATAACATTGGGAGCAATAAGTGTAATTATTGTAGTTTTAGCGATAATAACTGCATAATATGGGTAATAATGCATGTTATAATGATAATAATAAAAGTAATAAGTATAATTATTATAGTTCTAGCGATAATACCTGCATAATATGGGTAATGGTGCATGTTATATTGATAATAATAAAAGTAATAAGTATAATTATTGTAGTTCTAGCGATAATAAATGCATAATATGGGTAATAATGCATGTTATATTGATAATATTGGGAGTAATAAGTATATTTATTATAGTTGTGACGATAATAACAGTATAATATGGGTAATAATGCATGTTATATTGATAATATTGGGAGTAATAAGTATAATTATTATAGTTCTAGCGATAATAGCTGCATAATATGGGTAATAATGCATGTGATATTGATAATATTGGGAGTAATTAGTATATTTATTATAGTTCTGACGATAATAACATTACAATATGGGTAATGATGCATGTTATATTGATAATATTGGGAGTAATTAGTATATTTATTATAGTTCTGACGATAATAACAGTATAATATGGGTAATAATGCATGTTATATTGATAATATTGGGAGTAATTAGTATATTTATTATAGCTCTGACGATAATAACAGTATAATATGGGTAATAATGCATGTTATATTGATAACATTGGGAGTAATAAGTGTAATTATTGTAGTTTTAGCGATAATAGCTGCATAATATGGGTAATAATGCATGTTATATTGATAATAATAAAAGTAATAAGTATAATTATTATAGTTCTAGCGATAATAACTGCATAATATGGGTAATGGTGCATGTTATATTGATAATAATAAAAGTAATAAGTATAATTATTGTAGTTCTGGCGATAATAACTGCATAATATGGGTAATAATGCATGTTATATTGATAATATTGGGAGTAATAAGTATATTTATTATAGTTCTGACTATAATAACATTACAATATGGGTAATGATGCATGTTATATTGATAATATTGGGAGTAATTAGTATATTTATTATAGTTCTGACGATAATAACAGTATAATAAGGATAATAATGCATGTTATATTGATAATATTGGGATTAATAAGTATATTTATTATAGTTCTGACGATAATAACCGCATAATATGGGTAATAGTGCATGTTACATTGATAATAATAAAAGTAGTAAGTATAATTATTGTAGTTCTAGCGATAATAACTGCATAATATGGGTAATGGTGCATGTTATATTGATAATATTAGGAGTAATAAGTATATTTATTATAGTTCTGATGATAATAACAGTATAATATGGGTAATAATGCACGTTATATTGATAATATTGGGAGTAATTAGTATATTTATTATAGTTCTGACGATAATAACAGTATAATATGGGTAATAATGCATGTTATATTGGTAACATTGGGAGTAATAAGTGTAATTATTGTAGTTTTAGCGATAATAGCTGCATAATATGGGTAATAATGCATGTTATATTGATAATAATAAAAGTAATAAGTATAATTATTATAGTTCTAGCGATAATAACTGCATAATATGGGTAATGGTGCATGTTATATTGATAATAATAAAAGTAATAAGTATTATTATTGTAGTTCTGGCGATAATAACTGCATAATATGGGTAATAATGCATGTTATATTGATAATATTGGGAGTAATAAGTATATTTATTATAGTTCTGACTATAATAACATTACAATATGGGTAATGATGCATGTTATATTGATAATATTGGGAGTAATTAGTATATTTATTATAGTTCTGACGATAATAACAGTATAATATGGATAATAATGCATGTTATATTGATAATATTGGGATTAATAAGTATATTTATTATAGTTCTGACGATAATAACCGCATAATATGGGTAATAGTGCATGTTATATTGATAATAATAAAAGTAGTAAGTATAATTATTGTAGTTCTAGCGATAATAACTGCATAATATGGGTAATGGTGCATGTTATATTGATAATATTAGGAGTAATAAGTATATTTATTATAGTTCTGATGATAATAACAGTATAATATGGGTAATAATGCACGTTATATTGATAATATTGGGAGTAATTAGTATATTTATTATAGTTCTGACGATAATAACAGTATAATATGGGTAATAATGCATGTTATATTGATAACATTGGGAGTAATAAGTGTAATTATTGTAGTTTTAGCGATAATAACTGCATAATATGGGTAATAATGCATGTTATATTGATAATATTGGGAGTAATGAGTTTATTTATTATAGTTATGACGATAATAACAGTATAATATGGCTAATAATGCATGTTATATTGATAATATTGGGAGCAATAAGTATATTTATTATAGTTCTGACGATAATAACATTACAATATGGGTAATGATGCATGTTATATTGATAATATTGGGAGTAATTAGTATATTTATTATAGTTCTGACGATAATAACAGTATAATATGGGTAATAATGCATGTTATATTGATAACATTGGGAGCAATAAGTGTAATTATTGTAGTTTTAGCGATAATAACTGCATAATATGGGTAATAATGCATGTTATATTGATAATAATAAAAGTAATAAGTATAATTATTATAGTTCTAGCGATAATAACTGCATAATATGGGTAATGGTGCATGTTATATTGATAATAATAAAAGTAATAAGTATAATTATTGTAGTTCTAGCGATAATAACTGCATAATATGGGTAATAATGCATGTTATATTGATAATATTGGGAGTAATAAGTATATTTATTATAGTTGTGACGATAATAACAGTATAATATGGGTAATAATGCATGTTATATTGATAATATTGGGAGTAATAAGTATAATTATTATAGTTCTAGCGATAATAGCTGCATAATATGGGTAATAATGCATGTGATATTGATAATATTGGGAGTAATTAGTATATTTATTATAGTTCTGACGATAATAACATTACAATATGGGTAATGATGCATGTTATATTGATAATATTGGGAGTAATTAGTATATTTATTATAGTTCTGACGATAATAACAGTATAATATGGATAATAATGCATGTTATATTGATAATATTGGGATTAATAAGTATATTTATTATAGTTCTGACGATAATAACCGCATAATATGGGTAATAGTGCATGTTATATTGATAATAATAAAAGTAGTAAGTATAATTATTGTAGTTCTAGCGATAATAACTGCATAATATGGGTAATAATGCATGTTATATTGATAATAATAAAAGTAGTAAGTATAATTATTATAGTTCTAGCGATAATAACTGCATAATATGGGTAATGGTGCATGTTATATTGATAATAATAAAAGTAATAAGTATAATTATTGTAGTTCTGGCGATAATAACTGCATAATATGGGTAATAATGCATGTTATATTGATAATATTGGGAGTAATAAGTGTAATTATTGTAGTTTTAGCGATAATAACTGCATAATATGGGTAATAATGCATGTTATATTGATAATAATAAAAGTAATAAGTATAATTATTATAGTTCTAGCGATAATAACTGCATAATATGGGTAATGGTGCATGTTATATTGATAATATTAGGAGTAATAAGTATATTTATTATAGTTCTGACGATAATAACTGCATAATATGGGTAATAGTGCATGTTATAGTGATAATAATAAAAGTAGTAAGTATAATTATTGTAGTTCTAGCGATAATAACTGCATAATATGGGTAATAATGCATGTTATATTGATAATAATAAAAGTAATAAGTATAATTATTATAGTTCTAGCGATAATAACTGCATAATATGGGTAATGGTGCATGTTATATTGATAATAATAAAAGTAATAAGTATAATTATTGTAGTTCTAGCGATAATAACTGCATAATATGGGTAATAATGCATGTTATATTGATAATATTGGGAGTAATAAGTATATTTATTATAGTTCTGACGATAATAACATTACAATATGGGTAATGATGCATGTTATATTGATAATATTGGGAGTAATTAGTATATTTATTATAGTTCTGACGATAATAACAGTATAATATGGATAATAATGCATGTTATATTGATAATATTGGGATTAATAAGTATATTTATTATAGTTCTGACGATAATAACCGCATAATATGGGTAATAGTGCATGTTATATTGATAATAATAAAAGTAGTAAGTATAATTATTGTAGTTCTAGCGATAATAACTGCATAATATGGGTAATGGTGCATGTTATATTGATAATATTAGGAGTAATAAGTATATTTATTATAGTTCTGATGATAATAACAGTATAATATGGGTAATAATGCACGTTATATTGATAATATTGGGAGTAATTAGTATATTTATTATAGTTCTGACGATAATAACAGTATAATATGGGTAATAATGCATGTTATATTGATAACATTGGGAGCAATAAGTGTAATTATTGTAGTTTTAGCGATAATAACTGCATAATATGGGTAATAATGCATGTTATAATGATAATAATAAAAGTAATAAGTATAATTATTATAGTTCTAGCGATAATACCTGCATAATATGGGTAATGGTGCATGTTATATTGATAATAATAAAAGTAATAAGTATAATTATTGTAGTTCTAGCGATAATAACTGCATAATATGGGTAATAATGCATGTTATATTGATAATATTGGGAGTAATAAGTATATTTATTATAGTTGTGACGATAATAACAGTATAATATGGGTAATAAAGCATGTTATACTGATAATATTGGGAGTAATAAGTATAATTATTATAGTTCTAGCGATAATAGCTGCATAATATGGGTAATAATGCATGTGATATTGATAATATTGGGAGTAATTAGTATATTTATTATAGTTCTGACGATAATAACATTACAATATGGGTAATGATGCATGTTATATTGATAATATTGGGAGTAATTAGTATATTTATTATAGTTCTGACGATAATAACAGTATAATATGGATAATAATGCATGTTATATTGATAATATTGGGATTAATAAGTATATTTATTATAGTTCTGACGATAATAACCGCATAATATGGGTAATAGTGCATGTTATATTGATAATAATAAAAGTAGTAAGTATAATTATTGTAGTTCTAGCGATAATAACTGCATAATATGGGTAATGGTGCATGTTATATTGATAATATTAGCAGTAATAAGTATATTTATTATAGTTCTGACGATAATAACAGTATAATATGGGTAATAATGCATGTTATATTGATAATATTGGGAGTAATTAGTATATTTATTATAGCTCTGACGATAATAACAGTATAATATGGGTAATAATGCATGTTATATTGATAACATTGGGAGTAATAAGTGTAATTATTGTAGTTTTAGCGATAATAGCTGCATAATATGGGTAATAATGCATGTTATATTGATAATAATAAAAGTAATAAGTATAATTATTATAGTTCTAGCGATAATAACTGCATAATATGGGTAATGGTGCATGTTATATTGATAATAATAAAAGTAATAAGTATAATTATTGTAGTTCTGGCGATAATAACTGCATAATATGGGTAATAATGCATGTTATATTGATAATATTGGGAGTAATAAGTATATTTATTATAGTTCTGACTATAATAACATTACAATATGGGTAATGATGCATGTTATATTGATAATATTGGGAGTAATTAGTATATTTATTATAGTTCTGACGATAATAACAGTATAATATGGATAATAATGCATGTTATATTGATAATAATAAAAGTAATAAGTATAATTATTATAGTTCTAGCGATAATAACTGCATAATATGGGTAATGGTGCATGTTATATTGATAATAATAAAAGTAATAAGTATAATTATTGTAGTTCTGGCGATAATAACTGCATAATATGGGTAATAATGCATGTTATATTGATAATATTGGGAGTAATAAGTGTAATTATTGTAGTTTTAGCGATAATAACTGCATAATATGGGTAATAATGCATGTTATATTGATAATAATAAAAGTAATAAGTATAATTATTATAGTTCTAGCGATAATAACTGCATAATATGGGTAATGGTGCATGTTATATTGATAATATTAGGAGTAATAAGTATATTTATTATAGTTCTGACGATAATAACTGCATAATATGGGTAATAGTGCATGTTATAGTGATAATAATAAAAGTAGTAAGTATAATTATTGTAGTTCTAGCGATAATAACTGCATAATATGGGTAATAATGCATGTTATATTGATAATAATAAAAGTAATAAGTATAATTATTATAGTTCTAGCGATAATAACTGCATAATATGGGTAATGGTGCATGTTATATTGATAATAATAAAAGTAGTAAGTATAATTATTGTAGTTCTAGCGATAATAACTGCATAATATGGGTAATGGTGCATGTTATATTGATAATATTAGGAGTAATAAGTATATTTATTATAGTTCTGATGATAATAACAGTATAATATGGGTAATAATGCACGTTATATTGATAATATTGGGAGTAATTAGTATATTTATTATAGTTCTGACGATAATAACAGTATATTATGGGTAATAATGCATGTTATATTGATAACATTGGGAGCAATAAGTGTAATTATTGTAGTTTTAGCGATAATAACTGCATAATATGGGTAATAATGCATGTTATAATGATAATAATAAAAGTAATAAGTATAATTATTATAGTTCTAGCGATAATACCTGCATAATATGGGTAATGGTGCATGTTATATTGATAATAATAAAAGTAATAAGTATAATTATTGTAGTTCTAGCGATAATAACTGCATAATATGGGTAATAATGCATGTTATATTGATAATATTGGGAGTAATAAGTATATTTATTATAGTTGTGACGATAATAACAGTATAATATGGGTAATAATGCATGTTATATTGATAATATTGGGAGTAATAAGTATAATTATTATAGTTCTAGCGATAATAGCTGCATAATATGGGTAATAATGCATGTGATATTGATAATATTGGGAGTAATTAGTATATTTATTATAGTTCTGACGATAATAACATTACAATATGGGTAATGATGCATGTTATATTGATAATATTGGGAGTAATTAGTATATTTATTATAGTTCTGACGATAATAACAGTATAATATGGATAATAATGCATGTTATATTGATAATATTGGGATTAATAAGTATATTTATTATAGTTCTGACGATAATAACCGCATAATATGGGTAATAGTGCATGTTATATTGATAATAATAAAAGTAGTAAGTATAATTATTGTAGTTCTAGCGATAATAACTGCATAATATGGGTAATGGTGCATGTTATATTGATAATATTAGCAGTAATAAGTATATTTATTATAGTTCTGACGATAATAACAGTATAATATGGGTAATAATGCATGTTATATTGATAATATTGGGAGTAATTAGTATATTTATTATAGCTCTGACGATAATAACAGTATAATATGGGTAATAATGCATGTTATATTGATAACATTGGGAGTAATAAGTGTAATTATTGTAGTTTTAGCGATAATAACTGCATAATATGGGTAATAATGCATGTTATATTGATAATAATAAAAGTAATAAGTATAATTATTATAGTTCTAGCGATAATAACTGCATAATATGGGTAATGGTGCATGTTATATTGATAATAATAAAAGTAATAAGTATAATTATTGTAGTTCTGGCGATAATAACTGCATAATATGGGTAATAATGCATGTTATATTGATAATATTGGGAGTAATAAGTGTAATTATTGTAGTTTTAGCGATAATAACTGTATAATATGGGTAATAATGCATGTTATATTGATAATAATAAAAGTAATAAGTATAATTATTATAGTTCTAGCGATAATAACTGCATAATATGGGTAATGGTGCATGTTATATTGATAATATTAGGAGTAATAAGTATATTTATTATAGTTCTGACGATAATAACTGCATAATATGGGTAATAGTGCATGTTATAGTGATAATAATAAAAGTAGTAAGTATAATTATTGTAGTTCTAGCGATAATAACTGCATAATATGGGTAATAATGCATGTTATATTGATAATAATAAAAGTAATAAGTATAATTATTATAGTTCTAGCGATAATAACTGCATAATATGGGTAATGGTGCATGTTATATTGATAATAATAAAAGTAATAAGTATAATTATTGTAGTTCTAGCGATAATAACTGCATAATATGGGTAATAATGCATGTTATATTGATAATATTGGGAGTAATAAGTATATTTATTATAGTTCTGACGATAATAACATTACAATATGGGTAATGATGCATGTTATATTGATAATATTGGGAGTAATTAGTATATTTATTATAGTTCTGACGATAATAACAGTATAATATGGATAATAATGCATGTTATATTGATAATATTGGGATTAATAAGTATATTTATTATAGTTCTGACGATAATAACCGCATAATATGGGTAATAGTGCATGTTATATTGATAATAATAAAAGTAGTAAGTATAATTATTGTAGTTCTAGCGATAATAACTGCATAATATGGGTAATGGTGCATGTTATATTGATAATATTAGGAGTAATAAGTATATTTATTATAGTTCTGATGATAATAACAGTATAATATGGGTAATAATGCACGTTATATTGATAATATTGGGAGTAATTAGTATATTTATTATAGTTCTGACGATAATAACAGTATAATATGGGTAATAATGCATGTTATATTGATAACATTGGGAGCAATAAGTGTAATTATTGTAGTTTTAGCGATAATAACTGCATAATATGGGTAATAATGCATGTTATAATGATAATAATAAAAGTAATAAGTATAATTATTATAGTTCTAGCGATAATACCTGCATAATATGGGTAATGGTGCATGTTATATTGATAATAATAAAAGTAATAAGTATAATTATTGTAGTTCTAGCGATAATAACTGCATAATATGGGTAATAATGCATGTTATATTGATAATATTGGGAGTAATAAGTATATTTATTATAGTTGTGACGATAATAACAGTATAATATGGGTAATAAAGCATGTTATACTGATAATATTGGGAGTAATAAGTATAATTATTATAGTTCTAGCGATAATAGCTGCATAATATGGGTAATAATGCATGTGATATTGATAATATTGGGAGTAATTAGTATATTTATTATAGTTCTGACGATAATAACATTACAATATGGGTAATGATGCATGTTATATTGATAATATTGGGAGTAATTAGTATATTTATTATAGTTCTGACGATAATAACAGTATAATATGGATAATAATGCATGTTATATTGATAATATTGGGATTAATAAGTATATTTATTATAGTTCTGACGATAATAACCGCATAATATGGGTAATAGTGCATGTTATATTGATAATAATAAAAGTAGTAAGTATAATTATTGTAGTTCTAGCGATAATAACTGCATAATATGGGTAATGGTGCATGTTATATTGATAATATTAGCAGTAATAAGTATATTTATTATAGTTCTGACGATAATAACAGTATAATATGGGTAATAATGCATGTTATATTGATAATATTGGGAGTAATTAGTATATTTATTATAGCTCTGACGATAATAACAGTATAATATGGGTAATAATGCATGTTATATTGATAACATTGGGAGTAATAAGTGTAATTATTGTAGTTTTAGCGATAATAGCTGCATAATATGGGTAATAATGCATGTTATATTGATAATAATAAAAGTAATAAGTATAATTATTATAGTTCTAGCGATAATAACTGCATAATATGGGTAATGGTGCATGTTATATTGATAATAATAAAAGTAATAAGTATAATTATTGTAGTTCTGGCGATAATAACTGCATAATATGGGTAATAATGCATGTTATATTGATAATATTGGGAGTAATAAGTATATTTATTATAGTTCTGACTATAATAACATTACAATATGGGTAATGATGCATGTTATATTGATAATATTGGGAGTAATTAGTATATTTATTATAGTTCTGACGATAATAACAGTATAATATGGATAATAATGCATGTTATATTGATAATATTGGGATTAATAAGTATATTTATTATAGTTCTGACGATAATAACCGCATAATATGGGTAATAGTGCATGTTATATTGATAATAATAAAAGTAGTAAGTATAATTATTGTAGTTCTAGCGATAATAACTGCATAATATGGGTAATGGTGCATGTTATATTGATAATATTAGGAGTAATAAGTATATTTATTATAGTTCTGATGATAATAACAGTATAATATGGGTAATAATGCACGTTATATTGATAATATTGGGAGTAATTAGTATATTTATTATAGTTCTGACGATAATAACAGTATATTATGGGTAATAATGCATGTTATATTGATAACATTGGGAGCAATAAGTGTAATTATTGTAGTTTTAGCGATAATAACTGCATAATATGGGTAATAATGCATGTTATAATGATAATAATAAAAGTAATAAGTATAATTATTATAGTTCTAGCGATAATACCTGCATAATATGGGTAATGGTGCATGTTATATTGATAATAATAAAAGTAATAAGTATAATTATTGTAGTTCTAGCGATAATAACTGCATAATATGGGTAATAATGCATGTTATATTGATAATATTGGGAGTAATAAGTATATTTATTATAGTTGTGACGATAATAACAGTATAATATGGGTAATAATGCATGTTATATTGATAATATTGGGAGTAATAAGTATAATTATTATAGTTCTAGCGATAATAGCTGCATAATATGGGTAATAATGCATGTGATATTGATAATATTGGGAGTAATTAGTATATTTATTATAGTTCTGACGATAATAACATTACAATATGGGTAATGATGCATGTTATATTGATAATATTGGGAGTAATTAGTATATTTATTATAGTTCTGACGATAATAACAGTATAATATGGATAATAATGCATGTTATATTGATAATATTGGGATTAATAAGTATATTTATTATAGTTCTGACGATAATAACCGCATAATATGGGTAATAGTGCATGTTATATTGATAATAATAAAAGTAGTAAGTATAATTATTGTAGTTCTAGCGATAATAACTGCATAATATGGGTAATGGTGCATGTTATATTGATAATATTAGCAGTAATAAGTATATTTATTATAGTTCTGACGATAATAACAGTATAATATGGGTAATAATGCATGTTATATTGATAATATTGGGAGTAATTAGTATATTTATTATAGCTCTGACGATAATAACAGTATAATATGGGTAATAATGCATGTTATATTGATAACATTGGGAGTAATAAGTGTAATTATTGTGGTTTTAGCGATAATAGCTGCATAATATGGGTAATAATGCATGTTATATTGATAATAATAAAAGTAATAAGTATAATTATTATAGTTCTAGCGATAATAACTGCATAATATGGGTAATGGTGCATGTTATATTGATAATAATAAAAGTAATAAGTATAATTATTGTAGTTCTGGCGATAATAACTGCATAATATGGGTAATAATGCATGTTATATTGATAATATTGGGAGTAATAAGTATATTTATTATAGTTCTGACTATAATAACATTACAATATGGGTAATGATGCATGTTATATTGATAATATTGGGAGTAATTAGTATATTTATTATAGTTCTGACGATAATAACAGTATAATATGGATAATAATGCATGTTATATTGATAATATTGGGATTAATAAGTATATTTATTATAGTTCTGACGATAATAACCGCATAATATGGGTAATAGTGCATGTTATATTGATAATAATAAAAGTAGTAAGTATAATTATTGTAGTTCTAGCGATAATAACTGCATAATATGGGTAATGGTGCATGTTATATTGATAATATTAGGAGTAATAAGTATATTTATTATAGTTCTGATGATAATAACAGTATAATATGGGTAATAATGCACGTTATATTGATAATATTGGGAGTAATTAGTATATTTATTATAGTTCTGACGATAATAACAGTATAATATGGGTAATAATGCATGTTATATTGATAACATTGGGAGTAATAAGTGTAATTATTGTAGTTTTAGCGATAATAGCTGCATAATATGGGTAATAATGCATGTTATATTGATAATAATAAAAGTAATAAGTATAATTATTATAGTTCTAGCGATAATAACTGCATAATATGGGTAATGGTGCATGTTATATTGATAATAATAAAAGTAATAAGTATAATTATTGTAGTTCTGGCGATAATAACTGCATAATATGGGTAATAATGCATGTTATATTGATAATATTGGGAGTAATAAGTGTAATTATTGTAGTTTTAGCGATAATAACTGCATAATATGGGTAATAATGCATGTTATATTGATAATAATAAAAGTAATAAGTATAATTATTATAGTTCTAGCGATAATAACTGCATAATATGGGTAATGGTGCATGTTATATTGATAATATTAGGAGTAATAAGTATATTTATTATAGTTCTGACGATAATAACTGCATAATATGGGTAATAGTGCATGTTATAGTGATAATAATAAAAGTAGTAAGTATAATTATTGTAGTTCTAGCGATAATAACTGCATAATATGGGTAATAATGCATGTTATATTGATAATAATAAAAGTAATAAGTATAATTATTATAGTTCTAGCGATAATAACTGCATAATATGGGTAATGGTGCATGTTATATTGATAATAATAAAAGTAATAAGTATAATTATTGTAGTTCTAGCGATAATAACTGCATAATATGGGTAATAATGCATGTTATATTGATAATATTGGGAGTAATAAGTATATTTATTATAGTTCTGACGATAATAACATTACAATATGGGTAATGATGCATGTTATATTGATAATATTGGGAGTAATTAGTATATTTATTATAGTTCTGACGATAATAACAGTATAATATGGATAATAATGCATGTTATATTGATAATATTGGGATTAATAAGTATATTTATTATAGTTCTGACGATAATAACCGCATAATATGGGTAATAGTGCATGTTATATTGATAATAATAAAAGTAGTAAGTATAATTATTGTAGTTCTAGCGATAATAACTGCATAATATGGGTAATGGTGCATGTTATATTGATAATATTAGGAGTAATAAGTATATTTATTATAGTTCTGATGATAATAACAGTATAATATGGGTAATAATGCACGTTATATTGATAATATTGGGAGTAATTAGTATATTTATTATAGTTCTGACGATAATAACAGTATAATATGGGTAATAATGCATGTTATATTGATAACATTGGGAGCAATAAGTGTAATTATTGTAGTTTTAGCGATAATAACTGCATAATATGGGTAATAATGCATGTTATAATGATAATAATAAAAGTAATAAGTATAATTATTATAGTTCTAGCGATAATACCTGCATAATATGGGTAATGGTGCATGTTATATTGATAATAATAAAAGTAATAAGTATAATTATTGTAGTTCTAGCGATAATAACTGCATAATATGGGTAATAATGCATGTTATATTGATAATATTGGGAGTAATAAGTATATTTATTATAGTTGTGACGATAATAACAGTATAATATGGGTAATAAAGCATGTTATACTGATAATATTGGGAGTAATAAGTATAATTATTATAGTTCTAGCGATAATAGCTGCATAATATGGGTAATAATGCATGTGATATTGATAATATTGGGAGTAATTAGTATATTTATTATAGTTCTGACGATAATAACATTACAATATGGGTAATGATGCATGTTATATTGATAATATTGGGAGTAATTAGTATATTTATTATAGTTCTGACGATAATAACAGTATAATATGGATAATAATGCATGTTATATTGATAATATTGGGATTAATAAGTATATTTATTATAGTTCTGACGATAATAACCGCATAATATGGGTAATAGTGCATGTTATATTGATAATAATAAAAGTAGTAAGTATAATTATTGTAGTTCTAGCGATAATAACTGCATAATATGGGTAATGGTGCATGTTATATTGATAATATTAGCAGTAATAAGTATATTTATTATAGTTCTGACGATAATAACAGTATAATATGGGTAATAATGCATGTTATATTGATAATATTGGGAGTAATTAGTATATTTATTATAGCTCTGACGATAATAACAGTATAATATGGGTAATAATGCATGTTATATTGATAACATTGGGAGTAATAAGTGTAATTATTGTAGTTTTAGCGATAATAGCTGCATAATATGGGTAATAATGCATGTTATATTGATAATAATAAAAGTAATAAGTATAATTATTATAGTTCTAGCGATAATAACTGCATAATATGGGTAATGGTGCATGTTATATTGATAATAATAAAAGTAATAAGTATAATTATTGTAGTTCTGGCGATAATAACTGCATAATATGGGTAATAATGCATGTTATATTGATAATATTGGGAGTAATAAGTATATTTATTATAGTTCTGACTATAATAACATTACAATATGGGTAATGATGCATGTTATATTGATAATATTGGGAGTAATTAGTATATTTATTATAGTTCTGACGATAATAACAGTATAATATGGATAATAATGCATGTTATATTGATAATATTGGGATTAATAAGTATATTTATTATAGTTCTGACGATAATAACCGCATAATATGGGTAATAGTGCATGTTATATTGATAATAATAAAAGTAGTAAGTATAATTATTGTAGTTCTAGCGATAATAACTGCATAATATGGGTAATGGTGCATGTTATATTGATAATATTAGGAGTAATAAGTATATTTATTATAGTTCTGATGATAATAACAGTATAATATGGGTAATAATGCACGTTATATTGATAATATTGGGAGTAATTAGTATATTTATTATAGTTCTGACGATAATAACAGTATATTATGGGTAATAATGCATGTTATATTGATAACATTGGGAGCAATAAGTGTAATTATTGTAGTTTTAGCGATAATAACTGCATAATATGGGTAATAATGCATGTTATAATGATAATAATAAAAGTAATAAGTATAATTATTATAGTTCTAGCGATAATACCTGCATAATATGGGTAATGGTGCATGTTATATTGATAATAATAAAAGTAATAAGTATAATTATTGTAGTTCTAGCGATAATAACTGCATAATATGGGTAATAATGCATGTTATATTGATAATATTGGGAGTAATAAGTATATTTATTATAGTTGTGACGATAATAACAGTATAATATGGGTAATAATGCATGTTATATTGATAATATTGGGAGTAATAAGTATAATTATTATAGTTCTAGCGATAATAGCTGCATAATATGGGTAATAATGCATGTGATATTGATAATATTGGGAGTAATTAGTATATTTATTATAGTTCTGACGATAATAACATTACAATATGGGTAATGATGCATGTTATATTGATAATATTGGGAGTAATTAGTATATTTATTATAGTTCTGACGATAATAACAGTATAATATGGATAATAATGCATGTTATATTGATAATATTGGGATTAATAAGTATATTTATTATAGTTCTGACGATAATAACCGCATAATATGGGTAATAGTGCATGTTATATTGATAATAATAAAAGTAGTAAGTATAATTATTGTAGTTCTAGCGATAATAACTGCATAATATGGGTAATGGTGCATGTTATATTGATAATATTAGCAGTAATAAGTATATTTATTATAGTTCTGACGATAATAACAGTATAATATGGGTAATAATGCATGTTATATTGATAATATTGGGAGTAATTAGTATATTTATTATAGCTCTGACGATAATAACAGTATAATATGGGTAATAATGCATGTTATATTGATAACATTGGGAGTAATAAGTGTAATTATTGTGGTTTTAGCGATAATAGCTGCATAATATGGGTAATAATGCATGTTATATTGATAATAATAAAAGTAATAAGTATAATTATTATAGTTCTAGCGATAATAACTGCATAATATGGGTAATGGTGCATGTTATATTGATAATAATAAAAGTAATAAGTATAATTATTGTAGTTCTGGCGATAATAACTGCATAATATGGGTAATAATGCATGTTATATTGATAATATTGGGAGTAATAAGTATATTTATTATAGTTCTGACTATAATAACATTACAATATGGGTAATGATGCATGTTATATTGATAATATTGGGAGTAATTAGTATATTTATTATAGTTCTGACGATAATAACAGTATAATATGGATAATAATGCATGTTATATTGATAATATTGGGATTAATAAGTATATTTATTATAGTTCTGACGATAATAACCGCATAATATGGGTAATAGTGCATGTTATATTGATAATAATAAAAGTAGTAAGTATAATTATTGTAGTTCTAGCGATAATAACTGCATAATATGGGTAATGGTGCATGTTATATTGATAATATTAGGAGTAATAAGTATATTTATTATAGTTCTGATGATAATAACAGTATAATATGGGTAATAATGCACGTTATATTGATAATATTGGGAGTAATTAGTATATTTATTATAGTTCTGACGATAATAACAGTATAATATGGGTAATAATGCATGTTATATTGATAACATTGGGAGTAATAAGTGTAATTATTGTAGTTTTAGCGATAATAGCTGCATAATATGGGTAATAATGCATGTTATATTGATAATAATAAAAGTAATAAGTATAATTATTATAGTTCTAGCGATAATAACTGCATAATATGGGTAATGGTGCATGTTATATTGATAATAATAAAAGTAATAAGTATAATTATTGTAGTTCTGGCGATAATAACTGCATAATATAGGTAATAATGCATGTTATATTGATAATATTGGGAGTAATAAGTATATTTATTATAGTTCTGACTATAATAACATTACAATATGGGTAATGATGCATGTTATATTGATAATATTGGGAGTAATTAGTATATTTATTATAGTTCTGACGATAATAACAGTATAATATGGATAATAATGCATGTTATATTGATAATATTGGGATTAATAAGTATATTTATTATAGTTCTGACGATAATAACCGCATAATATGGGTAATAGTGCATGTTATATTGATAATAATAAAAGTAGTAGGTATAATTATTGTAGTTCTAGCGATAATAACTGCACAATATGGGTAATGGTGCATGTTATATTGATAATATTAGGAGTAATAAGTATATTTATTATAGTTCTGATGATAATAACAGTATAATATGGGTAATAATGCACGTTATATTGATAATATTGGGAGTAATTAGTATATTTATTATAGTTCTGACGATAATAACAGTATAATATGGGTAATAATGCATGTTATATTGATAACATTGGGAGTAATAAGTGTAATTATTGTAGTTTTAGCGATAATAACTGCATAATATGGGTAATAATGCATGTTATATTGATAATATTGGGAGTAATGAGTATATTTATTATAGTTATGACGATAATAACAGTATAATATGGCTAATAATGCATGTTATATAGATAATATTGGGAGTAATAAGTATATTTATTATAGTTCTGACGATAATAACAGTATAATATGGGTAATAATGCATGTTATATTGATAATATTGGGAGTAATAAGTATAATTATTATAGTTCTAGCGATAATAGCTGCATAATAGGGGTAATAATGCATGTTGTACTGATAATAATATAAGTAATAAGTATAACTATTATAGTTCTAGCGATAATAACTGTATAATATGGGTAATAATGCATGAAATATTGATAATATTAGGAGTTATAAGTATAATTATTATAGTTCCAGCGAGAATAAGTGCATAATATGGGTAATAGTGCATGTTATATTGATAATAATAAAAGTAATAAGTATAATTATTGTAGTTCTAGCGATAATAACTGCATAATATGGGTAATAATGCATGTTATATTGATAATATTGGAAGTAGTAAGTAAATTTATTATAGTTCTGACGATAATAACAGTATAATATGGGTAATAATGCATGTTATATTGATAATATTCGGAGTAATAAGTATAATTATTATAGTTCTAGCGATAATAGCTGCATAATAGGGGTAATAATGCATGTTATACTGATAATAATATAAGTAATAAGTATAACTATTATAGTTCTAGCGATAATAACTGTATAATATGGGTAATAATGCATGAAATATTGATAATATTAGGAGTTATAAGTATAATTATTATAGTTCCAGCGATAATAAGTGCATAATATGGGTAATAGTGCATGTTATATTGATAATAATAAAAGTAGTAAGTATAATTATTGTAGTTCTAGCGATAATAACTGCATAATATGGGTAATAATGCATGTTATATTGATAATATTGGGAGTAATAAGTATATTTATTATAGTTCTGACGATAGTAACATTATAATATGGGTAATGATGCATGTTATATTGATAATATTGGGAGTAATAAGTACAATTATTGTAGTTCTAGCGATAATAACTGCATAATATGTGTAGTAGTGCATGTTATAGTGATAATAATAAAAGTAGTAAGTATAATTATTGTAGTTCTAGCGATAATAACTGCATAATATGGGTAATGGTGCATGTTATATTGATAATATTAGGAGTAATAAGTATATTTATTATAGTTCTGACGATAATAACAGTATAATATGGGTAATAATGCATGTTATATTGATAATATTGGGAGTAATTAGTATATTTATTATAGTTCTGACGATAATAACAGTATAATATGGGTAATAATGCATGTTATATTGATAACATTGGGAGTAATAAGTGTAATTATTGTAGTTTTAGCGATAATAACTGCATAATATGGGTAATAATGCATGTTATATTGATAATAATAAAAGTAATAAGTATAATTATTATAGTTCTAGCGATAATAACTGCATAATATGGGTAATGGTGCATGTTATATTGATAATATTAGGAGTAATAAGTATATTTATTATAGTTCTGACGATAATAACAGTATAATATGGGTAATAATGCATGTTATATTGATAATATTGGGAGTAATTAGTATATTTATTATAGTTCTGACGATAATAACAGTATAATATGGGTAATAATGCATGTTATATTGATAATATTCGGAGTAATAAGTATAATTATTATAGTTCTAGCGATAATAGCTGCATAATAGGGGTAATAATGCATGTTATACTGATAACAACATAAGTAATAAGTATAACTATTATAGTTCTAGCGATAATAACTGCATAATATGGGTAATAATGCATGTTATGTTGATAACATTGGGAGTAATAAGTATATTTATTATAGTTCTGACGATAGTAACATTATAATATGGGTAATGATGCATGTTATACTGATAATATTGGGAGTAATAAGTATAATTATTGTAGTTCTAGCGATAATAACTGCATAATATGGGTAATAGTGCATGTTATAGTGATAATAATAAAAGTAGTAAGTATAATTATTATAGTTCGAGCGATAATAACTGCATAATATGGGTAATAGTGCATGTTATATTGATAATAATAAAAGTAATAAGTATAATTATTGTAGTTCTAGCGATAATAACTGCATAATATGGGTAATAATGCATGTTATATTGATAATATTGGGAGTAATAAGTATATTTATTATAGTTCTGACGACAATAACATTACAATATGGGTAACGATGCATGTTATATTGATAATATTGGGAGTAATTAGTATATTTATTATAGTTCTGACGATAATAACAGTGTAATATGGATAATAATGCATGTTATATTGATAATATTGGGATTAATAAGTATATTTATTATAGTTCTGACGATAATAACCGCATAATATGGGTAATAGTGCATGTTATATTGATAATAATAAAAGTAGTAAGTATAATTATTGTACTTCTAGCGATAATAACTGCATAATATGGGTAATGGTGCATGTTATATTGATAATATTAGGAGTAATAAGTATATTTATTATAGTTCTGACGATAATAACAGTATAATATGGGTAATAATGCATGTTATATTGGTAATATTGGGAGTAATAAGTATATTTATTATAGTTCTGACGATAATAACATTACAATATGGGTAATGATGCATGTTATATTGATAATATTGGGAGTAATTAGTATATTTATTATAGTTCTGACGATAATAACAGTATAATATGGGTAATAATGCATGTTATATTGATAACGTTGGGAGCAATAAGTGTAATTATTGTAGTTTTAGCGATAATAACTGCATAATATGGGTAATAATGCATGTTATATTGATAATAATAAAAGTAATAAGTATAATTATTATAGTTCTAGCGATAATAACTGCATAATATGGGTAATGGTGCATGTTATATTGATAATAATAAAAGTAATAAGTATAATTATTGTAGTTCTAGCGATAATAACTGCATAATATGGGTTATAATGCATGTTATATTGATAATATTGGGAGTAATAAGTATATTTATTATGGTTGTGACGATAATAACAGTATAATATGGGTAATAATGCATGTTATATTGATAACATTGGGAGTAATAAGTGTAATTATTGTAGTTTTAGCGATAATAACTGCATAATATGGGTAATAATGCATGTTATATTGATAATAATAAAAGTAATAAGTATAATTATTATAGTTCTAGCGATAATAACTGCATAATATGGGTAATGGTGCATGTTATATTGATAATAATAAAAGTAATAAGTATAATTATTGTAGTTCTGGCGATAATAACTGCATAATATGGGTAATAATGCATGTTATATTGATAATATTGGGAGTAATAAGTATATTTATTATAGTTCTGACGACAATAACATTACAATATGGGTAACGATGCATGTTATATTGATAATATTGGGAGTAATTAGTATATTTATTATAGTTCTGACGATAATAACAGTGTAATATGGATAATAATGCATGTTATATTGATAATATTGGGAGTAATAGGTATAATTATTATAGTTCTAGCGATAATAGCTGCATAATATGGGTAATAATGCATGTGATATTGATAATATTGGGAGTAATTAGTATATTTATTATAGTTCTGACGATAATAACATTACAATATGGGTAATGATGCATGTTATATTGATAATATTGGGAGTAATTAGTATATTTATTATAGTTCTGACGATAATAACAGTATAATATGGATAATAATGCATGTTATATTGATAATATTGGGATTAATAAGTATATTTATTATAGTTTTGACGATAATAACCGCATAATATGGGTAATAGTGCATGTTATATTGATAATAATAAAAGTAGTAAGTATAATTATTGTAGTTCTAGCGATAATAACTGCATAATATGGGTAATGGTGCATGTTATATTGATAATATTAGCAGTAATAAGTATATTTATTATAGTTCTGACGATAATAACAGTATAATATGGGTAATAATGCATGTTATATTGATTATATTGGGAGTAATTAGTATATTTATTATAGCTCTGACGATAATAACAGTATAATATGGGTAATAATGCATGTTATATTGATAACATTGGGAGTAATAAGTGTAATTATTGTAGTTTTAGCGATAATAACTGCATAATATGGGTAATAATGCATGTTATATTGATAATAATAAAAGTAATAAGTATAATTATTATAGTTCTAGCGATAATAACTGCATAATATGGGTAATGGTGCATGTTATATTGATAATAATAAAAGTAATAAGTATAATTATTGTAGTTCTGGCGATAATAACTGCATAATATGGGTAATAATGCATGTTATATTGATAATATTGGGAGTAATAAGTGTAATTATTGTAGTTTTAGCGATAATAACTGCATAATATGGGTAATAATGCATGTTATATTGATAATAATAAAAGTAATAAGTATAATTATTATAGTTCTAGCGATAATAACTGCATAATATGGGTAATGGTGCATGTTATATTGATAATATTAGGAGTAATAAGTATATTTATTATAGTTCTGACGATAATAACTGCATAATATGGGTAATAGTGCATGTTATAGTGATAATAATAAAAGTAGTAAGTATAATTATTGTAGTTCTAGCGATAATAACTGCATAATATGGGTAATAATGCATGTTATATTGATAATAATAAAAGTAATAAGTATAATTATTATAGTTCTAGCGATAATAACTGCATAATATGGGTAATGGTGCATGTTATATTGATAATAATAAAAGTAATAAGTATAATTATTGTAGTTCTAGCGATAGTAACTGCATAATATGGGTAATAATGCATGTTATATTGATAATATTGGGAGTAATAAGTATATTTATTATAGTTCTGACGATAATAACATTACAATATGGGTAATGATGCATGTTATATTGATGATATTGGGAGTAATTAGTATATTTATTATAGTTCTGACGATAATAACAGTATAATATGGATAATAATGCATGTTATATTGATAATATTGGGATTAATAAGTATATTTATTATAGTTCTGACGATAATAACCGCATAATATGGGTAATAGTGCATGTTATATTGATAATAATAAAAGTAGTAAGTATAATTATTGTAGTTCTAGCGATAATAACTGCATAATATGGGTAATGGTGCATGTTATATTGATAATATTAGCAGTAATAAGTATATTTATTATAGTTCTGACGATAATAACAGTATAATATGGGTAATAATGCATGTTATATTGATAATATTGGGAGTAATTAGTATATTTATTATAGCTCTGACGATAATAACAGTATAATATGGGTAATAATGCATGTTATAATGATAACATTGGGAGTAATAAGTGTAATTATTGTAGTTTTAGCGATAATAACTGCATAATATGGGTAATAATGCATGTTATATTGATAATAATAAAAGTAATAAGTATAATTATTATAGTTCTAGCGATAATAACTGCATAATATGGGTAATGGTGCATGTTATATTGATAATAATAAAAGTAATAAGTATAATTATAGTAGTTCTGGCGATAATAACTGCATAATATGGGTAATAATGCATGTTATATTGATAATATTGGGAGTAATAAGTGTAATTATTGTTGTTTTAGCGATAATAACTGCATAATATGGGTAATAATGCATGTTATATTGATAATAATAAAAGTAATTAGTATATTTATTATAGTTCTGACGATAATAACAGTATAATATGGATAATAATGCATGTTATATTGATAATATTGGGATTAATAAGTATATTTATTATAGTTCTGACGATAATAACCGCATAATATGGGTAATAGTGCATGTTATATTGATAATAATAAAAGTAGTAAGTATAATTATTGTAGTTCTAGCGATAATAACTGCATAATATGGGTAATGGTGCATGTTATATTGATAATATTAGCAGTAATAAGTATATTTATTATAGTTCTGACGATAATAACAGTATAATATGGGTAATAATGCATGTTATATTGATAATATTGGGAGTAATTAGTATATTTATTATAGCTCTGACGATAATAACAGTATAATATGGGTAATAATGCATGTTATATTGATAACATTGGGAGTAATAAGTGTAATTATTGTAGTTTTAGCGATAATAAATGCATAATATGGGTAATAATGCATGTTATATTGATAATAATAAAAGTAATAAGTATAATTATTATAGTTCTAGCGATAATAACTGCATAATATGGGTAATGGTGCATGTTATATTGATAATAATAAAAGTAATAAGTATAATTATTGTAGTTCTGGCGATAATAACTGCATAATATGGGTAATAATGCATGTTATATTGATAATATTGGGAGTAATAAGTGTAATTATTGTAGTTTTAGCGATAATAACTGCATAATATGGGTAATAATGCATGTTATATTGATAATAATAAAAGTAATAAGTATAATTATTATAGTTCTAGCGATAATAACTGCATAATATGGGTAATGGTGCATGTTATATTGATAATAATAAAAGTAATAAGTATAATTATTGTAGTTCTAGCGATAATAACTGCATAATATGGGTAATAATGCATGTTATATTGATAATATTGGGAGTAATAAGTATATTTATTATAGTTCTGACGATAATAACATTACAATATGGGTAATGATGCATGTTATATTGATGATATTGGGAGTAATTAGTATATTTATTATAGTTCTGACGATAATAACAGTATAATATGGATAATAATGCATGTTATATTGATAATATTGGGATTAATAAGTATATTTATTATAGTTCTGACGATAATAACCGCATAATATGGGTAATAGTGCATGTTATATTGATAATAATAAAAGTAGTAAGTATAATTATTGTAGTTCTAGCGATAATAACTGCATAATATGGGTAATGGTGCATGTTATATTGATAATATTAGCAGTAATAAGTATATTTATTATAGTTCTGACGATAATAACAGTATAATATGGGTAATAATGCATGTTATATTGATAATATTGGGAGTAATTAGTATATTTATTATAGCTCTGACGATAATAACAGTATAATATGGGTAATAATGCATGTTATATTGATAACATTGGGAGTAATAAGTGTAATTATTGTAGTTTTAGCGATAATAACTGCATAATATGGGTAATAATGCATGTTATATTGATAATAATAAAAGTAATAAGTATAATTATTATAGTTCTAGCGATAATAACTGCATAATATGGGTAATGGTGCATGTTATATTGATAATAATAAAAGTAATAAGTATAATTATAGTAGTTCTGGCGATAATAACTGCATAATATGGGTAATAATGCATGTTATATTGATAATATTGGGAGTAATAAGTGTAATTATTGTTGTTTTAGCGATAATAACTGCATAATATGGGTAATAATGCATGTTATATTGATAATAATAAAAGTAATAAGTATAATTATTATAGTTCTAGCGATAATAACTGCATAATATGGGTAATGGTGCATGTTATATTGATAACATTGGGAGTAATAAGTGTAATTATTGTAGTTTTAGCGATAATAAATGCATAATATGGGTAATAATGCATGTTATATTGATAATAATAAAAGTAATAAGTATAATTATTATAGTTCTAGCGATAATAACTGCATAATATGGGTAATGGTGCATGTTATATTGATAATAATAAAAGTAATAAGTATAATTATTGTAGTTCTGGCGATAATAACTGCATAATATGGGTAATAATGCATGTTATATTGATAATATTGGGAGTAATAAGTGTAATTATTGTAGTTTTAGCGATAATAACTGCATAATATGGGTAATAATGCATGTTATATTGATAATAATAAAAGTAATAAGTATAATTATTATAGTTCTAGCGATAATAACTGCATAATATGGGTAATGGTGCATGTTATATTGATAATAATAAAAGTAATAAGTATAATTATTGTAGTTCTAGCGATAATAACTGCATAATATGGGTAATAATGCATGTTATATTGATAATATTGGGAGTAATAAGTATATTTATTATAGTTCTGACGATAATAACATTACAATATGGGTAATGATGCATGTTATATTGATGATATTGGGAGTAATTAGTATATTTATTATAGTTCTGACGATAATAACAGTATAATATGGATAATAATGCATGTTATATTGATAATATTGGGATTAATAAGTATATTTATTATAGTTCTGACGATAATAACCGCATAATATGGGTAATAGTGCATGTTATATTGATAATAATAAAAGTAGTAAGTATAATTATTGTAGTTCTAGCGATAATAACTGCATAATATGGGTAATGGTGCATGTTATATTGATAATATTAGCAGTAATAAGTATATTTATTATAGTTCTGACGATAATAACAGTATAATATGGGTAATAATGCATGTTATATTGATAATATTGGGAGTAATTAGTATATTTATTATAGCTCTGACGATAATAACAGTATAATATGGGTAATAATGCATGTTATATTGATAACATTGGGAGTAATAAGTGTAATTATTGTAGTTTTAGCGATAATAACTGCATAATATGGGTAATAATGCATGTTATATTGATAATAATAAAAGTAATAAGTATAATTATTATAGTTCTAGCGATAATAACTGCATAATATGGGTAATGGTGCATGTTATATTGATAATAATAAAAGTAATAAGTATAATTATAGTAGTTCTGGCGATAATAACTGCATAATATGGGTAATAATGCATGTTATATTGATAATATTGGGAGTAATAAGTGTAATTATTGTTGTTTTAGCGATAATAACTGCATAATATGGGTAATAATGCATGTTATATTGATAATAATTAAAGTAATAAGTATAATTATTATAGTTCTAGCGATAATAACTGCATAATATGGGTAATGGTGCATGTTATATTGATAATAATAAAAGTAATAAGTATAATTATTGTAGTTCTAGCGATAATAACTGCATAATATGGGTAATAATGCATGTTATATTGATAATATTGGGAGTAATAAGTATATTTATTATAGTTCTGACGATAATAACAGTATAATATGGGTAATAATGCATGTTATATTGATAACATTGGGAGTAATAAGTGTAATTATTGTAGTTTTAGCGATAATAACTGCATAATATGGGTAATAATGCATGTTATATTGATAATAATAAAAGTAATAAGTATAATTATTATAGTTCTAGCGATAATAACTGCATAATATGGGTAATGGTGCATGTTATATTGATAATAATAAAAGTAATAAGTATAATTATTGTAGTTCTGGCGATAATAACTGCATAATATGGGTAATAATGCATGTTATATTGATAATATTGGGAGTAATAAGTATATTTATTATAGTTCTGACGACAATAACATTACAATATGGGTAACGATGCATGTTATATTGATAATATTGGGAGTAATTAGTATATTTATTATAGTTCTGACGATAATAACAGTGTAATATGGATAATAATGCATGTTATATTGATAATATTGGGAGTAATAGGTATAATTATTATAGTTCTAGCGATAATAGCTGCATAATATGGGTAATAATGCATGTGATATTGATAATATTGGGAGTAATTAGTATATTTATTATAGTTCTGACGATAATAACATTACAATATGGGTAATGATGCATGTTATATTGATAATATTGGGAGTAATTAGTATATTTATTATAGTTCTGACGATAATAACAGTATAATATGGATAATAATGCATGTTATATTGATAATATTGGGATTAATAAGTATATTTATTATAGTTTTGACGATAATAACCGCATAATATGGGTAATAGTGCATGTTATATTGATAATAATAAAAGTAGTAAGTATAATTATTGTAGTTCTAGCGATAATAACTGCATAATATGGGTAATGGTGCATGTTATATTGATAATATTAGCAGTAATAAGTATATTTATTATAGTTCTGACGATAATAACAGTATAATATGGGTAATAATGCATGTTATATTGATTATATTGGGAGTAATTAGTATATTTATTATAGCTCTGACGATAATAACAGTATAATATGGGTAATAATGCATGTTATATTGATAACATTGGGAGTAATAAGTGTAATTATTGTAGTTTTAGCGATAATAACTGCATAATATGGGTAATAATGCATGTTATATTGATAATAATAAAAGTAATAAGTATAATTATTATAGTTCTAGCGATAATAACTGCATAATATGGGTAATGGTGCATGTTATATTGATAATAATAAAAGTAATAAGTATAATTATTGTAGTTCTGGCGATAATAACTGCATAATATGGGTAATAATGCATGTTATATTGATAATATTGGGAGTAATAAGTGTAATTATTGTAGTTTTAGCGATAATAACTGCATAATATGGGTAATAATGCATGTTATATTGATAATAATAAAAGTAATAAGTATAATTATTATAGTTCTAGCGATAATAACTGCATAATATGGGTAATGGTGCATGTTATATTGATAATATTAGGAGTAATAAGTATATTTATTATAGTTCTGACGATAATAACTGCATAATATGGGTAATAGTGCATGTTATAGTGATAATAATAAAAGTAGTAAGTATAATTATTGTAGTTCTAGCGATAATAACTGCATAATATGGGTAATAATGCATGTTATATTGATAATAATAAAAGTAATAAGTATAATTATTATAGTTCTAGCGATAATAACTGCATAATATGGGTAATGGTGCATGTTATATTGATAATAATAAAAGTAATAAGTATAATTATTGTAGTTCTAGCGATAATAACTGCATAATATGGGTAATAATGCATGTTATATTGATAATATTGGGAGTAATAAGTATATTTATTATAGTTCTGACGATAATAACATTACAATATGGGTAATGATGCATGTTATATTGATGATATTGGGAGTAATTAGTATATTTATTATAGTTCTGACGATAATAACAGTATAATATGGATAATAATGCATGTTATATTGATAATATTGGGATTAATAAGTATATTTATTATAGTTCTGACGATAATAACCGCATAATATGGGTAATAGTGCATGTTATATTGATAATAATAAAAGTAGTAAGTATAATTATTGTAGTTCTAGCGATAATAACTGCATAATATGGGTAATGGTGCATGTTATATTGATAATATTAGCAGTAATAAGTATATTTATTATAGTTCTGACGATAATAACAGTATAATATGGGTAATAATGCATGTTATATTGATAATATTGGGAGTAATTAGTATATTTATTATAGCTCTGACGATAATAACAGTATAATATGGGTAATAATGCATGTTATATTGATAACATTGGGAGTAATAAGTGTAATTATTGTAGTTTTAGCGATAATAACTGCATAATATGGGTAATAATGCATGTTATATTGATAATAATAAAAGTAATAAGTATAATTATTATAGTTCTAGCGATAATAACTGCATAATATGGGTAATGGTGCATGTTATATTGATAATAATAAAAGTAATAAGTATAATTATAGTAGTTCTGGCGATAATAACTGCATAATATGGGTAATAATGCATGTTATATTGATTATATTGGGAGTAATAAGTGTAATTATTGTTGTTTTAGCGATAATAACTGCATAATATGGGTAATAATGCATGTTATATTGATAATAATAAAAGTAATTAGTATATTTATTATAGTTCTGACGATAATAACAGTATAATATGGATAATAATGCATGTTATATTGATAATATTGGGATTAATAAGTATATTTATTATAGTTCTGACGATAATAACCGCATAATATGGGTAATAGTGCATGTTATATTGATAATAATAAAAGTAGTAAGTATAATTATTGTAGTTCTAGCGATAATAACTGCATAATATGGGTAATGGTGCATGTTATATTGATAATATTAGCAGTAATAAGTATATTTATTATAGTTCTGACGATAATAACAGTATAATATGGGTAATAATGCATGTTATATTGATAATATTGGGAGTAATTAGTATATTTATTATAGCTCTGACGATAATAACAGTATAATATGGGTAATAATGCATGTTATATTGATAACATTGGGAGTAATAAGTGTAATTATTGTAGTTTTAGCGATAATAACTGCATAATATGGGTAATAATGCATGTTATATTGATAATAATAAAAGTAATAAGTATAATTATTATAGTTCTAGCGATAATAACTGCATAATATGGGTAATGGTGCATGTTATATTGATAATAATAAAAGTAATAAGTATAATTATTGTAGTTCTGGCGATAATAACTGCATAATATGGGTAATAATGCATGTTATATTGATAATATTGGGAGTAATAAGTGTAATTATTGTAGTTTTAGCGATAATAACTGCATAATATGGGTAATAATGCATGTTATATTGATAATAATAAAAGTAATAAGTATAATTATTATAGTTCTAGCGATAATAACTGCATAATATGGGTAATGGTGCATGTTATATTGATAATATTAGGAGTAATAAGTATATTTATTATAGTTCTGACGATAATAACTGCATAATATGGGTAATAGTGCATGTTATAGTGATAATAATAAAAGTAGTAAGTATAATTATTGTAGTTCTAGCGATAATAACTGCATAATATGGGTAATAATGCATGTTATATTGATAATAATAAAAGTAATAAGTATAATTATTATAGTTCTAGCGATAATAACTGCATAATATGGGTAATGGTGCATGTTATATTGATAATAATAAAAGTAATAAGTATAATTATTGTAGTTCTAGCGATAATAACTGCATAATATGGGTAATAATGCATGTTATATTGATAATATTGGGAGTAATAAGTATATTTATTATAGTTCTGACGATAATAACATTACAATATGGGTAATGATGCATGTTATATTGATGATATTGGGAGTAATTAGTATATTTATTATAGTTCTGACGATAATAACAGTATAATATGGATAATAATGCATGTTATATTGATAATATTGGGATTAATAAGTATATTTATTATAGTTCTGACGATAATAACCGCATAATATGGGTAATAGTGCATGTTATATTGATAATAATAAAAGTAGTAAGTATAATTATTGTAGTTCTAGCGATAATAACTGCATAATATGGGTAATGGTGCATGTTATATTGATAATATTAGCAGTAATAAGTATATTTATTATAGTTCTGACGATAATAACAGTATAATATGGGTAATAATGCATGTTATATTGATAATATTGGGAGTAATTAGTATATTTATTATAGCTCTGACGATAATAACAGTATAATATGGGTAATAATGCATGTTATATTGATAACATTGGGAGTAATAAGTGTAATTATTGTAGTTTTAGCGATAATAACTGCATAATATGGGTAATAATGCATGTTATATTGATAATAATAAAAGTAATAAGTATAATTATTATAGTTCTAGCGATAATAACTGCATAATATGGGTAATGGTGCATGTTATATTGATAATAATAAAAGTAATAAGTATAATTATAGTAGTTCTGGCGATAATAACTGCATAATATGGGTAATAATGCATGTTATATTGATAATATTGGGAGTAATAAGTGTAATTATTGTTGTTTTAGCGATAATAACTGCATAATATGGGTAATAATGCATGTTATATTGATAATAATAAAAGTAATAAGTATAATTATTATAGTTCTAGCGATAATAACTGCATAATATGGGTAATGGTGCATGTTATATTGATAATAATAAAAGTAATAAGTATAATTATTGTAGTTCTAGCGATAATAACTGCATAATATGGGTAATAATGCATGTTATATTGATAATATTGGGAGTAATAAGTGTAATTATTGTTGTTTTAGCGATAATAACTGCATAATATGGGTAATAATGCATGTTATATTGATAATAATAAAAGTAATTAGTATATTTATTATAGTTCTGACGATAATAACAGTATAATATGGATAATAATGCATGTTATATTGATAATATTGGGATTAATAAGTATATTTATTATAGTTCTGACGATAATAACCGCATAATATGGGTAATAGTGCATGTTATATTGATAATAATAAAAGTAGTAAGTATAATTATTGTAGTTCTAGCGATAATAACTGCATAATATGGGTAATGGTGCATGTTATATTGATAATATTAGCAGTAATAAGTATATTTATTATAGTTCTGACGATAATAACAGTATAATATGGGTAATAATGCATGTTATATTGATAATATTGGGAGTAATTAGTATATTTATTATAGCTCTGACGATAATAACAGTATAATATGGGTAATAATGCATGTTATATTGATAACATTGGGAGTAATAAGTGTAATTATTGTAGTTTTAGCGATAATAAATGCATAATATGGGTAATAATGCATGTTATATTGATAATAATAAAAGTAATAAGTATAATTATTATAGTTCTAGCGATAATAACTGCATAATATGGGTAATGGTGCATGTTATATTGATAATAATAAAAGTAATAAGTATAATTATTGTAGTTCTGGCGATAATAACTGCATAATATGGGTAATAATGCATGTTATATTGATAATATTGGGAGTAATAAGTGTAATTATTGTAGTTTTAGCGATAATAACTGCATAATATGGGTAATAATGCATGTTATATTGATAATAATAAAAGTAATAAGTATAATTATTATAGTTCTAGCGATAATAACTGCATAATATGGGTAATGGTGCATGTTATATTGATAATAATAAAAGTAATAAGTATAATTATTGTAGTTCTAGCGATAATAACTGCATAATATGGGTAATAATGCATGTTATATTGATAATATTGGGAGTAATAAGTATATTTATTATAGTTCTGACGATAATAACATTACAATATGGGTAATGATGCATGTTATATTGATGATATTGGGAGTAATTAGTATATTTATTATAGTTCTGACGATAATAACAGTATAATATGGATAATAATGCATGTTATATTGATAATATTGGGATTAATAAGTATATTTATTATAGTTCTGACGATAATAACCGCATAATATGGGTAATAGTGCATGTTATATTGATAATAATAAAAGTAGTAAGTATAATTATTGTAGTTCTAGCGATAATAACTGCATAATATGGGTAATGGTGCATGTTATATTGATAATATTAGCAGTAATAAGTATATTTATTATAGTTCTGACGATAATAACAGTATAATATGGGTAATAATGCATGTTATATTGATAATATTGGGAGTAATTAGTATATTTATTATAGCTCTGACGATAATAACAGTATAATATGGGTAATAATGCATGTTATATTGATAACATTGGGAGTAATAAGTGTAATTATTGTAGTTTTAGCGATAATAACTGCATAATATGGGTAATAATGCATGTTATATTGATAATAATAAAAGTAATAAGTATAATTATTATAGTTCTAGCGATAATAACTGCATAATATGGGTAATGGTGCATGTTATATTGATAATAATAAAAGTAATAAGTATAATTATAGTAGTTCTGGCGATAATAACTGCATAATATGGGTAATAATGCATGTTATATTGATAATATTGGGAGTAATAAGTGTAATTATTGTTGTTTTAGCGATAATAACTGCATAATATGGGTAATAATGCATGTTATATTGATAATAATAAAAGTAATAAGTATAATTATTATAGTTCTAGCGATAATAACTGCATAATATGGGTAATGGTGCATGTTATATTGATAATAATAAAAGTAATAAGTATAATTATTGTAGTTCTAGCGATAATAACTGCATAATATGGGTAATAATGCATGTTATATTGATAATATTGGGAGTAATAAGTATATTTATTATAGTTCTGACGATAATAACAGTATAATATGGGTAATAATGCATGTTATATTGATAACATTGGGAGTAATAAGTGTAATTATTGTAGTTTTAGCGATAATAACTGCATAATATGGGTAATAATGCATGTTATATTGATAATAATAAAAGTAATAAGTATAATTATTATAGTTCTAGCGATAATAACTGCATAATATGGGTAATGGTGCATGTTATATTGATAATAATAAAAGTAATAAGTATAATTATTGTAGTTCTGGCGATAATAACTGCATAATATGGGTAATAATGCATGTTATATTGATAATATTGGGAGTAATAAGTATATTTATTATAGTTCTGACGACAATAACATTACAATATGGGTAACGATGCATGTTATATTGATAATATTGGGAGTAATTAGTATATTTATTATAGTTCTGACGATAATAACAGTGTAATATGGATAATAATGCATGTTATATTGATAATATTGGGAGTAATAGGTATAATTATTATAGTTCTAGCGATAATAGCTGCATAATATGGGTAATAATGCATGTGATATTGATAATATTGGGAGTAATTAGTATATTTATTATAGTTCTGACGATAATAACATTACAATATGGGTAATGATGCATGTTATATTGATAATATTGGGAGTAATTAGTATATTTATTATAGTTCTGACGATAATAACAGTATAATATGGATAATAATGCATGTTATATTGATAATATTGGGATTAATAAGTATATTTATTATAGTTTTGACGATAATAACCGCATAATATGGGTAATAGTGCATGTTATATTGATAATAATAAAAGTAGTAAGTATAATTATTGTAGTTCTAGCGATAATAACTGCATAATATGGGTAATGGTGCATGTTATATTGATAATATTAGCAGTAATAAGTATATTTATTATAGTTCTGACGATAATAACAGTATAATATGGGTAATAATGCATGTTATATTGATTATATTGGGAGTAATTAGTATATTTATTATAGCTCTGACGATAATAACAGTATAATATGGGTAATAATGCATGTTATATTGATAACATTGGGAGTAATAAGTGTAATTATTGTAGTTTTAGCGATAATAACTGCATAATATGGGTAATAATGCATGTTATATTGATAATAATAAAAGTAATAAGTATAATTATTATAGTTCTAGCGATAATAACTGCATAATATGGGTAATGGTGCATGTTATATTGATAATAATAAAAGTAATAAGTATAATTATTGTAGTTCTGGCGATAATAACTGCATAATATGGGTAATAATGCATGTTATATTGATAATATTGGGAGTAATAAGTGTAATTATTGTAGTTTTAGCGATAATAACTGCATAATATGGGTAATAATGCATGTTATATTGATAATAATAAAAGTAATAAGTATAATTATTATAGTTCTAGCGATAATAACTGCATAATATGGGTAATGGTGCATGTTATATTGATAATATTAGGAGTAATAAGTATATTTATTATAGTTCTGACGATAATAACTGCATAATATGGGTAATAGTGCATGTTATAGTGATAATAATAAAAGTAGTAAGTATAATTATTGTAGTTCTAGCGATAATAACTGCATAATATGGGTAATAATGCATGTTATATTGATAATAATAAAAGTAATAAGTATAATTATTATAGTTCTAGCGATAATAACTGCATAATATGGGTAATGGTGCATGTTATATTGATAATAATAAAAGTAATAAGTATAATTATTGTAGTTCTAGCGATAATAACTGCATAATATGGGTAATAATGCATGTTATATTGATAATATTGGGAGTAATAAGTATATTTATTATAGTTCTGACGATAATAACATTACAATATGGGTAATGATGCATGTTATATTGATGATATTGGGAGTAATTAGTATATTTATTATAGTTCTGACGATAATAACAGTATAATATGGATAATAATGCATGTTATATTGATAATATTGGGATTAATAAGTATATTTATTATAGTTCTGACGATAATAACCGCATAATATGGGTAATAGTGCATGTTATATTGATAATAATAAAAGTAGTAAGTATAATTATTGTAGTTCTAGCGATAATAACTGCATAATATGGGTAATGGTGCATGTTATATTGATAATATTAGCAGTAATAAGTATATTTATTATAGTTCTGACGATAATAACAGTATAATATGGGTAATAATGCATGTTATATTGATAATATTGGGAGTAATTAGTATATTTATTATAGCTCTGACGATAATAACAGTATAATATGGGTAATAATGCATGTTATATTGATAACATTGGGAGTAATAAGTGTAATTATTGTAGTTTTAGCGATAATAACTGCATAATATGGGTAATAATGCATGTTATATTGATAATAATAAAAGTAATAAGTATAATTATTATAGTTCTAGCGATAATAACTGCATAATATGGGTAATGGTGCATGTTATATTGATAATAATAAAAGTAATAAGTATAATTATAGTAGTTCTGGCGATAATAACTGCATAATATGGGTAATAATGCATGTTATATTGATTATATTGGGAGTAATAAGTGTAATTATTGTTGTTTTAGCGATAATAACTGCATAATATGGGTAATAATGCATGTTATATTGATAATAATAAAAGTAATTAGTATATTTATTATAGTTCTGACGATAATAACAGTATAATATGGATAATAATGCATGTTATATTGATAATATTGGGATTAATAAGTATATTTATTATAGTTCTGACGATAATAACCGCATAATATGGGTAATAGTGCATGTTATATTGATAATAATAAAAGTAGTAAGTATAATTATTGTAGTTCTAGCGATAATAACTGCATAATATGGGTAATGGTGCATGTTATATTGATAATATTAGCAGTAATAAGTATATTTATTATAGTTCTGACGATAATAACAGTATAATATGGGTAATAATGCATGTTATATTGATAATATTGGGAGTAATTAGTATATTTATTATAGCTCTGACGATAATAACAGTATAATATGGGTAATAATGCATGTTATATTGATAACATTGGGAGTAATAAGTGTAATTATTGTAGTTTTAGCGATAATAACTGCATAATATGGGTAATAATGCATGTTATATTGATAATAATAAAAGTAATAAGTATAATTATTATAGTTCTAGCGATAATAACTGCATAATATGGGTAATGGTGCATGTTATATTGATAATAATAAAAGTAATAAGTATAATTATTGTAGTTCTGGCGATAATAACTGCATAATATGGGTAATAATGCATGTTATATTGATAATATTGGGAGTAATAAGTGTAATTATTGTAGTTTTAGCGATAATAACTGCATAATATGGGTAATAATGCATGTTATATTGATAATAATAAAAGTAATAAGTATAATTATTATAGTTCTAGCGATAATAACTGCATAATATGGGTAATGGTGCATGTTATATTGATAATATTAGGAGTAATAAGTATATTTATTATAGTTCTGACGATAATAACTGCATAATATGGGTAATAGTGCATGTTATAGTGATAATAATAAAAGTAGTAAGTATAATTATTGTAGTTCTAGCGATAATAACTGCATAATATGGGTAATAATGCATGTTATATTGATAATAATAAAAGTAATAAGTATAATTATTATAGTTCTAGCGATAATAACTGCATAATATGGGTAATGGTGCATGTTATATTGATAATAATAAAAGTAATAAGTATAATTATTGTAGTTCTAGCGATAATAACTGCATAATATGGGTAATAATGCATGTTATATTGATAATATTGGGAGTAATAAGTATATTTATTATAGTTCTGACGATAATAACATTACAATATGGGTAATGATGCATGTTATATTGATGATATTGGGAGTAATTAGTATATTTATTATAGTTCTGACGATAATAACAGTATAATATGGATAATAATGCATGTTATATTGATAATATTGGGATTAATAAGTATATTTATTATAGTTCTGACGATAATAACCGCATAATATGGGTAATAGTGCATGTTATATTGATAATAATAAAAGTAGTAAGTATAATTATTGTAGTTCTAGCGATAATAACTGCATAATATGGGTAATGGTGCATGTTATATTGATAATATTAGCAGTAATAAGTATATTTATTATAGTTCTGACGATAATAACAGTATAATATGGGTAATAATGCATGTTATATTGATAATATTGGGAGTAATTAGTATATTTATTATAGCTCTGACGATAATAACAGTATAATATGGGTAATAATGCATGTTATATTGATAACATTGGGAGTAATAAGTGTAATTATTGTAGTTTTAGCGATAATAACTGCATAATATGGGTAATAATGCATGTTATATTGATAATAATAAAAGTAATAAGTATAATTATTATAGTTCTAGCGATAATAACTGCATAATATGGGTAATGGTGCATGTTATATTGATAATAATAAAAGTAATAAGTATAATTATAGTAGTTCTGGCGATAATAACTGCATAATATGGGTAATAATGCATGTTATATTGATAATATTGGGAGTAATAAGTGTAATTATTGTTGTTTTAGCGATAATAACTGCATAATATGGGTAATAATGCATGTTATATTGATAATAATAAAAGTAATAAGTATAATTATTATAGTTCTAGCGATAATAACTGCATAATATGGGTAATGGTGCATGTTATATTGATAATAATAAAAGTAATAAGTATAATTATTGTAGTTCTAGCGATAATAACTGCATAATATGGGTAATAATGCATGTTATATTGATAATATTGGGAGTAATAAGTATATTTATTATAGTTCTGACGATAATAACATTACAATATGGGTAATGATGCATGTTATATTGATGATATTGGGAGTAATTAGTATATTTATTATAGTTCTGACGATAATAACCGCATAATATGGGTAATAGTGCATGTTATATTGATAATAATAAAAGTAGTAAGTATAATTATTGTAGTTCTAGCGATAATAACTGCATAATATGGGTAATGGTGCATGTTATATTGATAATATTAGGAGTAATAAGTATATTTATTATAGTTCTGATGATAATAACAGTATAATATGGGTAATAATGCACGTTATATTGATAATATTGGGAGTAATTAGTATATTTATTATAGTTCTGACGATAATAACCGTATAATATGGGTAATAATGCATGTTATATTGATAACATTGGGAGCAATAAGTGTAATTATTGTAGTTTTAGCGATAATAACTGCATAATATGGGTAATAATGCATGTTATATTGATAATAATAAAAGTAATAAGTATAATTATTATAGTTCTAGCGATAATAACTGCATAATATGGGTAATGGTGCATGTTATATTGATAATAATAAAAGTAATAAGTATAATTATTGTAGTTCTAGCGATAATAACTGCATAATATGGGTAATAATGCATGTTATATTGATAATATTGGGAGTAATAAGTATATTTATTATAGTTCTGACGATAATAACATTACAATATGGGTAATGATGCATGTTATATTGATGATATTGGGAGTAATTAGTATATTTATTATAGTTCTGACGATAATAACAGTATAATATGGATAATAATGCATGTTATATTGATAATATTGGGATTAATAAGTATATTTATTATAGTTCTGACGATAATAACCGCATAATATGGGTAATAGTGCATGTTATATTGATAATAATAAAAGTAGTAAGTATAATTATTGTAGTTCTAGCGATAATAACTGCATAATATGGGTAATGGTGCATGTTATATTGATAATATTAGCAGTAATAAGTATATTTATTATAGTTCTGACGATAATAACAGTATAATATGGGTAATAATGCATGTTATATTGATAATATTGGGAGTAATTAGTATATTTATTATAGCTCTGACGATAATAACAGTATAATATGGGTAATAATGCATGTTATATTGATAACATTGGGAGTAATAAGTGTAATTATTGTAGTTTTAGCGATAATAACTGCATAATATGGGTAATAATGCATGTTATATTGATAATAATAAAAGTAATAAGTATAATTATTATAGTTCTAGCGATAATAACTGCATAATATGGGTAATGGTGCATGTTATATTGATAATAATAAAAGTAATAAGTATAATTATAGTAGTTCTGGCGATAATAACTGCATAATATGGGTAATAATGCATGTTATATTGATAATATTGGGAGTAATAAGTGTAATTATTGTTGTTTTAGCGATAATAACTGCATAATATGGGTAATAATGCATGTTATATTGATAATAATAAAAGTAATAAGTATAATTATTATAGTTCTAGCGATAATAACTGCATAATATGGGTAATGGTGCATGTTATATTGATAATATTAGGAGTAATAAGTATATTTATTATAGTTCTGACGATAATAACTGCATAATATGGGTAATAGTGCATGTTATAGTGATAATAATAAAAGTAGTAAGTATAATTATTGTAGTTCTAGCGATAATAACTGCATAATATGGGTAATAATGCATGTTATATTGATAATAATAAAAGTAATAAGTATAATTATTATAGTTCTAGCGATAATAACTGCATAATATGGGTAATGGTGCATGTTATATTGATAATAATAAAAGTAATAAGTATAATTATTATAGTTCTAGCGATAATAACTGCATAATATGGGTAATAATGCATGTTATATTGATAATATTGGGAGTAATAAGTATATTTATTATAGTTCTGACGATAATAACATTACAATATGGGTAATGATGCATGTTATATTGATGATATTGGGAGTAATTAGTATATTTATTATAGTTCTGACGATAATAACAGTATAATATGGATAATAATGCATGTTATATTGATAATATTGGGATTAATAAGTATATTTATTATAGTTCTGACGATAATAACCGCATAATATGGGTAATAGTGCATGTTATATTGATAATAATAAAAGTAGTAAGTATAATTATTGTAGTTCTAGCGATAATAACTGCATAATATGGGTAATGGTGCATGTTATATTGATAATATTAGGAGTAATAAGTATATTTATTATAGTTCTGATGATAATAACAGTATAATATGGGTAATAATGCACGTTATATTGATAATATTGGGAGTAATTAGTATATTTATTATAGTTCTGACGATAATAACAGTATAATATGGGTAATAATGCATGTTATATTGATAACATTGGGAGCAATAAGTGTAATTATTGTAGTTTTAGCGATAATAACTGCATAATATGGGTAATAACGCATGTTATAATGATAATAATAAAAGTAATAAGTATAATTATTATAGTTCTAGCGATAATACCTGCATAATATGGGTAATGGTGCATGTTATATTGATAATAATAAAAGTAATAAGTATAATTATTGTAGTTCTAGCGATAATAACTGCATAATATGGGTAATAATGCATGTTATATTGATAATATTGGGAGTAATAAGTATATTTATTATAGTTGTGACGATAATAACAGTATAATATGGGTAATAATGCATGTTATATTGATAATATTGGGAGTAATAAGTATAATTATTATAGTTCTAGCGATAATAGCTGCATAATATGGGTAATAATGCATGTGATATTGATAATATTGGGAGTAATTAGTATATTTATTATAGTTCTGACGATAATAACATTACAATATGGGTAATGATGCATGTTATATTGATAATATTGGGAGTAATTAGTATATTTATTATAGTTCTGACGATAATAACAGTATAATATGGATAATAATGCATGTTATATTGATAATATTGGGATTAATAAGTATATTTATTATAGTTCTGACGATAATAACCGCATAATATGGGTAATAGTGCATGTTATATTGATAATAATAAAAGTAGTAAGTATAATTATTGTAGTTCTAGCGATAATAACTGCATAATATGGGTAATGGTGCTTGTTATATTGATAATATTTGCAGTAATAAGTATATTTATTATAGTTCTGACGATAATAACAGTATAATATGGGTAATAATGCATGTTATATTGATAATATTGGGAGTAATTAGTATATTTATTATAGCTCTGACGATAATAACAGTATAATATGGGTAATAATGCATGTTATATTGATAACATTGGGAGTAATAAGTGTAATTATTGTAGTTTTAGCGATAATAGCTGCATAATATGGGTAATAATGCATGTTATATTGATAATAATAAAAGTAATAAGTATAATTATTATAGTTCTAGCGATAATAACTGCATAATATGGGTAATGGTGCATGTTATATTGATAATAATAAAAGTAATAAGTATAATTATTGTAGTTCTGGCGATAATAACTGCATAATATGGGTAATAATGCATGTTATATTGATAATATTGGGAGTAATAAGTATATTTATTATAGTTCTGACGATAATAACATTACAATATGGGTAATGATGCATGTTATATTGATAATATTGGGAGTAATTAGTATATTTATTATAGTTCTGACGATAATAACAGTATAATATGGGTAATAATGCACGTTATATTGATAATATTGGGAGTAATTAGTATATTTATTATAGTTCTGACGATAATAACAGTATAATATGGGTAATAGCGCATGTTATATTGATAATATTGGGAGTAATAAGTATAATTATTATAGTTCTAGCGATAATAGCTGCATAATATGGGTAATAATGCATGTGATATTGATAATATTGGGAGTAATTAGTATATTTATTATAGTTCTGACGATAATAACATTACAATATGGGTAATGATGCATGTTATATTGATAATATTGGGAGTAATTAGTATATTTATTATAGTTCTGACGATAATAACAGTATAATATGGATAATAATGCATGTTATATTGATAATATTGGGATTAATAAGTATATTTATTATAGTTCTGACGATAATAACCGCATAATATGGGTAATAGTGCATGTTATATTGATAATAATAAAAGTAGTAAGTGTAATTATTGTAGTTCTAGCGATAATAACTGCATAATATGGGTAATGGTGCATGTTATATTGATAATATTAGCAGTAATAAGTATATTTATTATAGTTCTGACGATAATAACAGTATAATATGGGTAATGATGCATGTTATATTGATAATATTGGGAGTAATTAGTATATTTATTATAGTTCTGACGATAATAACAGTATAATATGGGTAATAATGCACGTTATATTGAAAATATTGGGAGTAATTAGTATATTTATTATAGTTCTGACGATAATAACAGTATAATATGGGTAATAGCGCATGTTATATTGATAATATTGGGAGTAATAAGTATAATTATTATAGTTCTAGCGATAATAGCTGCATAATATGGGTAATAATGCATGTGATATTGATAATATTGGGAGTAATTAGTATATTTATTATAGTTCTGACGATAATAACATTACAATATGGGTAATGATGCATGTTATATTGATAATATTGGGAGTAATTAGTATATTTATTATAGTTCTGACGATAATAACAGTATAATATGGATAATAATGCATGTTATATTGATAATATTGGGATTAATAAGTATATTTATTATAGTTCTGACGATAATAACCGCATAATATGGGTAATAGTGCATGTTATATTGATAATAATAAAAGTAGTAAGTATAATTATTGTAGTTCTAGCGATAATAACTGCATAATATGGGTAATGGTGCATGTTATATTGATAATATTAGCAGTAATAAGTATATTTATTATAGTTCTGACGATAATAACAGTATAATATGGGTAATAATGCATGTTATATTGATAATATTGGGAGTAATTAGTATATTTATTATAGCTCTGACGATAATAACAGTATAATATGGGTAATAATGCATGTTATATTGATAACATTGGGAGTAATAAGTGTAATTATTGTAGTTTTAGCGATAATAGCTGCATAATATGGGTAATAATGCATGTTATATTGATAATAATAAAAGTAATAAGTATAATTATTATAGTTCTAGCGATAATAACTGCATAATATGGGTAATGGTGCATGTTATATTGATAATAATAAAAGTAATAAGTATAATTATTGTAGTTCTGGCGATAATAACTGCATAATATGGGTAATAATGCATGTTATATTGATAATATTGGGAGTAATAGGTATATTTATTATAGTTCTGACTATAATAACATTACAATATGGGTAATGATGCATGTTATATTGATAATATTGGGAGTAATAAGTATATTTATTATAGTTCTGACGATAATAACAGTATAATATGGGTAATAATGCATGTTATATTGATAATATTGGGAGTAATAAGTATAATTATTATAGTTCTAGCGATAATAGCTGCATAATAGGGGTAATAATGCATGTTGTACTGATAATAATATAAGTAATAAGTATAACTATTATAGTTCTAGCGATAATAACTGTATAATATGGGTAATAATGCATGAAATATTGATAATATTAGGAGTTATAAGTATAATTATTATAGTTCCAGCGAGAATAAGTGCATAATATGGGTAATAGTGCATGTTATATTGATAATAATAAAAGTAATAAGTATAATTATTGTAGTTCTAGCGATAATAACTGCATAATATGGGTAATAATGCATGTTATATTGATAATATTGGAAGTAGTAAGTAAATTTAATATAGTTCTGACGATAATAACAGTATAATATGGGTAATAATGCATGTTATATTGATAATATTGGGAGTAATAAGTATATTTATTATAGTTCTGACGATAGTAACATTATAATATGGGTAATGATGCATGTTATATTGATAATATTGGGAGTAATAAGTACAATTATTGTAGTTCTAGCGATAATAACTGCATAATATGTGTAGTAGTGCATGTTATAGTGATAATAATAAAAGTAGTAAGTATAATTATTGTAGTTCTAGCGATAAGAACTGCATAATATGGGTAATGGTGCATGTTATATTGATAATATTAGGAGTAATAAGTATATTTATTATAGTTCTGACGATAATAACAGTATAATATGGGTAATAATGCATGTTATATTGATAATATTGGGAGTAGTTAGTATATTTATTATAGTTCTGACGATAATAACAGTATAATATGGGTAATAATGCATGTTATATTGATAACATTGGGAGTAATAAGTGTAATTATTGTAGTTTTAGCGATAATAACTGCATAATATGGGTAATAATGCATGTTATATTGATAATAATAAAAGTAATAAGTATAATTATTATAGTTCTAGCGATAATAACTGCATAATATGGGTAATGGTGCATGTTATATTGATAATATTCGGAGTAATAAGTATAATTATTATAGTTCTAGCGATAATAGCTGCATAATAGGGGTAATAATGCATGTTATACTGATAATAATATAAGTAATAAGTATAACTATTATAGTTCTAGCGATAATAACTGCATAATATGGGTAATAATGCATGTTATGTTGATAATATTGGGAGTAATAAGTATATTTATTATAGTTCTGACGATAGTAACATTATAATATGGGTAATGATGCATGTTATACTGATAATATTGGGAGTAATAAGTATAATTATTGTAGTTCGAGCGATAATAACTGCATAATATGGGTAATAGTGCATGTTATATTGATAATAATAAAAGTAATAAGTATAATTATTGTAGTTCTAGCGATAATAACTGCATAATATGGGTAATAATGCATGTTATATTGATAATAATAAAAGTAATAAGTATAATTATAGTAGTTCTGGCGATAATAACTGCATAATATGGGTAATAATGCATGTTATATTGATAATATTGGGAGTAATAAGTGTAATTATTGTTGTTTTAGCGATAATAACTGCATAATATGGGTAATAATGCATGTTATATTGATAATAATAAAAGTAATTAGTATATTTATTATAGTTCTGACGATAATAACAGTATAATATGGATAATAATGCATGTTATATTGATAATATTGGGATTAATAAGTATATTTATTATAGTTCTGACGATAATAACCGCATAATATGGGTAATAATGCATGTTATATTGATAATAATAAAAGTAATAAGTATAATTATTATAGTTCTAGCGATAATAACTGCATAATATGGGTAATGGTGCATGTTATATTGATAATAATAAAAGTAATAAGTATAATTATAGTAGTTCTGGCGATAATAACTGCATAATATGGGTAATAATGCATGTTATATTGATAATATTGGGAGTAATAAGTGTAATTATTGTTGTTTTAGCGATAATAACTGCATAATATGGGTAATAATGCATGTTATATTGATAATAATAAAAGTAATTAGTATATTTATTATAGTTCTGACGATAATAACAGTATAATATGGATAATAATGCATGTTATATTGATAATATTGGGATTAATAAGTATATTTATTATAGTTCTGACGATAATAACCGCATAATATGGGTAATAGTGCATGTTATATTGATAATAATAAAAGTAGTAAGTATAATTATTGTAGTTCTAGCGATAATAACTGCATAATATGGGTAATGGTGCATGTTATATTGATAATATTAGCAGTAATAAGTATATTTATTATAGTTCTGACGATAATAACAGTATAATATGGGTAATAATGCATGTTATATTGATAATATTGGGAGTAATTAGTATATTTATTATAGCTCTGACGATAATAACAGTATAATATGGGTAATAATGCATGTTATATTGATAACATTGGGAGTAATAAGTGTAATTATTGTAGTTTTAGCGATAATAACTGCATAATATGGGTAATAATGCATGTTATATTGATAATAATAAAAGTAATAAGTATAATTATTATAGTTCTAGCGATAATAACTGCATAATATGGGTAATGGTGCATGTTATATTGATAATAATAAAAGTAATAAGTATAATTATTGTAGTTCTGGCGATAATAACTGCATAATATGGGTAATAATGCATGTTATATTGATAATATTGGGAGTAATAAGTGTAATTGTTGTAGTTTTAGCGATAATAACTGCATAATATGGGTAATAATGCATGTTATATTGATAATAATAAAAGTAATAAGTATAATTATTATAGTTCTAGCGATAATAACTGCATAATATGGGTAATGGTGCATGTTATATTGATAATATTAGGAGTAATAAGTATATTTATTATAGTTCTGACGATAATAACTGCATAATATGGGTAATAGTGCATGTTATAGTGATAATAATAAAAGTAGTAAGTATAATTATTGTAGTTCTAGCGATAATAACTGCATAATATGGGTAATAATGCATGTTATATTGATAATAATAAAAGTAATAAGTATAATTATTATAGTTCTAGCGATAATAACTGCATAATATGGGTAATGGTGCATGTTATATTGATAATAATAAAAGTAATAAGTATAATTATTGTAGTTCTAGCGATAATAACTGCATAATATGGGTAATAATGCATGTTATATTGATAATATTGGGAGTAATAAGTATATTTATTATAGTTCTGACGATAATAACATTACAATATGGGTAATGATGCATGTTATATTGATGATATTGGGAGTAATTAGTATATTTATTATAGTTCTGACGATAATAACAGTATAATATGGATAATAATGCATGTTATATTGATAATATTGGGATTAATAAGTATATTTATTATAGTTCTGACGATAATAACCGCATAATATGGGTAATAGTGCATGTTATATTGATAATAATAAAAGTAGTAAGTATAATTATTGTAGTTCTAGCGATAACAACTGCATAATATGGGTAATGGTGCATGTTATATTGATAATATTAGCAGTAATAAGTATATTTATTATAGTTCTGACGATAATAACAGTATAATATGGGTAATAATGCATGTTATATTGATAATATTGGGAGTAATTAGTATATTTATTATAGCTCTGACGATAATAACAGTATAATATGGGTAATAATGCATGTTATATTGATAACATTGGGAGTAATAAGTGTAATTATTGTAGTTTTAGCGATAATAACTGCATAATATGGGTAATAATGCATGTTATATTGATAATAATAAAAGTAATAAGTATAATTATTATAGTTCTAGCGATAATAACTGCATAATATGGGTAATGGTGCATGTTATATTGATAATAATAAAAGTAATAAGTATAATTATAGTAGTTCTGGCGATAATAACTGCATAATATGGGTAATAATGCATGTTATATTGATAATATTGGGAGTAATAAGTGTAATTATTGTTGTTTTAGCGATAATAACTGCATAATATGGGTAATAATGCATGTTATATTGATAATAATAAAAGTAATAAGTATAATTATTATAGTTCTAGCGATAATAACTGCATAATATGGGTAATGGTGCATGTTATATTGATAATAATAAAAGTAATAAGTATAATTATTGTAGTTCTAGCGATAATAACTGCATAATATGGGTAATAATGCATGTTATATTGATAATATTGGGAGTAATAAGTATATTTATTATAGTTCTGACGATAATAACATTACAATATGGGTAATGATGCATGTTATATTGATGATATTGGGAGTAATTAGTATATTTATTATAGTTCTGACGATAATAACAGTATAATATGGATAATAATGCATGTTATATTGATAATATTGGGATTAATAAGTATATTTATTATAGTTCTGACGATAATAACCGCATAATATGGGTAATAGTGCATGTTATATTGATAATAATAAAAGTAGTAAGTATAATTATTGTAGTTCTAGCGATAATAACTGCATAATATGGGTAATGGTGCATGTTATATTGATAATATTAGGAGTAATAAGTATATTTATTATAGTTCTGATGATAATAACAGTATAATATGGGTAATAATGCACGTTATATTGATAATATTGGGAGTAATTAGTATATTTATTATAGTTCTGACGATAATAACAGTATAATATGGGTAATAATGCATGTTATATTGATAACATTGGGAGCAATAAGTGTAATTATTGTAGTTTTAGCGATAATAACTGCATAATATGGGTAATAATGCATGTTATATTGATAATAATAAAAGTAATAAGTATAATTATTATAGTTCTAGCGATAATAACTGCATAATATGGGTAATGGTGCATGTTATATTGATAATAATAAAAGTAATAAGTATAATTATTGTAGTTCTAGCGATAATAACTGCATAATATGGGTAATAATGCATGTTATATTGATAATATTGGGAGTAATAAGTATATTTATTATAGTTCTGACGATAATAACATTACAATATGGGTAATGATGCATGTTATATTGATGATATTGGGAGTAATTAGTATATTTATTATAGTTCTGACGATAATAACAGTATAATATGGATAATAATGCATGTTATATTGATAATATTGGGATTAATAAGTATATTTATTATAGTTCTGACGATAATAACCGCATAATATGGGTAATAGTGCATGTTATATTGATAATAATAAAAGTAGTAAGTATAATTATTGTAGTTCTAGCGATAATAACTGCATAATATGGGTAATGGTGCATGTTATATTGATAATATTAGCAGTAATAAGTATATTTATTGTAGTTCTGACGATAATAACAGTATAATATGGGTAATAATGCATGTTATATTGATAATATTGGGAGTAATTAGTATATTTATTATAGCTCTGACGATAATAACAGTATAATATGGGTAATAATGCATGTTATATTGATAACATTGGGAGTAATAAGTGTAATTATTGTAGTTTTAGCGATAATAACTGCATAATATGGGTAATAATGCATGTTATATTGATAATAATAAAAGTAATAAGTATAATTATTATAGTTCTAGCGATAATAACTGCATAATATGGGTAATGGTGCATGTTATATTGATAATAATAAAAGTAATAAGTATAATTATAGTAGTTCTGGCGATAATAACTGCATAATATGGGTAATAATGCATGTTATATTGATAATATTGGGAGCAATAAGTGTAATTATTGTTGTTTTAGCGATAATAACTGCATAATATGGGTAATAATGCATGTTATATTGATAATAATAAAAGTAATAAGTATAATTATTATAGTTCTAGCGATAATAACTGCATAATATGGGTAATGGTGCATGTTATATTGATAATATTAGGAGTAATAAGTATATTTATTATAGTTCTGACGATAATAACTGCATAATATGGGTAATAGTGCATGTTATAGTGATAATAATAAAAGTAGTAAGTATAATTATTGTAGTTCTAGCGATAATAACTGCATAATATGGGTAATAATGCATGTTATATTGATAATAATAAAAGTAATAAGTATAATTATTATAGTTCTAGCGATAATAACTGCATAATATGGGTAATGGTGCATGTTATATTGATAATAATAAAAGTAATAAGTATAATTATTGTAGTTCTAGCGATAATAACTGCATAATATGGGTAATAATGCATGTTATATTGATAATATTGGGAGTAATAAGTATATTTATTATAGTTCTGACGATAATAACATTACAATATGGGTAATGATGCATGTTATATTGATGATATTGGGAGTAATTAGTATATTTATTATAGTTCTGACGATAATAACAGTATAATATGGATAATAATGCATGTTATATTGATAATATTGGGATTAATAAGTATATTTATTATAGTTCTGACGATAATAACCGCATAATATGGGTAATAGTGCATGTTATATTGATAATAATAAAAGTAGTAAGTATAATTATTGTAGTTCTAGCGATAATAACTGCATAATATGGGTAATGGTGCATGTTATATTGATAATATTAGGAGTAATAAGTATATTTATTATAGTTCTGATGATAATAACAGTATAATATGGGTAATAATGCACGTTATATTGATAATATTGGGAGTAATTAGTATATTTATTATAGTTCTGACGATAATAACAGTATAATATGGGTAATAATGCATGTTATATTGATAACATTGGGAGCAATAAGTGTAATTATTGTAGTTTTAGCGATAATAACTGCATAATATGGGTAATAACGCATGTTATAATGATAATAATAAAAGTAATAAGTATAATTATTATAGTTCTAGCGATAATACCTGCATAATATGGGTAATGGTGCATGTTATATTGATAATAATAAAAGTAATAAGTATAATTATTGTAGTTCTAGCGATAATAACTGCATAATATGGGTAATAATGCATGTTATATTGATAATATTGGGAGTAATAAGTATAATTATTATAGTTCTAGCGATAATAGCTGCATAATATGGGTAATAATGCATGTGATATTGATAATATTGGGAGTAATTAGTATATTTATTATAGTTCTGACGATAATAACATTACAATATGGGTAATGATGCATGTTATATTGATAATATTGGGAGTAATTAGTATATTTATTATAGTTCTGACGATAATAACAGTATAATATGGATAATAATGCATGTTATATTGATAATATTGGGATTAATAAGTATATTTATTATAGTTCTGACGATAATAACCGCATAATATGGGTAATAGTGCATGTTATATTGATAATAATAAAAGTAGTAAGTATAATTATTGTAGTTCTAGCGATAATAACTGCATAATATGGGTAATGGTGCTTGTTATATTGATAATATTTGCAGTAATAAGTATATTTATTATAGTTCTGACGATAATAACAGTATAATATGGGTAATAATGCATGTTATATTGATAATATTGGGAGTAATTAGTATATTTATTATAGCTCTGACGATAATAACAGTATAATATGGGTAATAATGCATGTTATATTGATAACATTGGGAGTAATAAGTGTAATTATTGTAGTTTTAGCGATAATAGCTGCATAATATGGGTAATAATGCATGTTATATTGATAATAATAAAAGTAATAAGTATAATTATTATAGTTCTAGCGATAATAACTGCATAATATGGGTAATGGTGCATGTTATATTGATAATAATAAAAGTAATAAGTATAATTATTGTAGTTCTGGCGATAATAACTGCATAATATGGGTAATAATGCATGTTATATTGATAATATTGGGAGTAATAAGTATATTTATTATAGTTCTGACGATAATAACATTACAATATGGGTAATGATGCATGTTATATTGATAATATTGGGAGTAATTAGTATATTTATTATAGTTCTGACGATAATAACAGTATAATATGGGTAATAATGCACGTTATATTGATAATATTGGGAGTAATTAGTATATTTATTATAGTTCTGACGATAATAACATTACAATATGGGTAATGATGCATGTTATATTGATAATATTGGGAGTAATTAGTATATTTATTATAGTTCTGACGATAATAACAGTATAATATGGATAATAATGCATGTTATATTGATAATATTGGGATTAATAAGTATATTTATTATAGTTCTGACGATAATAACCGCATAATATGGGTAATAGTGCATGTTATATTGATAATAATAAAAGTAGTAAGTATAATTATTGTAGTTCTAGCGATAATAACTGCATAATATGGGTAATGGTGCATGTTATATTGATAATATTAGCAGTAATAAGTATATTTATTATAGTTCTGACGATAATAACAGTATAATATGGGTAATGATGCATGTTATATTGATAATATTGGGAGTAATTAGTATATTTATTATAGTTCTGACGATAATAACAGTATAATATGGGTAATAATGCACGTTATATTGAAAATATTGGGAGTAATTAGTATATTTATTATAGTTCTGACGATAATAACAGTATAATATGGGTAATAGCGCATGTTATATTGATAATATTGGGAGTAATAAGTATAATTATTATAGTTCTAGCGATAATAGCTGCATAATATGGGTAATAATGCATGTGATATTGATAATATTGGGAGTAATTAGTATATTTATTATAGTTCTGACGATAATAACATTACAATATGGGTAATGATGCATGTTATATTGATAATATTGGGAGTAATTAGTATATTTATTATAGTTCTGACGATAATAACAGTATAATATGGATAATAATGCATGTTATATTGATAATATTGGGATTAATAAGTATATTTATTATAGTTCTGACGATAATAACCGCATAATATGGGTAATAGTGCATGTTATATTGATAATAATAAAAGTAGTAAGTATAATTATTGTAGTTCTAGCGATAATAACTGCATAATATGGGTAATGGTGCATGTTATATTGATAATATTAGCAGTAATAAGTATATTTATTATAGTTCTGACGATAATAACAGTATAATATGGGTAATAATGCATGTTATATTGATAATATTGGGAGTAATTAGTATATTTATTATAGCTCTGACGATAATAACAGTATAATATGGGTAATAATGCATGTTATATTGATAACATTGGGAGTAATAAGTGTAATTATTGTAGTTTTAGCGATAATAGCTGCATAATATGGGTAATAATGCATGTTATATTGATAATAATAAAAGTAATAAGTATAATTATTATAGTTCTAGCGATAATAACTGCATAATATGGGTAATGGTGCATGTTATATTGATAATAATAAAAGTAATAAGTATAATTATTGTAGTTCTGGCGATAATAACTGCATAATATGGGTAATAATGCATGTTATATTGATAATATTGGGAGTAATGAGTATATTTATTATAGTTCTGACTATAATAACATTACAATATGGGTAATGATGCATGTTATATTGATAATATTGGGAGTAATAAGTATATTTATTATAGTTCTGACGATAATAACAGTATAATATGGGTAATAATGCATGTTATATTGATAATATTGGGAGTAATAAGTATAATTATTATAGTTCTAGCGATAATAGCTGCATAATAGGGGTAATAATGCATGTTGTACTGATAATAATATAAGTAATAAGTATAACTATTATAGTTCTAGCGATAATAACTGTATAATATGGGTAATAATGCATGAAATATTGATAATATTAGGAGTTATAAGTATAATTATTATAGTTCCAGCGAGAATAAGTGCATAATATGGGTAATAGTGCATGTTATATTGATAATAATAAAAGTAATAAGTATAATTATTGTAGTTCTAGCGATAATAACTGCATAATATGGGTAATAATGCATGTTATATTGATAATATTGGAAGTAGTAAGTAAATTTAATATAGTTCTGACGACAATAACAGTATAATATGGGTAATAATGCATGTTATATTGATAATATTGGGAGTAATAAGTATATTTATTATAGTTCTGACGATAGTAACATTATAATATGGGTAATGATGCATGTTATATTGATAATATTGGGAGTAATAAGTACAATTATTGTAGTTCTAGCGATAATAACTGCATAATATGTGTAGTAGTGCATGTTATAGTGATAATAATAAAAGTAGTAAGTATAATTATTGTAGTTCTAGCGATAAGAACTGCATAATATGGGTAATGGTGCATGTTATATTGATAATATTAGGAGTAATAAGTATATTTATTATAGTTCTGACGATAATAACAGTATAATATGGGTAATAATGCATGTTATATTGATAATATTGGGAGTAGTTAGTATATTTATTATAGTTCTGACGATAATAACAGTATAATATGGGTAATAATGCATGTTATATTGATAACATTGGGAGTAATAAGTGTAATTATTGTAGTTTTAGCGATAATAACTGCATAATATGGGTAATAATGCATGTTATATTGATAATAATAAAAGTAATAAGTATAATTATTATAGTTCTAGCGATAATAACTGCATAATATGGGTAATGGTGCATGTTATATTGATAATATTCGGAGTAATAAGTATAATTATTATAGTTCTAGCGATAATAGCTGCATAATAGGGGTAATAATGCATGTTATACTGATAATAATATAAGTAATAAGTATAACTATTATAGTTCTAGCGATAATAACTGCATAATATGGGTAATAATGCATGTTATGTTGATAATATTGGGAGTAATAAGTATATTTATTATAGTTCTGACGATAGTAACATTATAATATGGGTAATGATGCATGTTATACTGATAATATTGGGAGTAATAAGTATAATTATTGTAGTTCGAGCGATAATAACTGCATAATATGGGTAATAGTGCATGTTATATTGATAATAATAAAAGTAATAAGTATAATTATTGTAGTTCTAGCGATAATAACTGCATAATATGGGTAATAATGCATGTTATATTGATAATATTGGGAGTAATAAGTATATTTATTATAGTTCTGACGACAATAACATTACAATATGGGTAACGATGCATGTTATATTGATAATATTGGGAGTAATTAGTATATTTATTATAGTTCTGACGATAATAACAGTGTAATATGGATAATAATGCATGTTATATTGATTATATTGGGATTAATAAGTATATTTATTATAGTTCTGACGATAATAACCGCATAATATGGGTAATAGTGCATGTTATATTGATAATAATAAAAGTAGTAAGTATAATTATTGTACTTCTAGCGATAATAACTGCATAATATGGGTAATAGTGCATGTTATATTGATAATATTAGGAGTAATAAGTATATTTATTATAGTTCTGACGATAATAACAGTATAATATGGGTAATAATGCATGTTATATTGGTAATATTGGGAGTAATTAGTATATTTATTATAGTTCTGACGATAATAACAGTATAATATGGATAATAATGCATGTTATATTGATAATATTGGGATTAATAAGTATATTTATTATAGTTCTGACGATAATAACCGCATAATATGGGTAATAGTGCATGTTATACTGATAATAATAAAAGTAGTAAGTATAATTATTGTAGTTCTAGCGATAATAACTGCATAATATGGGTAATGGTGCATGTTATATTGATAATATTAGCAGTAATAAGTATATTTATTATAGTTCTGACGATAATAACAGTATAATATGGGTAATAATGCATGTTATATTGATAATATTGGGAGTAATTAGTATATTTATTATAGCTCTGACGATAATAACAGTATAATATGGGTAATAATGCATGTTATATTGATAACATTGGGAGCAATAAGTGTAATTATTGTAGTTTTAGCGATAATAACTGCATAATATGGGTAATAATGCATGTTATATTGATAATAATAAAAGTAATAAGTATAATTATTATAGTTCTAGCGATAATAACTGCATAATATGGGTAATGGTGCATGTTATATTGATAATAATAAAAGTAATAAGTATAATTATTGTAGTTCTGGCGATAATAACTGCATAATATGGGTAATAATGCATGTTATATTGATAATATTGGGAGTAATAAGTATAATTATTATAGTTCTAGCGATAATAGCTGCATAATATGGGTAATAATGCATGTGATATTGATAATATTGGGAGTAATTAGTATATTTATTATAGTTCTGACGATAATAACATTACAATATGGGTAATGATGCATGTTATATTGATAATATTGGGAGTAATTAGTATATTTATTATAGTTCTGACGATAATAACAGTATAATATGGATAATAATGCATGTTATATTGATAATATTGGGATTAATAAGTATATTTATTATAGTTCTGACGATAATAACCGCATAATATGGGTAATAGTGCATGTTATATTGATAATAATAAAAGTAGTAAGTATAATTATTGTAGTTCTAGCGATAATAACTGCATAATATGGGTAATGGTGCTTGTTATATTGATAATATTTGCAGTAATAAGTATATTTATTATAGTTCTGACGATAATAACAGTATAATATGGGTAATAATGCATGTTATATTGATAATATTGGGAGTAATTAGTATATTTATTATAGCTCTGACGATAATAACAGTATAATATGGGTAATAATGCATGTTATATTGATAACATTGGGAGTAATAAGTGTAATTATTGTAGTTTTAGCGATAATAGGTGCATAATATGGGTAATAATGCATGTTATATTGATAATAATAAAAGTAATAAGTATAATTATTATAGTTCTAGCGATAATAACTGCATAATATGGGTAATGGTGCATGTTATATTGATAATAATAAAAGTAATAAGTATAATTATTGTAGTTCTGGCGATAATAACTGCATAATATGGGTAATAATGCATGTTATATTGATAATATTGGGAGTAATAAGTATATTTATTATAGTTCTGACGATAATAACATTACAATATGGGTAATGATGCATGTTATATTGATAATATTGGGAGTAATTAGTATATTTATTATAGTTCTGACGATAATAACAGTATAATATGGGTAATAATGCACGTTATATTGATAATATTGGGAGTAATTAGTATATTTATTATAGTTCTGACGATAATAACAGTATAATATGGGTAATAGCGCATGTTATATTGATAATATTGGGAGTAATAAGTATAATTATTATAGTTCTAGCGATAATAGCTGCATAATATGGGTAATAATGCATGTGATATTGATAATATTGGGAGTAATTAGTATATTTATTATAGTTCTGACGATAATAACATTACAATATGGGTAATGATGCATGTTATATTGATAATATTGGGAGTAATTAGTATATTTATTATAGTTCTGACGATAATAACAGTATAATATGGATAATAATGCATGTTATATTGATAATATTGGGATTAATAAGTATATTTATTATAGTTCTGACGATAATAACCGCATAATATGGGTAATAGTGCATGTTATATTGATAATAATAAAAGTAGTAAGTATAATTATTGTAGTTCTAGCGATAATAACTGCATAATATGGGTAATGGTGCATGTTATATTGATAATATTAGCAGTAATAAGTATATTTATTATAGTTCTGACGATAATAACAGTATAATATGGGTAATAATGCATGTTATATTGATAATATTGGGAGTAATTAGTATATTTATTATAGCTCTGACGATAATAACAGTATAATATGGGTAATAATGCATGTTATATTGATAACATTGGGAGTAATAAGTGTAATTATTGTAGTTTTAGCGATAATAGCTGCATAATATGGGTAATAATGCATGTTATATTGATAATAATAAAAGTAATAAGTATAATTATTATAGTTCTAGCGATAATAACTGCATAATATGGGTAATGGTGCATGTTATATTGATAATAATAAAAGTAATAAGTATAATTATTGTAGTTCTGGCGATAATAACTGCATAATATGGGTAATAATGCATGTTATATTGATAATATTGGGAGTAATAAGTATATTTATTATAGTTCTGACTATAATAACATTACAATATGGGTAATGATGCATGTTATATTGATAATATTGGGAGTAATAAGTATATTTATTATAGTTCTGACGATAATAACAGTATAATATGGGTAATAATGCATGTTATATTGATAATATTGGGAGTAATAAGTATAATTATTATAGTTCTAGCGATAATAGCTGCATAATAGGGGTAATAATGCATGTTGTACTGATAATAATATAAGTAATAAGTATAACTATTATAGTTCTAGCGATAATAACTGTATAATATGGGTAATAATGCATGAAATATTGATAATATTAGGAGTTATAAGTATAATTATTATAGTTCCAGCGAGAATAAGTGCATAATATGGGTAATAGTGCATGTTATATTGATAATAATAAAAGTAATAAGTATAATTATTGTAGTTCTAGCGATAATAACTGCATAATATGGGTAATAATGCATGTTATATTGATAATATTGGAAGTAGTAAGTAAATTTAATATAGTTCTGACGATAATAACAGTATAATATGGGTAATAATGCATGTTATATTGATAATATTGGGAGTAATAAGTATATTTATTATAGTTCTGACGATAGTAACATTATAATATGGGTAATGATGCATGTTATATTGATAATATTGGGAGTAATAAGTACAATTATTGTAGTTCTAGCGATAATAACTGCATAATATGTGTAGTAGTGCATGTTATAGTGATAATAATAAAAGTAGTAAGTATAATTATTGTAGTTCTAGCGATAAGAACTGCATAATATGGGTAATGGTGCATGTTATATTGATAATATTAGGAGTAATAAGTATATTTATTATAGTTCTGACGATAATAACAGTATAATATGGGTAATAATGCATGTTATATTGATAATATTGGGAGTAGTTAGTATATTTATTATAGTTCTGACGATAATAACAGTATAATATGGGTAATAATGCATGTTATATTGATAACATTGGGAGTAATAAGTGTAATTATTGTAGTTTTAGCGATAATAACTGCATAATATGGGTAATAATGCATGTTATATTGATAATAATAAAAGTAATAAGTATAATTATTATAGTTCTAGCGATAATAACTGCATAATATGGGTAATGGTGCATGTTATATTGATAATATTCGGAGTAATAAGTATAATTATTATAGTTCTAGCGATAATAGCTGCATAATAGGGGTAATAATGCATGTTATACTGATAATAATATAAGTAATAAGTATAACTATTATAGTTCTAGCGATAATAACTGCATAATATGGGTAATAATGCATGTTATGTTGATAATATTGGGAGTAATAAGTATATTTATTATAGTTCTGACGATAGTAACATTATAATATGGGTAATGATGCATGTTATACTGATAATATTGGGAGTAATAAGTATAATTATTGTAGTTCGAGCGATAATAACTGCATAATATGGGTAATAGTGCATGTTATATTGATAATAATAAAAGTAATAAGTATAATTATTGTAGTTCTAGCGATAATAACTGCATAATATGGGTAATAATGCATGTTATATTGATAATATTGGGAGTAACAAGTATATTTATTATAGTTCTGACGACAATAACATTACAATATGGGTAACGATGCATGTTATATTGATAATATTGGGAGTAATTAGTATATTTATTATAGTTCTGACGATAATAACAGTGTAATATGGATAAAAATGCATGTTATATTGATTATATTGGGATTAATAAGTATATTTATTATAGTTCTGACGATAATAACCGCATAATATGGGTAATAGTGCATGTTATATTGATAATAATAAAAGTAGTAAGTATAATTATTGTACTTCTAGCGATAATAACTGCATAATATGGGTAATAGTGCATGTTATATTGATAATATTAGGAGTAATAAGTATATTTATTATAGTTCTGACGATAATAACAGTATAATATGGGTAATAATGCATGTTATATTGGTAATATTGGGAGTAATTAGTATATTTATTATAGTTCTGACGATAATAACAGTATAATATGGATAATAATGCATGTTATATTGATAATATTGGGATTAATAAGTATATTTATTATAGTTCTGACGATAATAACCGCATAATATGGGTAATAGTGCATGTTATACTGATAATAATAAAAGTAGTAAGTATAATTATTGTAGTTCTAGCGATAATAACTGCATAATATGGGTAATGGTGCATGTTATATTGATAATATTAGCAGTAATAAGTATATTTATTATAGTTCTGACGATAATAACAGTATAATATGGGTAATAATGCATGTTATATTGATAATATTGGGAGTAATTAGTATATTTATTATAGCTCTGACGATAATAACAGTATAATATGGGTAATAATGCATGTTATATTGATAACATTGGGAGTAATAAGTGTAATTATTGTAGTTTTAGCGATAATAACTGCATAATATGGGTAATAATGCATGTTATATTGATAATAATAAAAGTAATAAGTATAATTATTATAGTTCTAGCGATAATAACTGCATAATATGGGTAATGGTGCATGTTATATTGATAATAATAAAAGTAATAAGTATAATTATTGTAGTTCTGGCGATAATAACTGCATAATATGGGTAATAATGCATGTTATATTGATAATATTGGGAGTAATAAGTATATTTATTATAGTTCTGACGATAATAACATTACAATATGGGTAATGATGCATGTTATATTGATAATATTGGGAGTAATTAGTATATTTATTATAGTTCTGACGATAATAACAGTATAATATGGGTAATAATGCACGTTATATTGATAATATTGGGAGTAATTAGTATATTTATTATAGTTCTGACGATAATAACAGTATAATATGGGTAATAGCGCATGTTATATTGATAATATTGGGAGTAATAAGTATAATTATTATAGTTCTAGCGATAATAGCTGCATAATATGGGTAATAATGCATGTGATATTGATAATATTGGGAGTAATTAGTATATTTATTATAGTTCTGACGATAATAACATTACAATATGGGTAATGATGCATGTTATATTGATAATATTGGGAGTAATTAGTATATTTATTATAGTTCTGACGATAATAACAGTATAATATGGATAATAATGCATGTTATATTGATAATATTGGGATTAATAAGTATATTTATTATAGTTCTGACGATAATAACCGCATAATATGGGTAATAGTGCATGTTATATTGATAATAATAAAAGTAGTAAGTATAATTATTGTAGTTCTAGCGATAATAACTGCATAATATGGGTAATGGTGCATGTTATATTGATAATATTAGCAGTAATAAGTATATTTATTATAGTTCTGACGATAATAACAGTATAATATGGGTAATAATGCATGTTATATTGATAATATTGGGAGTAATTAGTATATTTATTATAGCTCTGACGATAATAACAGTATAATATGGGTAATAATGCATGTTATATTGATAACATTGGGAGTAATAAGTGTAATTATTGTAGTTTTAGCGATAATAGCTGCATAATATGGGTAATAATGCATGTTATATTGATAATAATAAAAGTAATAAGTATAATTATTATAGTTCTAGCGATAATAACTGCATAATATGGGTAATGGTGCATGTTATATTGATAATAATAAAAGTAATAAGTATAATTATTGTAGTTCTGGCGATAATAACTGCATAATATGGGTAATAATGCATGTTATATTGATAATATTGGGAGTAATAAGTATATTTATTATAGTTCTGACTATAATAACATTACAATATGGGTAATGATGCATGTTATATTGATAATATTGGGAGTAATAAGTATATTTATTATAGTTCTGACGATAATAACAGTATAATATGGGTAATAATGCATGTTATATTGATAATATTGGGAGTAATAAGTATAATTATTATAGTTCTAGCGATAATAGCTGCATAATAGGGGTAATAATGCATGTTGTACTGATAATAATATAAGTAATAAGTATAACTATTATAGTTCTAGCGATAATAACTGTATAATATGGGTAATAATGCATGAAATATTGATAATATTAGGAGTTATAAGTATAATTATTATAGTTCCAGCGAGAATAAGTGCATAATATGGGTAATAGTGCATGTTATATTGATAATAATAAAAGTAATAAGTATAATTATTGTAGTTCTAGCGATAATAACTGCATAATATGGGTAATAATGCATGTTATATTGATAATATTGGAAGTAGTAAGTAAATTTAATATAGTTCTGACGATAATAACAGTATAATATGGGTAATAATGCATGTTATATTGATAATATTGGGAGTAATAAGTATATTTATTATAGTTCTGACGATAGTAACATTATAATATGGGTAATGATGCATGTTATATTGATAATATTGGGAGTAATAAGTACAATTATTGTAGTTCTAGCGATAATAACTGCATAATATGTGTAGTAGTGCATGTTATAGTGATAATAATAAAAGTAGTAAGTATAATTATTGTAGTTCTAGCGATAAGAACTGCATAATATGGGTAATGGTGCATGTTATATTGATAATATTAGGAGTAATAAGTATATTTATTATAGTTCTGACGATAATAACAGTATAATATGGGTAATAATGCATGTTATATTGATAATATTGGGAGTAGTTAGTATATTTATTATAGTTCTGACGATAATAACAGTATAATATGGGTAATAATGCATGTTATATTGATAACATTGGGAGTAATAAGTGTAATTATTGTAGTTTTAGCGATAATAACTGCATAATATGGGTAATAATGCATGTTATATTGATAATAATAAAAGTAATAAGTATAATTATTATAGTTCTAGCGATAATAACTGCATAATATGGGTAATGGTGCATGTTATATTGATAATATTCGGAGTAATAAGTATAATTATTATAGTTCTAGCGATAATAGCTGCATAATAGGGGTAATAATGCATGTTATACTGATAATAATATAAGTAATAAGTATAACTATTATAGTTCTAGCGATAATAACTGCATAATATGGGTAATAATGCATGTTATGTTGATAATATTGGGAGTAATAAGTATATTTATTATAGTTCTGACGATAGTAACATTATAATATGGGTAATGATGCATGTTATACTGATAATATTGGGAGTAATAAGTATAATTATTGTAGTTCGAGCGATAATAACTGCATAATATGGGTAATAGTGCATGTTATATTGATAATAATAAAAGTAATAAGTATAATTATTGTAGTTCTAGCGATAATAACTGCATAATATGGGTAATAATGCATGTTATATTGATAATATTGGGAGTAATAAGTATATTTATTATAGTTCTGACGACAATAACATTACAATATGGGTAACGATGCATGTTATATTGATAATATTGGGAGTAATTAGTATATTTATTATAGTTCTGACGATAATAACAGTGTAATATGGATAAAAATGCATGTTATATTGATTATATTGGGATTAATAAGTATATTTATTATAGTTCTGACGATAATAACCGCATAATATGGGTAATAGTGCATGTTATATTGATAATAATAAAAGTAGTAAGTATAATTATTGTACTTCTAGCGATAATAACTGCATAATATGGGTAATAGTGCATGTTATATTGATAATATTAGGAGTAATAAGTATATTTATTATAGTTCTGACGATAATAACAGTATAATATGGGTAATAATGCATGTTATATTGGTAATATTGGGAGTAATTAGTATATTTATTATAGTTCTGACGATAATAACAGTATAATATGGATAATAATGCATGTTATATTGATAATATTGGGATTAATAAGTATATTTATTATAGTTCTGACGATAATAACCGCATAATATGGGTAATAGTGCATGTTATACTGATAATAATAAAAGTAGTAAGTATAATTATTGTAGTTCTAGCGATAATAACTGCATAATATGGGTAATGGTGCATGTTATATTGATAATATTAGCAGTAATAAGTATATTTATTATAGTTCTGACGATAATAACAGTATAATATGGGTAATAATGCATGTTATATTGATAATATTGGGAGTAATTAGTATATTTATTATAGCTCTGACGATAATAACAGTATAATATGGGTAATAATGCATGTTATATTGATAACATTGGGAGTAATAAGTGTAATTATTGTAGTTTTAGCGATAATAACTGCATAATATGGGTAATAATGCATGTTATATTGATAATAATAAAAGTAATAAGTATAATTATTATAGTTCTAGCGATAATAACTGCATAATATGGGTAATGGTGCATGTTATATTGATAATAATAAAAGTAATAAGTATAATTATTGTAGTTCTGGCGATAATAACTGCATAATATGGGTAATAATGCATGTTATATTGATAATATTGGGAGTAATAAGTGTAATTATTGTAGTTCTGACGATAGTAACATTATAATATGGGTAATGATGCATGTTATATTGATAATATTGGGAGTAATAAGTACAATTATTGTAGTTCTAGCGATAATAACTGCATAATATGTGTAGTAGTGCATGTTATAGTGATAATAATAAAAGTAGTAAGTATAATTATTGTAGTTCTAGCGATAATAACTGCATAATATGGGTAATGGTGCATGTTATATTGATAATATTAGGAGTAATAAGTATATTTATTATAGTTCTGACGATAATAACAGTATAATATGGGTAATAATGCATGTTATATTGATAATATTGGGAGTAATTAGTATATTTATTATAGTTCTGACGATAATAACAGTATAATATGGGTAATAATGCATGTTATATTGATAACATTGGGAGTAATAAGTGTAATTATTGTAGTTTTAGCGATAATAACTGCATAATATGGGTAATAATGCATGTTATATTGATAATAATAAAAGTAATAAGTATAATTATTATAGTTCTAGCGATAATAACTGCATAATATGGGTAATGGTGCATGTTATATTGATAATAATAAAAGTAATAAGTATAATTATTGTAGTTCTGGCGATAATAACTGCATAATATGGGTAATAATGCATGTTATATTGATAATATTGGGAGTAATAAGTATATTTATTATAGTTCTGACGATAATAACATTACAATATGGGTAATGATGCATGTTATATTGATAATATTGGGAGTAATTAGTATATTTATTATAGTTCTGACGATAATAACAGTATAATATGGGTAATAATGCACGTTATATTGATAATATTGGGAGTAATTAGTATATTTATTATAGTTCTGACGATAATAACAGTATAATATGGGTAATAGCGCATGTTATATTGATAATATTGGGAGTAATAAGTATAATTATTATAGTTCTAGCGATAATATCTGCATAATATGGGTAATAATGCATGTGATATTGATAATATTGGGAGTAATTAGTATATTTATTATAGTTCTGACGATAATAACATTACAATATGGGTAATGATGCATGTTATATTGATAATATTGGGAGTAATTAGTATATTTATTATAGTTCTGACGATAATAACAGTATAATATGGATAATAATGCATGTTATATTGATAATATTGGGATTAATAAGTATATTTATTATAGTTCTGACGATAATAACCGCATAATATGGGTAATAGTGCATGTTATATTGATAATAATAAAAGTAGTAAGTGTAATTATTGTAGTTCTAGCGATAATAACTGCATAATATGGGTAATGGTGCATGTTATATTGATAATATTAGCAGTAATAAGTATATTTATTATAGTTCTGACGATAATAACAGTATAATATGGGTAATGATGCATGTTATATTGATAATATTGGGAGTAATTAGTATATTTATTATAGTTCTGACGATAATAACAGTATAATATGGGTAATAATGCACGTTATATTGAAAATATTGGGAGTAATTAGTATATTTATTATAGTTCTGACGATAATAACAGTATAATATGGGTAATAGCGCATGTTATATTGATAATATTGGGAGTAATAAGTATAATTATTATAGTTCTAGCGATAATAGCTGCATAATATGGGTAATAATGCATGTGATATTGATAATATTGGGAGTAATTAGTATATTTATTATAGTTCTGACGATAATAACATTACAATATGGGTAATGATGCATGTTATATTGATAATATTGGGAGTAATTAGTATATTTATTATAGTTCTGACGATAATAACAGTATAATATGGATAATAATGCATGTTATGTTGATAATATTGGGATTAATAAGTATATTTATTATAGTTCTGACGATAATAACCGCATAATATGGGTAATAGTGCATGTTATATTGATAATAATAAAAGTAGTAAGTATAATTATTGTAGTTCTAGCGATAATAACTGCATAATATGGGTAATGGTGCATGTTATATTGATAATATTAGCAGTAATAAGTATATTTATTATAGTTCTGACGATAATAACAGTATAATATGGGTAATAATGCATGTTATATTGATAATATTGGGAGTAATTAGTATATTTATTATAGCTCTGACGATAATAACAGTATAATATGGGTAATAATGCATGTTATATTGATAACATTGGGAGTAATAAGTGTAATTATTGTAGTTTTAGCGATAATAGCTGCATAATATGGGTAATAATGCATGTTATATTGATAATAATAAAAGTAATAAGTATAATTATTATAGTTCTAGCGATAATAACTGCATAATATGGGTAATGGTGCATGTTATATTGATAATAATAAAAGTAATAAGTATAATTATTGTAGTTCTGGCGATAATAACTGCATAATATGGGTAATAATGCATGTTATATTGATAATATTGGGAGTAATAAGTATATTTATTATAGTTCTGACTATAATAACATTACAATATGGGTAATGATGCATGTTATATTGATAATATTGGGAGTAATAAGTATATTTATTATAGTTCTGACGATAATAACAGTATAATATGGGTAATAATGCATGTTATATTGATAATATTGGGAGTAATAAGTATAATTATTATAGTTCTAGCGATAATAGCTGCATAATAGGGGTAATAATGCATGTTGTACTGATAATAATATAAGTAATAAGTATAACTATTATAGTTCTAGCGATAATAACTGTATAATATGGGTAATAATGCATGAAATATTGATAATATTAGGAGTTATAAGTATAATTATTATAGTTCCAGCGAGAATAAGTGCATAATATGGGTAATAGTGCATGTTATATTGATAATAATAAAAGTAATAAGTATAATTATTGTAGTTCTAGCGATAATAACTGCATAATATGGGTAATAATGCATGTTATATTGATAATATTGGAAGTAGTAAGTAAATTTAATATAGTTCTGACGATAATAACAGTATAATATGGGTAATAATGCATGTTATATTGATAATATTGGGAGTAATAAGTATATTTATTATAGTTCTGACGATAGTAACATTATAATATGGGTAATGATGCATGTTATATTGATAATATTGGGAGTAATAAGTACAATTATTGTAGTTCTAGCGATAATAACTGCATAATATGTGTAGTAGTGCATGTTATAGTGATAATAATAAAAGTAGTAAGTATAATTATTGTAGTTCTAGCGATAAGAACTGCATAATATGGGTAATGGTGCATGTTATATTGATAATATTAGGAGTAATAAGTATATTTATTATAGTTCTGACGATAATAACAGTATAATATGGGTAATAATGCATGTTATATTGATAATATTGGGAGTAGTTAGTATATTTATTATAGTTCTGACGATAATAACAGTATAATATGGGTAATAATGCATGTTATATTGATAACATTGGGAGTAATAAGTGTAATTATTGTAGTTTTAGCGATAATAACTGCATAATATGGGTAATAATGCATGTTATATTGATAATAATAAAAGTAATAAGTATAATTATTATAGTTCTAGCGATAATAACTGCATAATATGGGTAATGGTGCATGTTATATTGATAATATTCGGAGTAATAAGTATAATTATTATAGTTCTAGCGATAATAGCTGCATAATAGGGGTAATAATGCATGTTATACTGATAATAATATAAGTAATAAGTATAACTATTATAGTTCTAGCGATAATAACTGCATAATATGGGTAATAATGCATGTTATGTTGATAATATTGGGAGTAATAAGTATATTTATTATAGTTCTGACGATAGTAACATTATAATATGGGTAATGATGCATGTTATACTGATAATATTGGGAGTAATAAGTATAATTATTGTAGTTCGAGCGATAATAACTGCATAATATGGGTAATAGTGCATGTTATATTGATAATAATAAAAGTAATAAGTATAATTATTGTAGTTCTAGCGATAATAACTGCATAATATGGGTAATAATGCATGTTATATTGATAATAATAAAAGTAATAAGTATAATTATAGTAGTTCTGGCGATAATAACTGCATAATATGGGTAATAATGCATGTTATATTGATAATATTGGGAGTAATAAGTGTAATTATTGTTGTTTTAGCGATAATAACTGCATAATATGGGTAATAATGCATGTTATATTGATAATAATAAAAGTAATTAGTATATTTATTATAGTTCTGACGATAATAACAGTATAATATGGATAATAATGCATGTTATATTGATAATATTGGGATTAATAAGTATATTTATTATAGTTCTGACGATAATAACCGCATAATATGGGTAATAATGCATGTTATATTGATAATAATAAAAGTAATAAGTATAATTATTATAGTTCTAGCGATAATAACTGCATAATATGGGTAATGGTGCATGTTATATTGATAATAATAAAAGTAATAAGTATAATTATAGTAGTTCTGGCGATAATAACTGCATAATATGGGTAATAATGCATGTTATATTGATAATATTGGGAGTAATAAGTGTAATTATTGTTGTTTTAGCGATAATAACTGCATAATATGGGTAATAATGCATGTTATATTGATAATAATAAAAGTAATTAGTATATTTATTATAGTTCTGACGATAATAACAGTATAATATGGATAATAATGCATGTTATATTGATAATATTGGGATTAATAAGTATATTTATTATAGTTCTGACGATAATAACCGCATAATATGGGTAATAGTGCATGTTATATTGATAATAATAAAAGTAGTAAGTATAATTATTGTAGTTCTAGCGATAATAACTGCATAATATGGGTAATGGTGCATGTTATATTGATAATATTAGCAGTAATAAGTATATTTATTATAGTTCTGACGATAATAACAGTATAATATGGGTAATAATGCATGTTATATTGATAATATTGGGAGTAATTAGTATATTTATTATAGCTCTGACGATAATAACAGTATAATATGGGTAATAATGCATGTTATATTGATAACATTGGGAGTAATAAGTGTAATTATTGTAGTTTTAGCGATAATAACTGCATAATATGGGTAATAATGCATGTTATATTGATAATAATAAAAGTAATAAGTATAATTATTATAGTTCTAGCGATAATAACTGCATAATATGGGTAATGGTGCATGTTATATTGATAATAATAAAAGTAATAAGTATAATTATTGTAGTTCTGGCGATAATAACTGCATAATATGGGTAATAATGCATGTTATATTGATAATATTGGGAGTAATAAGTGTAATTGTTGTAGTTTTAGCGATAATAACTGCATAATATGGGTAATAATGCATGTTATATTGATAATAATAAAAGTAATAAGTATAATTATTATAGTTCTAGCGATAATAACTGCATAATATGGGTAATGGTGCATGTTATATTGATAATATTAGGAGTAATAAGTATATTTATTATAGTTCTGACGATAATAACTGCATAATATGGGTAATAGTGCATGTTATAGTGATAATAATAAAAGTAGTAAGTATAATTATTGTAGTTCTAGCGATAATAACTGCATAATATGGGTAATAATGCATGTTATATTGATAATAATAAAAGTAATAAGTATAATTATTATAGTTCTAGCGATAATAACTGCATAATATGGGTAATGGTGCATGTTATATTGATAATAATAAAAGTAATAAGTATAATTATTGTAGTTCTAGCGATAATAACTGCATAATATGGGTAATAATGCATGTTATATTGATAATATTGGGAGTAATAAGTATATTTATTATAGTTCTGACGATAATAACATTACAATATGGGTAATGATGCATGTTATATTGATGATATTGGGAGTAATTAGTATATTTATTATAGTTCTGACGATAATAACAGTATAATATGGATAATAATGCATGTTATATTGATAATATTGGGATTAATAAGTATATTTATTATAGTTCTGACGATAATAACCGCATAATATGGGTAATAGTGCATGTTATATTGATAATAATAAAAGTAGTAAGTATAATTATTGTAGTTCTAGCGATAATAACTGCATAATATGGGTAATGGTGCATGTTATATTGATAATATTAGCAGTAATAAGTATATTTATTATAGTTCTGACGATAATAACAGTATAATATGGGTAATAATGCATGTTATATTGATAATATTGGGAGTAATTAGTATATTTATTATAGCTCTGACGATAATAACAGTATAATATGGGTAATAATGCATGTTATATTGATAACATTGGGAGTAATAAGTGTAATTATTGTAGTTTTAGCGATAATAACTGCATAATATGGGTAATAATGCATGTTATATTGATAATAATAAAAGTAATAAGTATAATTATTATAGTTCTAGCGATAATAACTGCATAATATGGGTAATGGTGCATGTTATATTGATAATAATAAAAGTAATAAGTATAATTATAGTAGTTCTGGCGATAATAACTGCATAATATGGGTAATAATGCATGTTATATTGATAATATTGGGAGTAATAAGTGTAATTATTGTTGTTTTAGCGATAATAACTGCATAATATGGGTAATAATGCATGTTATATTGATAATAATAAAAGTAATAAGTATAATTATTATAGTTCTAGCGATAATAACTGCATAATATGGGTAATGGTGCATGTTATATTGATAATAATAAAAGTAATAAGTATAATTATTGTAGTTCTAGCGATAATAACTGCATAATATGGGTAATAATGCATGTTATATTGATAATATTGGGAGTAATAAGTATATTTATTATAGTTCTGACGATAATAACATTACAATATGGGTAATGATGCATGTTATATTGATGATATTGGGAGTAATTAGTATATTTATTATAGTTCTGACGATAATAACAGTATAATATGGATAATAATGCATGTTATATTGATAATATTGGGATTAATAAGTATATTTATTATAGTTCTGACGATAATAACCGCATAATATGGGTAATAGTGCATGTTATATTGATAATAATAAAAGTAGTAAGTATAATTATTGTAGTTCTAGCGATAATAACTGCATAATATGGGTAATGGTGCATGTTATATTGATAATATTAGGAGTAATAAGTATATTTATTATAGTTCTGATGATAATAACAGTATAATATGGGTAATAATGCACGTTATATTGATAATATTGGGAGTAATTAGTATATTTATTATAGTTCTGACGATAATAACAGTATAATATGGGTAATAATGCATGTTATATTGATAACATTGGGAGCAATAAGTGTAATTATTGTAGTTTTAGCGATAATAACTGCATAATATGGGTAATAATGCATGTTATATTGATAATAATAAAAGTAATAAGTATAATTATTATAGTTCTAGCGATAATAACTGCATAATATGGGTAATGGTGCATGTTATATTGATAATAATAAAAGTAATAAGTATAATTATTGTAGTTCTAGCGATAATAACTGCATAATATGGGTAATAATGCATGTTATATTGATAATATTGGGAGTAATAAGTATATTTATTATAGTTCTGACGATAATAACATTACAATATGGGTAATGATGCATGTTATATTGATGATATTGGGAGTAATTAGTATATTTATTATAGTTCTGACGATAATAACAGTATAATATGGATAATAATGCATGTTATATTGATAATATTGGGATTAATAAGTATATTTATTATAGTTCTGACGATAATAACCGCATAATATGGGTAATAGTGCATGTTATATTGATAATAATAAAAGTAGTAAGTATAATTATTGTAGTTCTAGCGATAATAACTGCATAATATGGGTAATGGTGCATGTTATATTGATAATATTAGCAGTAATAAGTATATTTATTGTAGTTCTGACGATAATAACAGTATAATATGGGTAATAATGCATGTTATATTGATAATATTGGGAGTAATTAGTATATTTATTATAGCTCTGACGATAATAACAGTATAATATGGGTAATAATGCATGTTATATTGATAACATTGGGAGTAATAAGTGTAATTATTGTAGTTTTAGCGATAATAACTGCATAATATGGGTAATAATGCATGTTATATTGATAATAATAAAAGTAATAAGTATAATTATTATAGTTCTAGCGATAATAACTGCATAATATGGGTAATGGTGCATGTTATATTGATAATAATAAAAGTAATAAGTATAATTATAGTAGTTCTGGCGATAATAACTGCATAATATGGGTAATAATGCATGTTATATTGATAATATTGGGAGTAATAAGTGTAATTATTGTTGTTTTAGCGATAATAACTGCATAATATGGGTAATAATGCATGTTATATTGATAATAATAAAAGTAATAAGTATAATTATTATAGTTCTAGCGATAATAACTGCATAATATGGGTAATGGTGCATGTTATATTGATAATAATAAAAGTAATAAGTATAATTATTGTAGTTCTAGCGATAATAACTGCATAATATGGGTAATAATGCATGTTATATTGATAATATTGGGAGTAATAAGTATATTTATTATAGTTCTGACGATAATAACATTACAATATGGGTAATGATGCATGTTATATTGATGATATTGGGAGTAATTAGTATATTTATTATAGTTCTGACGATAATAACAGTATAATATGGATAATAATGCATGTTATATTGATAATATTGGGATTAATAAGTATATTTATTATAGTTCTGACGATAATAACCGCATAATATGGGTAATAGTGCATGTTATATTGATAATAATAAAAGTAGTAAGTATAATTATTGTAGTTCTAGCGATAATAACTGCATAATATGGGTAATGGTGCATGTTATATTGATAATATTAGGAGTAATAAGTATATTTATTATAGTTCTGACGATAATAACAGTATAATATGGGTAATAATGCATGTTATATTGATAACATTGGGAGCAATAAGTGTAATTATTGTAGTTTTAGCGATAATAACTGCATAATATGGGTAATAACGCATGTTATAATGATAATAATAAAAGTAATAAGTATAATTATTATAGTTCTAGCGATAATACCTGCATAATATGGGTAATGGTGCATGTTATATTGATAATAATAAAAGTAATAAGTATAATTATTGTAGTTCTAGCGATAATAACTGCATAATATGGGTAATAATGCATGTTATATTGATAATATTGGGAGTAATAAGTATAATTATTATAGTTCTAGCGATAATAGCTGCATAATATGGGTAATAATGCATGTGATATTGATAATATTGGGAGTAATTAGTATATTTATTATAGTTCTGACGATAATAACATTACAATATGGGTAATGATGCATGTTATATTGATAATATTGGGAGTAATTAGTATATTTATTATAGTTCTGACGATAATAACAGTATAATATGGATAATAATGCATGTTATATTGATAATATTGGGATTAATAAGTATATTTATTATAGTTCTGACGATAATAACCGCATAATATGGGTAATAGTGCATGTTATATTGATAATAATAAAAGTAGTAAGTATAATTATTGTAGTTCTAGCGATAATAACTGCATAATATGGGTAATGGTGCTTGTTATATTGATAATATTTGCAGTAATAAGTATATTTATTATAGTTCTGACGATAATAACAGTATAATATGGGTAATAATGCATGTTATATTGATAATATTGGGAGTAATTAGTATATTTATTATAGCTCTGACGATAATAACAGTATAATATGGGTAATAATGCATGTTATATTAATAACATTGGGAGTAATAAGTGTAATTATTGTAGTTTTAGCGATAATAGCTGCATAATATGGGTAATAATGCATGTTATATTGATAATAATAAAAGTAATAAGTATAATTATTATAGTTCTAGCGATAATAACTGCATAATATGGGTAATGGTGCATGTTATATTGATAATAATAAAAGTAATAAGTATAATTATTGTAGTTCTGGCGATAATAACTGCATAATATGGGTAATAATGCATGTTATATTGATAATATTGGGAGTAATAAGTATATTTATTATAGTTCTGACGATAATAACATTACAATATGGGTAATGATGCATGTTATATTGATAATATTGGGAGTAATTAGTATATTTATTATAGTTCTGACGATAATAACAGTATAATATGGGTAATAATGCACGTTATATTGATAATATTGGGAGTAATTAGTATATTTATTATAGTTCTGACGATAATAACAGTATAATATGGGTAATAGCGCATGTTATATTGATAATATTGGGAGTAATAAGTATAATTATTATAGTTCTAGCGATAATAGCTGCATAATATGGGTAATAATGCATGTGATATTGATAATATTGGGAGTAATTAGTATATTTATTATAGTTCTGACGATAATAACATTACAATATGGGTAATGATGCATGTTATATTGATAATATTGGGAGTAATTAGTATATTTATTATAGTTCTGACGATAATAACAGTATAATATGGATAATAATGCATGTTATATTGATAATATTGGGATTAATAAGTATATTTATTATAGTTCTGACGATAATAACCGCATAATATGGGTAATAGTGCATGTTATATTGATAATAATAAAAGTAGTAAGTATAATTATTGTAGTTCTAGCGATAATAACTGCATAATATGGGTAATGGTGCATGTTATATTGATAATATTAGCAGTAATAAGTATATTTATTATAGTTCTGACGATAATAACAGTATAATATGGGTAATGATGCATGTTATATTGATAATATTGGGAGTAATTAGTATATTTATTATAGTTCTGACGATAATAACAGTATAATATGGGTAATAATGCACGTTATATTGAAAATATTGGGAGTAATTAGTATATTTATTATAGTTCTGACGCTAATAACAGTATAATATGGGTAATAGCGCATGTTATATTGATAATATTGGGAGTAATAAGTATAATTATTATAGTTCTAGCGATAATAGCTGCATAATATGGGTAATAATGCATGTGATATTGATAATATTGGGAGTAATTAGTATATTTATTATAGTTCTGACGATAATAACATTACAATATGGGTAATGATGCATGTTATATTGATAATATTGGGAGTAATTAGTATATTTATTATAGTTCTGACGATAATAACAGTATAATATGGATAATAATGCATGTTATATTGATAATATTGGGATTAATAAGTATATTTATTATAGTTCTGACGATAATAACCGCATAATATGGGTAATAGTGCATGTTATATTGATAATAATAAAAGTAGTAAGTATAATTATTGTAGTTCTAGCGATAATAACTGCATAATATGGGTAATGGTGCATGTTATATTGATAATATTAGCAGTAATAAGTATATTTATTATAGTTCTGACGATAATAACAGTATAATATGGGTAATAATGCATGTTATATTGATAATATTGGGAGTAATTAGTATATTTATTATAGCTCTGACGATAATAACAGTATAATATGGGTAATAATGCATGTTATATTGATAACATTGGGAGTAATAAGTGTAATTATTGTAGTTTTAGCGATAATAGCTGCATAATATGGGTAATAATGCATGTTATATTGATAATAATAAAAGTAATAAGTATAATTATTATAGTTCTAGCGATAATAACTGCATAATATGGGTAATGGTGCATGTTATATTGATAATAATAAAAGTAATAAGTATAATTATTGTAGTTCTGGCGATAATAACTGCATAATATGGGTAATAATGCATGTTATATTGATAATATTGGGAGTAATAAGTATATTTATTATAGTTCTGACTATAATAACATTACAATATGGGTAATGATGCATGTTATATTGATAATATTGGGAGTAATAAGTATATTTATTATAGTTCTGACGATAATAACAGTATAATATGGGTAATAATGCATGTTATATTGATAATATTGGGAGTAATAAGTATAATTATTATAGTTCTAGCGATAATAGCTGCATAATAGGGGTAATAATGCATGTTGTACTGATAATAATATAAGTAATAAGTATAACTATTATAGTTCTAGCGATAATAACTGTATAATATGGGTAATAATGCATGAAATATTGATAATATTAGGAGTTATAAGTATAATTATTATAGTTCCAGCGAGAATAAGTGCATAATATGGGTAATAGTGCATGTTATATTGATAATAATAAAAGTAATAAGTATAATTATTGTAGTTCTAGCGATAATAACTGCATAATATGGGTAATAATGCATGTTATATTGATAATATTGGAAGTAGTAAGTAAATTTAATATAGTTCTGACGATAATAACAGTATAATATGGGTAATAATGCATGTTATATTGATAATATTGGGAGTAATAAGTATATTTATTATAGTTCTGACGATAGTAACATTATAATATGGGTAATGATGCATGTTATATTGATAATATTGGGAGTAATAAGTACAATTATTGTAGTTCTAGCGATAATAACTGCATAATATGTGTAGTAGTGCATGTTATAGTGATAATAATAAAAGTAGTAAGTATAATTATTGTAGTTCTAGCGATAAGAACTGCATAATATGGGTAATGGTGCATGTTATATTGATAATATTAGGAGTAATAAGTATATTTATTATAGTTCTGACGATAATAACAGTATAATATGGGTAATAATGCATGTTATATTGATAATATTGGGAGTAGTTAGTATATTTATTATAGTTCTGACGATAATAACAGTATAATATGGGTAATAATGCATGTTATATTGATAACATTGGGAGTAATAAGTGTAATTATTGTAGTTTTAGCGATAATAACTGCATAATATGGGTAATAATGCATGTTATATTGATAATAATAAAAGTAATAAGTATAATTATTATAGTTCTAGCGATAATAACTGCATAATATGGGTAATGGTGCATGTTATATTGATAATATTCGGAGTAATAAGTATAATTATTATAGTTCTAGCGATAATAGCTGCATAATAGGGGTAATAATGCATGTTATACTGATAATAATATAAGTAATAAGTATAACTATTATAGTTCTAGCGATAATAACTGCATAATATGGGTAATAATGCATGTTATGTTGATAATATTGGGAGTAATAAGTATATTTATTATAGTTCTGACGATAGTAACATTATAATATGGGTAATGATGCATGTTATACTGATAATATTGGGAGTAATAAGTATAATTATTGTAGTTCGAGCGATAATAACTGCATAATATGGGTAATAGTGCATGTTATATTGATAATAATAAAAGTAATAAGTATAATTATTGTAGTTCTAGCGATAATAACTGCATAATATGGGTAATAATGCATGTTATATTGATAATATTGGGAGTAATAAGTATATTTATTATAGTTCTGACGACAATAACATTACAATATGGGTAACGATGCATGTTATATTGATAATATTGGGAGTAATTAGTATATTTATTATAGTTCTGACGATAATAACAGTGTAATATGGATAATAATGCATGTTATATTGATTATATTGGGATTAATAAGTATATTTATTATAGTTCTGACGATAATAACCGCATAATATGGGTAATAGTGCATGTTATATTGATAATAATAAAAGTAGTAAGTATAATTATTGTACTTCTAGCGATAATAACTGCATAATATGGGTAATAGTGCATGTTATATTGATAATATTAGGAGTAATAAGTATATTTATTATAGTTCTGACGATAATAACAGTATAATATGGGTAATAATGCATGTTATATTGGTAATATTGGGAGTAATTAGTATATTTATTATAGTTCTGACGATAATAACAGTATAATATGGATAATAATGCATGTTATATTGATAATATTGGGATTAATAAGTATATTTATTATAGTTCTGACGATAATAACCGCATAATATGGGTAATAGTGCATGTTATACTGATAATAATAAAAGTAGTAAGTATAATTATTGTAGTTCTAGCGATAATAACTGCATAATATGGGTAATGGTGCATGTTATATTGATAATATTAGCAGTAATAAGTATATTTATTATAGTTCTGACGATAATAACAGTATAATATGGGTAATAATGCATGTTATATTGATAATATTGGGAGTAATTAGTATATTTATTATAGCTCTGACGATAATAACAGTATAATATGGGTAATAATGCATGTTATATTGATAACATTGGGAGCAATAAGTGTAATTATTGTAGTTTTAGCGATAATAACTGCATAATATGGGTAATAATGCATGTTATATTGATAATAATAAAAGTAATAAGTATAATTATTATAGTTCTAGCGATAATAACTGCATAATATGGGTAATGGTGCATGTTATATTGATAATAATAAAAGTAATAAGTATAATTATTGTAGTTCTGGCGATAATAACTGCATAATATGGGTAATAATGCATGTTATATTGATAATATTGGGAGTAATAAGTATAATTATTATAGTTCTAGCGATAATAGCTGCATAATATGGGTAATAATGCATGTGATATTGATAATATTGGGAGTAATTAGTATATTTATTATAGTTCTGACGATAATAACATTACAATATGGGTAATGATGCATGTTATATTGATAATATTGGGAGTAATTAGTATATTTATTATAGTTCTGACGATAATAACAGTATAATATGGATAATAATGCATGTTATATTGATAATATTGGGATTAATAAGTATATTTATTATAGTTCTGACGATAATAACCGCATAATATGGGTAATAGTGCATGTTATATTGATAATAATAAAAGTAGTAAGTATAATTATTGTAGTTCTAGCGATAATAACTGCATAATATGGGTAATGGTGCTTGTTATATTGATAATATTTGCAGTAATAAGTATATTTATTATAGTTCTGACGATAATAACAGTATAATATGGGTAATAATGCATGTTATATTGATAATATTGGGAGTAATTAGTATATTTATTATAGCTCTGACGATAATAACAGTATAATATGGGTAATAATGCATGTTATATTGATAACATTGGGAGTAATAAGTGTAATTATTGTAGTTTTAGCGATAATAGCTGCATAATATGGGTAATAATGCATGTTATATTGATAATAATAAAAGTAATAAGTATAATTATTATAGTTCTAGCGATAATAACTGCATAATATGGGTAATGGTGCATGTTATATTGATAATAATAAAAGTAATAAGTATAATTATTGTAGTTCTGGCGATAATAACTGCATAATATGGGTAATAATGCATGTTATATTGATAATATTGGGAGTAATAAGTATATTTATTATAGTTCTGACGATAATAACATTACAATATGGGTAATGATGCATGTTATATTGATAATATTGGGAGTAATTAGTATATTTATTATAGTTCTGACGATAATAACAGTATAATATGGGTAATAATGCACGTTATATTGATAATATTGGGAGTAATTAGTATATTTATTATAGTTCTGACGATAATAACAGTATAATATGGGTAATAGCGCATGTTATATTGATAATATTGGGAGTAATAAGTATAATTATTATAGTTCTAGCGATAATAGCTGCATAATATGGGTAATAATGCATGTGATATTGATAATATTGGGAGTAATTAGTATATTTATTATAGTTCTGACGATAATAACATTACAATATGGGTAATGATGCATGTTATATTGATAATATTGGGAGTAATTAGTATATTTATTATAGTTCTGACGATAATAACAGTATAATATGGATAATAATGCATGTTATATTGATAATATTGGGATTAATAAGTATATTTATTATAGTTCTGACGATAATAACCGCATAATATGGGTAATAGTGCATGTTATATTGATAATAATAAAAGTAGTAAGTATAATTATTGTAGTTCTAGCGATAATAACTGCATAATATGGGTAATGGTGCATGTTATATTGATAATATTAGCAGTAATAAGTATATTTATTATAGTTCTGACGATAATAACAGTATAATATGGGTAATGATGCATGTTATATTGATAATATTGGGAGTAATTAGTATATTTATTATAGTTCTGACGATAATAACAGTATAATATGGGTAATAATGCACGTTATATTGAAAATATTGGGAGTAATTAGTATATTTATTATAGTTCTGACGATAATAACAGTATAATATGGGTAATAGCGCATGTTATATTGATAATATTGGGAGTAATAAGTATAATTATTATAGTTCTAGCGATAATAGCTGCATAATATGGGTAATAATGCATGTGATATTGATAATATTGGGAGTAATTAGTATATTTATTATAGTTCTGACGATAATAACATTACAATATGGGTAATGATGCATGTTATATTGATAATATTGGGAGTAATTAGTATATTTATTATAGTTCTGACGATAATAACAGTATAATATGGATAATAATGCATGTTATATTGATAATATTGGGATTAATAAGTATATTTATTATAGTTCTGACGATAATAACCGCATAATATGGGTAATAGTGCATGTTATATTGATAATAATAAAAGTAGTAAGTATAATTATTGTAGTTCTAGCGATAATAACTGCATAATATGGGTAATGGTGCATGTTATATTGATAATATTAGCAGTAATAAGTATATTTATTATAGTTCTGACGATAATAACAGTATAATATGGGTAATAATGCATGTTATATTGATAATATTGGGAGTAATTAGTATATTTATTATAGCTCTGACGATAATAACAGTATAATATGGGTAATAATGCATGTTATATTGATAACATTGGGAGTAATAAGTGTAATTATTGTAGTTTTAGCGATAATAGCTGCATAATATGGGTAATAATGCATGTTATATTGATAATAATAAAAGTAATAAGTATAATTATTATAGTTCTAGCGATAATAACTGCATAATATGGGTAATGGTGCATGTTATATTGATAATAATAAAAGTAATAAGTATAATTATTGTAGTTCTGGCGATAATAACTGCATAATATGGGTAATAATGCATGTTATATTGATAATATTGGGAGTAATAAGTATATTTATTATAGTTCTGACTATAATAACATTACAATATGGGTAATGATGCATGTTATATTGATAATATTGGGAGTAATAAGTATATTTATTATAGTTCTGACGATAATAACAGTATAATATGGGTAATAATGCATGTTATATTGATAATATTGGGAGTAATAAGTATAATTATTATAGTTCTAGCGATAATAGCTGCATAATAGGGGTAATAATGCATGTTGTACTGATAATAATATAAGTAATAAGTATAACTATTATAGTTCTAGCGATAATAACTGTATAATATGGGTAATAATGCATGAAATATTGATAATATTAGGAGTTATAAGTATAATTATTATAGTTCCAGCGAGAATAAGTGCATAATATGGGTAATAGTGCATGTTATATTGATAATAATAAAAGTAATAAGTATAATTATTGTAGTTCTAGCGATAATAACTGCATAATATGGGTAATAATGCATGTTATATTGATAATATTGGAAGTAGTAAGTAAATTTAATATAGTTCTGACGATAATAACAGTATAATATGGGTAATAATGCATGTTATATTGATAATATTGGGAGTAATAAGTATATTTATTATAGTTCTGACGATAGTAACATTATAATATGGGTAATGATGCATGTTATACTGATAATATTGGGAGTAATAAGTATAATTATTGTAGTTCGAGCGATAATAACTGCATAATATGGGTAATAGTGCATGTTATATTGATAATAATAAAAGTAATAAGTATAATTATTGTAGTTCTAGCGATAATAACTGCATAATATGGGTAATAATGCATGTTATATTGATAATATTGGGAGTAGTAAGTAAATTTAATATAGTTCTGACGATAATAACAGTATAATATGGGTAATAATGCATGTTATATTGATAATATTGGGAGTAATAAGTATATTTATTATAGTTCTGACGATAGTAACATTATAATATGGGTAATGATGCATGTTATATTGATAATATTGGGAGTAATAAGTACAATTATTGTAGTTCTAGCGATAATAACTGCATAATATGTGTAGTAGTGCATGTTATAGTGATAATAATAAAAGTAGTAAGTATAATTATTGTAGTTCTAGCGATAAGAACTGCATAATATGGGTAATGGTGCATGTTATATTGATAATATTAGGAGTAATAAGTATATTTATTATAGTTCTGACGATAATAACAGTATAATATGGGTAATAATGCATGTTATATTGATAATATTGGGAGTAGTTAGTATATTTATTATAGTTCTGACGATAATAACAGTATAATATGGGTAATAATGCATGTTATATTGATAACATTGGGAGTAATAAGTGTAATTATTGTAGTTTTAGCGATAATAACTGCATAATATGGGTAATAATGCATGTTATATTGATAATAATAAAAGTAATAAGTATAATTATTATAGTTCTAGCGATAATAACTGCATAATATGGGTAATGGTGCATGTTATATTGATAATATTCGGAGTAATAAGTATAATTATTATAGTTCTAGCGATAATAGCTGCATAATAGGGGTAATAATGCATGTTATACTGATAATAATATAAGTAATAAGTATAACTATTATAGTTCTAGCGATAATAACTGCATAATATGGGTAATAATGCATGTTATGTTGATAATATTGGGAGTAATAAGTATATTTATTATAGTTCTGACGATAGTAACATTATAATATGGGTAATGATGCATGTTATACTGATAATATTGGGAGTAATAAGTATAATTATTGTAGTTCGAGCGATAATAACTGCATAATATGGGTAATAGTGCATGTTATATTGATAATAATAAAAGTAATAAGTATAATTATTGTAGTTCTAGCGATAATAACTGCATAATATGGGTAATAATGCATGTTATATTGATAATATTGGGAGTAATAAGTATATTTATTATAGTTCTGACGACAATAACATTACAATATGGGTAACGATGCATGTTATATTGATAATATTGGGAGTAATTAGTATATTTATTATAGTTCTGACGATAATAACAGTGTAATATGGATAATAATGCATGTTATATTGATTATATTGGGATTAATAAGTATATTTATTATAGTTCTGACGATAATAACCGCATAATATGGGTAATAGTGCATGTTATATTGATAATAATAAAAGTAGTAAGTATAATTATTGTACTTCTAGCGATAATAACTGCATAATATGGGTAATAGTGCATGTTATATTGATAATATTAGGAGTAATAAGTATATTTATTATAGTTCTGACGATAATAACAGTATAATATGGGTAATAATGCATGTTATATTGGTAATATTGGGAGTAATTAGTATATTTATTATAGTTCTGACGATAATAACAGTATAATATGGATAATAATGCATGTTATATTGATAATATTGGGATTAATAAGTATATTTATTATAGTTCTGACGATAATAACCGCATAATATGGGTAATAGTGCATGTTATACTGATAATAATAAAAGTAGTAAGTATAATTATTGTAGTTCTAGCGATAATAACTGCATAATATGGGTAATGGTGCATGTTATATTGATAATATTAGCAGTAATAAGTATATTTATTATAGTTCTGACGATAATAACAGTATAATATGGGTAATAATGCATGTTATATTGATAATATTGGGAGTAATTAGTATATTTATTATAGCTCTGACGATAATAACAGTATAATATGGGTAATAATGCATGTTATATTGATAACATTGGGAGCAATAAGTGTAATTATTGTAGTTTTAGCGATAATAACTGCATAATATGGGTAATAATGCATGTTATATTGATAATAATAAAAGTAATAAGTATAATTATTATAGTTCTAGCGATAATAACTGCATAATATGGGTAATGGTGCATGTTATATTGATAATAATAAAAGTAATAAGTATAATTATTGTAGTTCTGGCGATAATAACTGCATAATATGGGTAATAATGCATGTTATATTGATAATATTGGGAGTAATAAGTATAATTATTATAGTTCTAGCGATAATAGCTGCATAATATGGGTAATAATGCATGTGATATTGATAATATTGGGAGTAATTAGTATATTTATTATAGTTCTGACGATAATAACATTACAATATGGGTAATGATGCATGTTATATTGATAATATTGGGAGTAATTAGTATATTTATTATAGTTCTGACGATAATAACAGTATAATATGGATAATAATGCATGTTATATTGATAATATTGGGATTAATAAGTATATTTATTATAGTTCTGACGATAATAACCGCATAATATGGGTAATAGTGCATGTTATATTGATAATAATAAAAGTAGTAAGTATAATTATTGTAGTTCTAGCGATAATAACTGCATAATATGGGTAATGGTGCTTGTTATATTGATAATATTTGCAGTAATAAGTATATTTATTATAGTTCTGACGATAATAACAGTATAATATGGGTAATAATGCATGTTATATTGATAATATTGGGAGTAATTAGTATATTTATTATAGCTCTGACGATAATAACAGTATAATATGGGTAATAATGCATGTTATATTGATAACATTGGGAGTAATAAGTGTAATTATTGTAGTTTTAGCGATAATAGCTGCATAATATGGGTAATAATGCATGTTATATTGATAATAATAAAAGTAATAAGTATAATTATTATAGTTCTAGCGATAATAACTGCATAATATGGGTAATGGTGCATGTTATATTGATAATAATAAAAGTAATAAGTATAATTATTGTAGTTCTGGCGATAATAACTGCATAATATGGGTAATAATGCATGTTATATTGATAATATTGGGAGTAATAAGTATATTTATTATAGTTCTGACGATAATAACATTACAATATGGGTAATGATGCATGTTATATTGATAATATTGGGAGTAATTAGTATATTTATTATAGTTCTGACGATAATAACAGTATAATATGGGTAATAATGCACGTTATATTGATAATATTGGGAGTAATTAGTATATTTATTATAGTTCTGACGATAATAACAGTATAATATGGGTAATAGCGCATGTTATATTGATAATATTGGGAGTAATAAGTATAATTATTATAGTTCTAGCGATAATAGCTGCATAATATGGGTAATAATGCATGTGATATTGATAATATTGGGAGTAATTAGTATATTTATTATAGTTCTGACGATAATAACATTACAATATGGGTAATGATGCATGTTATATTGATAATATTGGGAGTAATTAGTATATTTATTATAGTTCTGACGATAATAACAGTATAATATGGATAATAATGCATGTTATATTGATAATATTGGGATTAATAAGTATATTTATTATAGTTCTGACGATAATAACCGCATAATATGGGTAATAGTGCATGTTATATTGATAATAATAAAAGTAGTAAGTATAATTATTGTAGTTCTAGCGATAATAACTGCATAATATGGGTAATGGTGCATGTTATATTGATAATATTAGCAGTAATAAGTATATTTATTATAGTTCTGACGATAATAACAGTATAATATGGGTAATGATGCATGTTATATTGATAATATTGGGAGTAATTAGTATATTTATTATAGTTCTGACGATAATAACAGTATAATATGGGTAATAATGCACGTTATATTGAAAATATTGGGAGTAATTAGTATATTTATTATAGTTCTGACGATAATAACAGTATAATATGGGTAATAGCGCATGTTATATTGATAATATTGGGAGTAATAAGTATAATTATTATAGTTCTAGCGATAATAGCTGCATAATATGGGTAATAATGCATGTGATATTGATAATATTGGGAGTAATTAGTATATTTATTATAGTTCTGACGATAATAACATTACAATATGGGTAATGATGCATGTTATATTGATAATATTGGGAGTAATTAGTATATTTATTATAGTTCTGACGATAATAACAGTATAATATGGATAATAATGCATGTTATATTGATAATATTGGGATTAATAAGTATATTTATTATAGTTCTGACGATAATAACCGCATAATATGGGTAATAGTGCATGTTATATTGATAATAATAAAAGTAGTAAGTATAATTATTGTAGTTCTAGCGATAATAACTGCATAATATGGGTAATGGTGCATGTTATATTGATAATATTAGCAGTAATAAGTATATTTATTATAGTTCTGACGATAATAACAGTATAATATGGGTAATAATGCATGTTATATTGATAATATTGGGAGTAATTAGTATATTTATTATAGCTCTGACGATAATAACAGTATAATATGGGTAATAATGCATGTTATATTGATAACATTGGGAGTAATAAGTGTAATTATTGTAGTTTTAGCGATAATAGCTGCATAATATGGGTAATAATGCATGTTATATTGATAATAATAAAAGTAATAAGTATAATTATTATAGTTCTAGCGATAATAACTGCATAATATGGGTAATGGTGCATGTTATATTGATAATAATAAAAGTAATAAGTATAATTATTGTAGTTCTGGCGATAATAACTGCATAATATGGGTAATAATGCATGTTATATTGATAATATTGGGAGTAATAAGTATATTTATTATAGTTCTGACTATAATAACATTACAATATGGGTAATGATGCATGTTATATTGATAATATTGGGAGTAATAAGTATATTTATTATAGTTCTGACGATAATAACAGTATAATATGGGTAATAATGCATGTTATATTGATAATATTGGGAGTAATAAGTATAATTATTATAGTTCTAGCGATAATAGCTGCATAATAGGGGTAATAATGCATGTTGTACTGATAATAATATAAGTAATAAGTATAACTATTATAGTTCTAGCGATAATAACTGTATAATATGGGTAATAATGCATGAAATATTGATAATATTAGGAGTTATAAGTATAATTATTATAGTTCCAGCGAGAATAAGTGCATAATATGGGTAATAGTGCATGTTATATTGATAATAATAAAAGTAATAAGTATAATTATTGTAGTTCTAGCGATAATAACTGCATAATATGGGTAATAATGCATGTTATATTGATAATATTGGAAGTAGTAAGTAAATTTAATATAGTTCTGACGATAATAACAGTATAATATGGGTAATAATGCATGTTATATTGATAATATTGGGAGTAATAAGTATATTTATTATAGTTCTGACGATAGTAACATTATAATATGGGTAATGATGCATGTTATACTGATAATATTGGGAGTAATAAGTATAATTATTGTAGTTCGAGCGATAATAACTGCATAATATGGGTAATAGTGCATGTTATATTGATAATAATAAAAGTAATAAGTATAATTATTGTAGTTCTAGCGATAATAACTGCATAATATGGGTAATAATGCATGTTATATTGATAATATTGGGAGTAATAAGTATATTTATTATAGTTCTGACGACAATAACATTACAATATGGGTAACGATGCATGTTATATTGATAATATTGGGAGTAATTAGTATATTTATTATAGTTCTGACGATAATAACAGTGTAATATGGATAATAATGCATGTTATATTGATTATATTGGGATTAATAAGTATATTTATTATAGTTCTGACGATAATAACCGCATAATATGGGTAATAGTGCATGTTATATTGATAATAATAAAAGTAGTAAGTATAATTATTGTACTTCTAGCGATAATAACTGCATAATATGGGTAATAGTGCATGTTATATTGATAATATTAGGAGTAATAAGTATATTTATTATAGTTCTGACGATAATAACAGTATAATATGGGTAATAATGCATGTTATATTGGTAATATTGGGAGTAATTAGTATATTTATTATAGTTCTGACGATAATAACAGTATAATATGGATAATAATGCATGTTATATTGATAATATTGGGATTAATAAGTATATTTATTATAGTTCTGACGATAATAACCGCATAATATGGGTAATAGTGCATGTTATACTGATAATAATAAAAGTAGTAAGTATAATTATTGTAGTTCTAGCGATAATAACTGCATAATATGGGTAATGGTGCATGTTATATTGATAATATTAGCAGTAATAAGTATATTTATTATAGTTCTGACGATAATAACAGTATAATATGGGTAATAATGCATGTTATATTGATAATATTGGGAGTAATTAGTATATTTATTATAGCTCTGACGATAATAACAGTATAATATGGGTAATAATGCATGTTATATTGATAACATTGGGAGTAATAAGTGTAATTATTGTAGTTTTAGCGATAATAACTGCATAATATGGGTAATAATGCATGTTATATTGATAATAATAAAAGTAATAAGTATAATTATTATAGTTCTAGCGATAATAACTGCATAATATGGGTAATGGTGCATGTTATATTGATAATAATAAAAGTAATAAGTATAATTATTGTAGTTCTGGCGATAATAACTGCATAATATGGGTAATAATGCATGTTATATTGATAATATTGGGAGTAATAAGTGTAATTATTGTAGTTCTGACGATAGTAACATTATAATATGGGTAATGATGCATGTTATATTGATAATATTGGGAGTAATAAGTACAATTATTGTAGTTCTAGCGATAATAACTGCATAATATGTGTAGTAGTGCATGTTATAGTGATAATAATAAAAGTAGTAAGTATAATTATTGTAGTTCTAGCGATAATAACTGCATAATATGGGTAATGGTGCATGTTATATTGATAATATTAGGAGTAATAAGTATATTTATTATAGTTCTGACGATAATAACAGTATAATATGGGTAATAATGCATGTTATATTGATAATATTGGGAGTAATTAGTATATTTATTATAGTTCTGACGATAATAACAGTATAATATGGGTAATAATGCATGTTATATTGATAACATTGGGAGTAATAAGTGTAATTATTGTAGTTTTAGCGATAATAACTGCATAATATGGGTAATAATGCATGTTATATTGATAATAATAAAAGTAATAAGTATAATTATTATAGTTCTAGCGATAATAACTGCATAATATGGGTAATGGTGCATGTTATATTGATAATATTAGGAGTAATAAGTATATTTATTATAGTTCTGACGATAATAACAGTATAATATGGGTAATAATGCATGTTATATTGATAATATTGGGAGTAATTAGTATATTTATTATAGTTCTGACGATAATAACAGTATAATATGGGTAATAATGCATGTTATATTGATAACATTTGGAGTAATAAGTATAATTATTATAGTTCTAGCGATAATAGCTGCATAATAGGGGTAATAATGCATGTTATACTGATAATAATATAAGTAATAAGTATAACTATTATAGTTCTAGCGATAATAACTGCATAATATGGGTAATAATGCATGTTATGTTGATAATATTGGGAGTAATAAGTATATTTATTATAGTTCTGACGATAGTAACATTATAATATGGGTAATGATGCATGTTATACTGATAATATTGGGAGTAATAAGTATAATTATTGTAGTTCTAGCGATAATAACTGCATAATATGGGTAATAGTGCATGTTATAGTGATAATAATAAAAGTAGTAAGTATAATTATTATAGTTCGAGCGATAATAACTGCATAATATGGGTAATAGTGCATGTTATATTGATAATAATAAAAGTAATAAGTATAATTATTGTAGTTCTAGCGATAATAACTGCATAATATGGGTAATAATGCATGTTATATTGATAATATTGGGAGTAATAAGTATATTTATTATAGTTCTGACGACAATAACATTACAATATGGGTAACGATGCATGTTATATTGATAATATTGGGAGTAATTAGTATATTTATTATAGTTCTGACGATAATAACAGTATAATATGGATAATAATGCATGTTATATTGATAATATTGGGATTAATAAGTATATTTATTATAGTTCTGACGATAATAACCGCATAATATGGGTAATAGTGCATGTTATATTGATAATAATAAAAGTAGTAAGTATAATTATTGTACTTCTAGCGATAATAACTGCATAATATGTGTAATGGTGCATGTTATATTGATAATATTAGGAGTAATAAGTATATTTATTATAGTTCTGACGATAATAACAGTATAATATGGGTAATAATGCATGTTATATTGATAATATTGGGAGTAATAAGTATATTTATTATAGTTCTGACGATAATAACAGTACAATATGGGGAATATTGTATGTTATATTGATAATATTGGGAGTAATAAGTATAATTATTATAGTTCTAGCGATAATAACTGCATAATAGGAGTAATAATGCATGTTATACTGATAATAATATAAGTAATAAGTATAACTATTATAGTTCTAGCGCTAATAACTGTATAATACGGGTAATAATGCATGTTATATTGATAATATTGGGAGTAATAAGTATAATTATTGTAGTTTTAGCGATAATAACTGCATAATATGGGTAATAATGCATGTTATATTGATAATATTGGGAGTAATAAGTATATTTATTATAGTTCTGACGATAATAACAGTATAATATGGGTAATGAGGCATGCTATATTCATAATATTGGGAGTAATAAGTATAATTATTGTAGTTCTAGCGATAATAACTGCATAATATGGGTAATAATGCATGTTATATTGATAATATTGGGAGTAATAAGTATATTTATTATAGTTCTGACGATAATAACAGTATAATATGGGTAATAATGCATGTTATATTGATAACATTTGGAGTAATAAGTGTAATTATTGTAGTTTTAGCGATAATAACTGCATAATATGGGTAATAATGCATGTTATATTGATAATAATAAAAGTAATAAGTATAATTATTATAGTTCTAGCGATAATAACTGCATAATATGGGTAATGGTGCATGTTATATTGATAACATTAGGAGTAATAAGTATATTTATTATAGTTCTGACGATAATAACTGCATAATATGGGTAATAATGCATGTTATATTGATAATATTGGGAGTAATAAGTATATTTATTATAGTTCTGACGATAATAACAGTACAATATGGGGAATATTGTATGTTATATTGATAATATTGGGAGTAATAAGTATAATTATTATAGTTCTAGCGATAATAACTGCATAATAGGAGTAATAATGCATGTTATACTGATAATAATATAAGTAATAAGTATAACTATTATAGTTCTAGCGCTAATAACTGCATAATACGGGTAATAATGCATGTTATATTGATAATATTGGGAGTAATAAGTATAATTATTGTAGTTCTAGCGATTATAACTGCATAATATGGGTAATGATGCATGTTATATTGATAATAATAAAAGTAATAAGTATAATTATTATAGTTCTAGCGATAACAACTGCATAATATGGGTAATAATGCATGTTATATTAATAATATTGGGAGTAATAAGTATATTTATTATAGTTCTGACGATAATAACAGTATAATATGGGTAATAATGCACGTTATATTGATAATATTGGGAGTAATTAGTATATTTATTATAGTTCTGACGATAATAACAGTATAATATGGGTAATAATGCATGTTATATTGATAACATTAGGAGTAATAAGTGTAATTATTGTAGTTTTAGCGATAATAACTGCATAATATGGGTAATAATGCATGTTATATTGATAATATTGGGAGTAATGAGTATATTTATTATAGTTATGACGATAATAACAGTATAATATGGCTAATAATGCATGTTATATAGATAATATTGGGAGTAATAAGTATATTTATTATAGTTCTGACGATAATAACAGTATAATATGGGTAATAATGCATGTTATATTGATAATATTGGGAGTAATAAGTATAATTATTATAGTTCTAGCGATAATAGCTGCATAATAGGGGTAATAATGCATGTTGTACTGATAATAATATAAGTAATAAGTATAACTATTATAGTTCTAGCGATAATAACTGTATAATATGGGTAATAATGCATGAAATATTGATAATATTAGGAGTTATAAGTATAATTATTATAGTTCCAGCGAGAATAAGTGCATAATATGGGTAATAGTGCATGTTATATTGATAATAATAAAAGTAATAAGTATAATTATTGTAGTTCTAGCGATAATAACTGCATAATATGGGTAATAATGCATGTTATATTGATAATATTGGAAGTAGTAAGTAAATTTATTATAGTTCTGACGATAATAACAGTATAATATGGGTAATAATGCATGTTATATTGATAATATTCGGAGTAATAAGTATAATTATTATAGTTCTAGCGATAATAGCTGCATAATAGGGGTAATAATGCATGTTATACTGATAATAATATAAGTAATAAGTATAACTATTATAGTTCTAGCGATAATAACTGTATAATATGGGTAATAATGCATGAAATATTGATAATATTAGGAGTTATAAGTATAATTATTATAGTTCCAGCGATAATAAGTGCATAATATGGGTAATAGTGCATGTTATATTGATAATAATAAAAGTAGTAAGTATAATTATTGTAGTTCTAGCGATAATAACTGCATAATATGGGTAATAATGCATGTTATATTGATAATATTGGGAGTAATAAGTATATTTATTATAGTTCTGACGATAGTAACATTATAATATGGGTAATGATGCATGTTATATTGATAATATTGGGAGTAATAAGTACAATTATTGTAGTTCTAGCGATAATAACTGCCTAATATGTGTAGTAGTGCATGTTATAGTGATAATAATAAAAGTAGTAAGTATAATTATTGTAGTTCTAGCGATAATAACTGCATAATATGGGTAATGGTGCATGTTATATTGATAATATTAGGAGTAATAAGTATATTTATTATAGTTCTGACGATAATAACAGTATAATATGGGTAATAATGCATGTTATATTGATAATATTGGGAGTAATTAGTATATTTATTATAGTTCTGACGATAATAACAGTATAATATGGGTAATAATGCATGTTATATTGATAACATTGGGAGTAATAAGTGTAATTATTGTAGTTTTAGCGATAATAACTGCATAATATGGGTAATAATGCATGTTATATTGATAATAATAAAAGTAATAAGTATAATTATTATAGTTCTAGCGATAATAACTGCATAATATGGGTAATGGTGCATGTTATATTGATAATATTAGGAGTAATATGTATATTTATTATAGTTCTGACGATAATAACAGTATAATATGGGTAATAATGCATGTTATATTGATAATATTGGGAGTAATTAGTATATTTATTATAGTTCTGACGATAATAACAGTATAATATGGGTAATAATGCATGTTATATTGATAATATTCGGAGTAATAAGTATAATTATTATAGTTCTAGCGATAATAGCTGCATAATAGGGGTAATAATGCATGTTATACTGATAATAATATAAGTAATAAGTATAACTATTATAGTTCTAGCGATAATAACTGCATAATATGGGTAATAATGCATGTTATGTTGATAATATTGGGAGTAATAAGTATATTTATTATAGTTCTGACGATAGTAACATTATAATATGGGTAATGATGCATGTTATACTGATAATATTGGGAGTAATAAGTATAATTATTGTAGTTCTAGCGATAATAACTGCATAATATGGGTAGTAGTGCATGTTATAGTGATAATAATAAAAGTAGTAAGTATAATTATTATAGTTCGAGCGATAATAACTGCATAATATGGGTAATAGTGCATGTTATATTGATAATAATAAAAGTAATAAGTATAATTATTGTAGTTCTAGCGATAATAACTGCATAATATGGGTAATAATGCATGTTATATTGATAATATTGGGAGTAATAAGTATATTTATTATAGTTCTGACGACAATAACATTACAATATGGGTAACGATGCATGTTATGTTGATAATATTGGGAGTAATTAGTATATTTATTATAGTTCTGACGATAATAACAGTATAATATGGATAATAATGCATGTTATATTGATAATATTGGGATTAATAAGTATATTTATTATAGTTCTGACGATAATAACCGCATAATATGGGTAATAGTGCATGTTATATTGATAATAATAAAAGTAGTAAGTATAATTATTGTACTTCTAGCGATAATAACTGCATAATATGGGTAATGGTGCATGTTATATTGATAATATTAGGAGTAATAAGTATATTTATTATAGTTCTGACGATAATAACAGTATAATATGGGTAATAATGCATGTTATATTGATAATATTGGGAGTAATAAGTATATTTATTATAGTTCTGACGATAATAACATTACAATATGGGTAATGATGCATGTTATATTGATAATATTGGGAGTAATTAGTATATTTATTATAGTTCTGACGATAATAACAGTATAATATGGGTAATAATGCATGTTATATTGATAACATTGGGAGCAATAAGTGTAATTATTGTAGTTTTAGCGATAATAACTGCATAATATGGGTAATAATGCATGTTATATTGATAATAATAAAAGTAATAAGTATAATTATTATAGTTCTAGCGATAATAACTGCATAATATGGGTAATGGTGCATGTTATATTGATAATAATAAAAGTAATAAGTATAATTATTGTAGTTCTAGCGATAATAACTGCATAATATGGGTAATAATGCATGTTATATTGATAATATTGGGAGTAATAAGTATATTTATTATAGTTCTGACGATAATAACATTACAATATGGGTAATGATGCATGTTATATTGATAATATTGGGAGTAATTAGTATATTTATTATAGTTCTGACGATAATAACAGTATAATATGGATAATAATGCATGTTATATTGATAATATTGGGATTAATAAGTATATTTATTATAGTTCTGACGATAATAACCGCATAATATGGGTAATAGTGCATGTTATATTGATAATAATAAAAGTAGTAAGTATAATTATTGTAGTTCTAGCGATAATAACTGCATAATATGGGTAATGGTGCATGTTATATTGATAATATTAGGAGTAATAAGTATATTTATTATAGTTCTGATGATAATAACAGTATAATATGGGTAATAATGCACGTTATATTGATAATATTGGGAGTAATTAGTATATTTATTATAGTTCTGACGATAATAACAGTATAATATGGGTAATAATGCATGTTATATTGATAACATTGGGAGCAATAAGTGTAATTATTGTAGTTTTAGCGATAATAACTGCATAATATGGGTAATAATGCATGTTATATTGATAATAATAAAAGTAATAAGTATAATTATTATAGTTCTAGCGATAATAACTGCATAATATGGGTAATGGTGCATGTTATATTGATAATAATAAAAGTAATAAGTATAATTATTGTAGTTCTGGCGATAATAACTGCATAATATGGGTAATAATGCATGTTATATTGATAATATTGGGAGTAATAAGTATATTTATTATAGTTCTGACGATAATAACATTACAATATGGGTAATGATGCATGTTATATTGATAATATTGGGAGTAATTAGTATATTTATTATAGTTCTGACGATAATAACAGTATAATATGGATAATAATGCATGTTATATTGATAATATTGGGATTAATAAGTATATTTATTATAGTTCTGACGATAATAACCGCATAATATGGGTAATAGTGCATGTTATATTGATAATAATAAAAGTAGTAAGTATAATTATTGTAGTTCTAGCGATAATAACTGCATAATATGGGTAATGGTGCATGTTATATTGATAATATTAGGAGTAATAAGTATATTTATTATAGTTCTGATGATAATAACAGTATAATATGGGTAATAATGCACGTTATATTGATAATATTGGGAGTAATTAGTATATTTATTATAGTTCTGACGATAATAACAGTATAATATGGGTAATAATGCATGTTATATTGATAACATTGGGAGTAATAAGTGTAATTATTGTAGTTTTAGCGATAATAACTGCATAATATGGGTAATAATGCATGTTATATTGATAATAATAAAAGTAATAAGTATAATTATTATATTCTAGCGATAATAACTGCATAATATGGGTAATGGTGCATGTTATATTGATACTAATAAAAGTAATAAGTATAATTATTGTAGTTCTAGCGATAATAACTGCATAATATGGGTAACAATGCATGTTATATTGATAATATTGGGAGTAATAAGTATATTTATTATAGTTCTGACGATAATAACATTACAATATGGGTAATGATGCATGTTATATTGATAATATTGGGAGTAATTAGTATATTTATTATAGTTCTGACGATAATAACAGTATAATATGGATAATAATGCATGTTATATTGATAATATTGGGATTAATAAGTATATTTATTATAGTTCTGACGATAATAACCGCATAATATGGGTAATAGTGCATGTTATATTGATAATAATAAAAGTAGTAAGTATAATTATTGTAGTTCTAGCGATAATAACTGCATAATATGGGTAATGGTGCATGTTATATTGATAATATTAGGAGTAATAAGTATATTTATTATAGTTCTGACGATAATAACAGTATAATATGGGTAATAATGCATGTTATATTGATAATATTGGGAGCAATTAGTATATTTATTATAGTTCTGACGATAATAACAGTATAATATGGGTAATAATGCATGTTATATTGATAACATTGGGAGTAATAAGTGTAATTATTGTAGTTTTAGCGATAATAACTGCATAATATGGGTAATAATGCATGTTATATTGATAATAATAAAAGTAATAAGTATAATTATTATAGTTCTAGCGATAATAACTGCATAATATGGGTAATGGTGCATGTTATATTGATAATAATAAAAGTAATCAGTGTAATTATTGTAGTTCTAGCGATAATAACTGCATAATATGGGTAATAATGCATGTTATATTGATAATATTGGGAGTAATTAGTATATTTATTATAGTTCTGCCGATAATAACAGTATAATATGGATAATAATGCATGTTATATTGATAATATTGAGAGTAATAAGTATAATTATTGTAGTTCTAGCGATAATAACTGCATAATATGGGTAATAATGCATGTTATATTGATAATAATAAAAGTAATAAGTATAATTATTATAGTTCGAGCGATAATAACTGCATAATATGGCTAATAATGCATGTTATATTGATAATAATAAAAGTAATAAGTATAATTATTATAGTTCTAGCGATAATAGCTGCATAATAGGGGTAATAATGCATGTTATACTGATAATAATATAAGTAATAAGTATAACTATTATAGTTCTAGCGATAATAACTGCATAATATGTGTAATAATGCATGTTATAATGATAATAATAAAAGTAATAAGTATAATTATTGTAGTTCTAGCGATAATAACTGCATAATATGGGTAATAATGCATGTTATATTGATAATATTGGGAGTAATAAGTATATTTATTATAGTTCTGACGATAATAACAGTATAATATGGGTAATAATGCATGTTATATTGATAATATTGGGAGTAATGAGTATATTTATTATAGTTCTGACGATAATAACAGTATAATATGGGTAATAATGCATGTTATATTGATAATATTGGGAGTAATGAGTATATTTATTATAGTTCTGCCGATAATAACAGTATAATATGGATAATAATGCATGTTATATTGATAATATTGGGAGTAATAAGTATAATTATTGTAGTTCTAGCGATAATAACTGCATAATATGGGTAATAATGCATGTTATATTGATAATATTGGGAGTAATTAGTATATTTATTATAGTTCTGACGATAATAACAGTATAATATGGGTAATAATGCATGTTATATTGATAATATTTTGATTAATAAGTATGTTTATTATAGTTCTGACGATAGTAACTGCATAATATGGGTAATAGTGCATGTTATATTGATAACAATAAAAGTAGTAAGTATAATTATTGTAGTTCCAGCGATAAGAACTGCATAATATGGGTAATAATGCATGTTATATTGATAATATTGGGAGTAACAAGCATATTTATTATAGTTCTGACGATAATAACAGTATAATATGGGTAATAATGCATTTTATATTGATAATATTGGGAGTAATAAGTATAATTATTATAGTTCGAGCGATAATAACTGCATAATATGGGTAATAGTGCATGTTATATTGATAATAATAAAAGTAATAAGTATAATTATTGTAGTTCTAGCGATAATAACTGCATAATATGGGTAATGATGCATGTTATATTGATAATATTGGGAGTAATAAGTATATTTATTATAGTTCTGACAATAATAACAGTATAATATGGGTAATAATGCATGTTATATTGATAATATTGGGAGTAATAAGTACAATTATTGTAGTTCTAGCGATAATAACTGCATAATATGGGTAATAATGCGTGTTATAATGATAATAATAAAATTAATAAGTATAACTATTATAGTTCTAGCGATAATAACTGCATAATATGGGTAATAATGCATGTTATAATGATAATAATAAAAGTAATAAGTATAATTATTGTAGTTCTAGCGATAATAACTGCATAATATGGGTAATAATGCATGTTATATTGATAATATTGGGAGTAATAAGTATATTTATTATAGTTCTGACGATAATAACAGTATAATATGGGTAATAATGCATGTTATATTGATAATATTGGGAGTAATAGGTATAATTATTATAGTTCTAGCGATAATAGCTGCATAATAGGGGTAATAATGCATGTTACACTGATAATAATATAAGTAATAAGTATAACTATTATAGTTCTAGCGATAATAACTGCATAATATGGGTAATAATGCATGTTATAATGATAATAATAAAAGTAATAAGTATAATTATTGTAGTTCTAGCGATAATAACTGCATAATATGGGTAATAATGCATGTTATATTGATAATATTGGGAGTAATAAGTATAATTATTGTAGTTCTAGCGATAATAACTGCATAATATGGGTAATAATGCATGTTATATTGATAATAATAAAAGTAATAAGTATAATTATTATAGTTCGAGCGATAATAACTGCATAATATGGCTAATAATGCATGTTATATTGATAATAATAAAAGTAATAAGTATAATTATTATAGTTCTAGCGATAATAGCTGCATAATAGGGGTAATAATGCATGTTATACTGATAATAATATAAGTAATAAGTATAACTATTATAGTTCTAGCGATAATAACTGCATAATATGTGTAATAATGCATGTTATAATGATAATAATAAAAGTAATAAGTATAATTATTGTAGTTCTAGCGATAATAACTGCATAATATGGGTAATAATGCATGTTATATTGATAATATTGGGAGTAATAAGTATATTTATTATAGTTCTGACGATAATAACAGTATAATATGGGTAATAATGCATGTTATATTGATAATATTGGGAGTAATGAGTATATTTATTATAGTTCTGCCGATAATAACAGTATAATATGGATAATAATGCATGTTATATTGATAATATTGGGAGTAATAAGTATAATTATTGTAGTTCTAGCGATAATAACTGCATAATATGGGTAATAATGCATGTTATAATGATAATAATAAAAGTAATAAGTATAATTATTATAGTTCGAGCGATAATAACAGCATAATATGGCTAATAATGCATGTTATATTGATAATAATAAAAGTAATAAGTATAATTATTATAGTTCTAGCGATAATAGCTGCATAATAGGGGTAATGATGCATGTTATATTGATAATATTGGGAGTAATAAGTATATTTATTATAGTTCTGACAATAATAACAGTATAATATGGGTAATAATGCATGTTATATTGATAATATTGGGAGTAATAAGTATAATTATTGTAGTTCTAGCGATAATAACTGCATAATATGGGTAATAATGCGTGTTATAATGATAATAATAAAAGTAATAAGTATAACTATTATAGTTCTAGCGATAATAACTGCATAATATGGGTAATAATGCATGTTATATTGATAATATTGGGAGTAATAAGTATATTTATTATAGTTCTGACAATAATAACAGTATAATATGGGTAATAATGCATGTTATATTGATAATATTGGGAGTAATAAGTATAATTATTGTAGTTCTAGCGATAATAACTGCATAATATGGGTAATAATGCGTGTTATAATGATAATAATAAAAGTAATAAGTATAACTATTATAGTTCTAGCGATAATAACTGCATAATATGGGTAATAATGCATGTTATAATGATAATAATAAAAGTAATAAGTATAATTATTGTAGTTCTAGCGATAGTAACTGCATAATATGGGTAATAGTGCATGTTATATTGATAATAATAAAAGTAATAAGTATAATTATTGTAGTTCTAGCGATAATAACTGCATAATATGGGTAATAATGCATGTTATATTGATAATATTGGGAGTAATAAGTATATTTATTATAGTTCTGACGATAATAACAGTATAATATGGGTAATAATGCATGTTATATTGATAATATTGGGAGTAATAAGTATAATTATTATAGTTCTAGCGATAATAGCTGCATAATAGGGGTAATAATGCATGTTATACTGATAATAATATAAGTAATAAGTATAACTATTATAGTTCTAGCGATAATAACTGTATAATATGGGTAATAATGCATGAAATATTGATAATATTAGGAGTTATAAGTATAATTATTATAGTTCCAGCGATAATAAGTGCATAATATGGGTAATAGTGCATGTTATATTGATAATAATAAAAGTAATGAGTATAACTATTATAGTTCTAGCGATAATAACTGCATAATATGGGTAATAATGCATGTTATATTGATAATATTGGGAGTAATGAGTATATTTATTATAGTTCTGACAATAATAACAGTATAATATGGGTAATAATGCATGTTATATTGATAATATTGGGAGTAATAAGTATAATTATTGTAGTTCTAGCGATAATAACTGCATAATATGGGTAATAATGCGTGTTATAATGATAATAATAAAAGTAATAAGTATAACTATTATAGTTCTAGCGATAATAACTGCATAATATGGGTAATAATGCATGTTATATTGATAATATTGGGAGTAATAAGTATATTTATTATAGTTCTGACAATAATAACAGTATAATATGGGTAATAATGCATGTTATATTGATAATATTGGGAGTAATAAGTATAATTATTGTAGTTCTAGCGATAATAACTGCATAATATGGGTAATAATGCGTGTTATAATGATAATAATAAAAGTAATAAGTATAACTATTATAGTTCTAGCGATAATAACTGCATAATATGGGTAATAATGCATGTTATAATGATAATAATAAAAGTAATAAGTATAATTATTGTAGTTCTAGCGATAGTAACTGCATAATATGGGTAATAGTGCATGTTATATTGATAATAATAAAAGTAATAAGTATAATTATTGTAGTTCTAGCGATAATAACTGCATAATATGGGTAATAATGCATGTTATATTGATAATATTGGGAGTAATAAGTATATTTATTATAGTTCTGACGATAATAACAGTATAATATGGCTAATAATGCATGTTATATTGATAATATTGGGAGTAATAAGTATAATTATTATAGTTCTAGCGATAATAGCTGCATAATAGGGGTAATAATGCATGTTATACTGATAATAATATAAGTAATAAGTATAACTATTATAGTTCTAGCGATAATAACTGTATAATATGGGTAATAATGCATGAAATATTGATAATATTAGGAGTTATAAGTATAATTATTATAGTTCCAGCGATAATAAGTGCATAATATGGGTAATAGTGCATGTTATATTGATAATAATAAAAGTAATGAGTATAACTATTATAGTTCTAGCGATAATAACTGCATAATATGGGTAATAATGCATGTTATATTGATAATATTGGGAGTAATGAGTATATTTAATATAGTTCTGCCGATAATAACAGTATAATATGGATAATAATGCATGTTATATTGATAATATTGGGAGTAATAAGTATAATTATTGTAGTTCTAGCGATAATAACTGCATAATATGGGTCATAATGCATGTTATATTGATAATAATAAAAGTAATAAGTATAATTATTATAGTTCGAGCGATAATAACTGCATAATATGGCTAATAATGCATGTTATATTGATAATAATAAAAGTAATAAGTATAATTATTACAGTTCGAGCGATAATAACTGCATAATATAGGTAATAGTGCATGTTATATTGATAATAATAAAAGTAATAAGTATAATTATTGTAGTTCTAGCGATAATAACTGCATAATATGGGTAATAATGCATGTTATATTGATAATATTGGGAGTAATAAGTATATTTATTATAGTTCTGACGATAATAACAGTATAATATGGGTAATAATGCATGTTATATTGATAATATTGGGAGTAATAAGTATAATTATTATAGTTCTAGCGATAATAGCTGCATAATAGGGGTAATAATGCATGTTATACTGATAATAATATAAGTAATAAGTATAACTATTATAGTTCTAGCGATAATAACTGCATAATATGGGTAATAATGCATGTTATATTGATAATATTGGGAGTAATTAGTATATTTATTATATTTCTGACGATAATAACAGTATAATATGGGTAATAATGCATGTTATATTGATAATATTGGGATTAATAAGTACGTTTATTATAGTTCTGACGATAGTAACTGCATAATATGGGTAATAGTGCATGTTATATTGATAACAATAAAAGTAGTAAGTATAATTATTGTAGTTCCAGCGATAAGAACAGCATAATATGGGTAATAATGCATGTTATATTGATAATATTGGGAGTCACAAGCATATTTATTATAGTTCTAACGATGATAACAGTATAATATGGGTAATAATGCATGTTATATTGATAATATTGGGAGTAATAAGTATAATTATTGTAGTTCTAGCGATAATAACTGCATAATAGGGGTAATAATGCATGTTATACTGATAATAATATAAGTAATAAGTATAACTATTATAGTTCTAGCGATAATAACTGTATAATATGGGTAATAATGCATGAAATATTGATAATATTAGGAGTTATAAGTATAATTATTATAGTTCCAGCGATAATAAGTGCATAATATGGGTAATAGTGCATGTTATATTGATAATAATAAAAGTAATGAGTATAAATATTATAGTTCTAGCGATAATAACTGCATAATATGGGTAATAATGCATGTTATATTGATAGTATTGGGAGTAATGAGTATATTTATTATAGTTCTGACAATAATAACAGTATAATATGGGTAATAATGCATGTTATATTGATAATATTGGGAGTAATAAGTATAATTATTGTAGTTCTAGCGATAATAACTGCATAATATGGGTAATAATGCGTGTTATAATGATAATAATAAAAGTAATAAGTATAACTATTATAGTTCTAGCGATAATAACTGCATAATATGGGTAATAATGCATGTTATAATGATAATAATAAAAGTAATAAGTATAATTATTGTAGTTCTAGCGATAGTAACTGCATAATATGGGTAATAGTGCATGTTATATTGATAATAATAAAAGTAATAAGTATAATTATTGTAGTTCTAGCGATAATAACTGCATAATATGGGTAATAATGCATGTTATATTGATAATATTGGGAGTAATAAGTATATTTATTATAGTTCTGACGATAATAACAGTATAATATGGGTAATAATGCATGTTATATTGATAATATTGGGAGTAATAAGTATAATTATTATAGTTCTAGCGATAATAGCTGCATAATAGGGGTAATAATGCATGTTATACTGATAATAATATAAGTAATAAGTATAACTATTATAGTTCTAGCGATAATAACTGTATAATATGGGTAATAATGCATGAAATATTGATAATATTAGGAGTTATAAGTATAATTATTATAGTTCCAGCGATAATAAGTGCATAATATGGGTAATAGTGCATGTTATATTGATAATAATAAAAGTAATGAGTATAACTATTATAGTTCTAGCGATAATAACTGCATAATATGGGTAATAATGCATGTTATATTGATAATATTGGGAGTAATGAGTATATTTATTATAGTTCTGACAATAATAACAGTATAATATGGGTAATAATGCATGTTATATTGATAATATTGGGAGTAATAAGTATAATTATTGTAGTTCTAGCGATAATAACTGCATAATATGGGTAATAATGCGTGTTATAATGATAATAATAAAAGTAATAAGTATAACTATTATAGTTCTAGCGATAATAACTGCATAATATGGGTAATAATGCATGTTATATTGATAATATTGGGAGTAATAAGTATATTTATTATAGTTCTGACAATAATAACAGTATAATATGGGTAATAATGCATGTTATATTGATAATATTGGGAGTAATAAGTATAATTATTGTAGTTCTAGCGATAATAACTGCATAATATGGGTAATAATGCGTGTTATAATGATAATAATAAAAGTAATAAGTATAACTATTATAGTTCTAGCGATAATAACTGCATAATATGGGTAATAATGCATGTTATAATGATAATAATAAAAGTAATAAGTATAATTATTGTAGTTCTAGCGATAGTAACTGCATAATATGGGTAATAGTGCATGTTATATTGATAATAATAAAAGTAATAAGTATAATTATTGTAGTTCTAGCGATAATAACTGCATAATATGGGTAATAATGCATGTTATATTGATAATATTGGGAGTAATAAGTATATTTATTATAGTTCTGACGATAATAACAGTATAATATGGGTAATAATGCATGTTATATTGATAATATTGGGAGTAATAAGTATATTTATTATAGTTCTGCCGATAATAACAGTATAATATGGATAATAATGCATGTTATATTGATAATATTGGGAGTAATAAGTATAATTATTGTAGTTCTAGCGATAATAACTGCATAATATGGGTCATAATGCATGTTATATTGATAATAATAAAAGTAATAAGTATAATTATTACAGTTCGAGCGATAATAACTGCATAATATAGGTAATAGTGCATGTTATATTGATAATAATAAAAGTAATAAGTATAATTATTGTAGTTCTAGCGATAATAACTGCATAATATGGGTAATAATGCATGTTATATTGATAATATTGGGAGTAATAAGTATATTTATTATAGTTCTGACGATAATAACAGTATAATATGGGTAATAATGCATGTTATATTGATAATATTGGGAGTAATAAGTATAATTATTATAGTTCTAGCGATAATAGCTGCATAATAGGGGTAATAATGCATGTTATACTGATAATAATATAAGTAATAAGTATAACTATTATAGTTCTAGCGATAATAACTGCATAATATGGGTAATAATGCATGTTATAATGATAACAATAAAAGTAGTAAGTATAATTATTGTAGTTCCAGCGATAAGAACAGCATAATATGGGTAATAATGCATGTTATATTGATAATATTGGGAGTCACAAGCATATTTATTATAGTTCTGACGATGATAACAGTATAATATGGGTAATAATGCATGTTATATTGATAATATTGGGAGTAATAAGTATAATTATTGTAGTTCTAGCGATAATAACTGCATAATAGGGGTAATAATGCATGTTATACTGATAATAATATAAGTAATAAGTATAACTATTATAGTTCTAGCGATAATAACTGTATAATATGGGTAATAATGCATGAAATATTGATAATATTAGGAGTTATAAGTATAATTATTGTAGTTCCAGCGATAATAAGTGCATAATATGGGTAATAGTGCATGTTATATTGATAATAATAAAAGTAATGAGTATAAATATTGTAGTTCTAGCGATAATAACTGCATAATATGGGTAATAATGCATGTTATATTGATAGTATTGGGAGTAATGAGTATATTTATTATAGTTCTGCCGATAATAACAGTATAATATGGATAATAATGCATGTTATATTGATAATATTGGGAGTAATAAGTATAATTATTGTAGTTCTAGCGATAATAACTGCATAATATGGGTAATAATGCATGTTATATTGATAATATTGGGAGTAATTAGTATATTTATTATAGTTCTGACGATAATGACAGTATAATATGGGTAATAATGCATTTTATATTGATAATATTGGGAGTAACAAGCATATTTATTATAGTTCTGACGATAATAACAGTATAATATGGGTAATAATGCATGTTATATTTATAATATTGGGAGTAATAAGTATAATTATTGTAGTTCTAGCGATAATAACTGCATAATAGGGGTAATAATGCATGTTATACTGATAATAATATAAGTAATAAGTATAACTATTATAGTTCTAGCGATAATAACTGTATAATATGGGTAATAATGCATGAAATATTGATAATATTAGGAGTTATAAGTATAATTATTATAGTTCCAGCGAGAACAAGTGCATAATATGGGTAATAGTGCATGTTATATTGATAATAATAAAAGTAATAAGTATAATTATTGTAGTTCTAGCGATAATAACTGCATAATAAGGGTAATAATGCATGTTATATTGATAATATTGGGAGTAATAAGTATATTTATTATAGTTCTGACGATAATAACAGTATAATATGGGTAATAATGCATGTTATATTGATAATATTGGGAGTAATAAGTATAATTATTATAGTTCTAGCGATAATAGCTGCATAATAAGGGTAATAATGCATGTTATACTGATAATAATATAAGTAATAAGTATAACTATTATAGTTCTAGCGATAATAACTGTATAATATGGGTAATAATGCATGAAATATTGATAATATTAGGAGTTATAAGTATAATTGTTACAGTTCCAGCGACAATAAGTGCATAATATGGGTAATAGTGCATGTTATATTGATAATAATAAAAGTAATAAGTATAATTATTGTAGTTCTAGCGATAATAACTGCATAATATGGGTAATAATGCATGTTATATTGATAGTATTGGGAGTAATGAGTATATTTATTATAGTTCTGCCGATAATAACAGTATAATATGGATAATAATGCATGTTATATTGATAATATTGGGAGTAATAAGTATAATTATTGTAGTTCTAGCGATAATAACTGCATAATATGGGTAATAATGCATGTTATATTGATAATATTGGGAGTAATTAGTATATTTATTATAGTTCTGACGATAATGACAGTATAATATGGGTAATAATGCATTTTATATTGATAATATTGGGAGTAACAAGCATATTTATTATAGTTCTGACGATAATAACAGTATAATATGGGTAATAATGCATGTTATATTTATAATATTGGGAGTAATAAGTATAATTATTGTAGTTCTAGCGATAATAACTGCATAATAGGGGTAATAATGCATGTTATACTGATAATAATATAAGTAATAAGTATAACTATTATAGTTCTAGCGATAATAACTGTATAATATGGGTAATAATGCATGAAATATTGATAATATTAGGAGTTATAAGTATAATTATTATAGTTCCAGCGAGAACAAGTGCATAATATGGGTAATAGTGCATGTTATATTGATAATAATAAAAGTAATAAGTATAATTATTGTAGTTCTAGCGATAATAACTGCATAATAAGGGTAATAATGCATGTTATATTGATAATATTGGGAGTAATAAGTATATTTATTATAGTTCTGACGATAATAACAGTATAATATGGGTAATAATGCATGTTATATTGATAATATTGGGAGTAATAAGTATAATTATTATAGTTCTAGCGATAATAGCTGCATAATAAGGGTAATAATGCATGTTATACTGATAATAATATAAGTAATAAGTATAACTATTATAGTTCTAGCGATAATAACTGTATAATATGGGTAATAATGCATGAAATATTGATAATATTAGGAGTTATAAGTATAATTGTTACAGTTCCAGCGACAATAAGTGCATAATATGGGTAATAGTGCATGTTATATTGATAATAATAAAAGTAATAAGTATAATTATTGTAGTTCTAGCGATAATAACTGCATAATATGGGTAATAATGCATGTTATATTGATAGTATTGGGAGTAATGAGTATATTTATTATAGTTCTGCCGATAATAACAGTATAATATGGATAATAATGCATGTTATATTGATAATATTGGGAGTAATAAGTATAATTATTGTAGTTCTAGCGATAATAACTGCATAATATGGGTAATAATGCATGTTATATTGATAATATTGGGAGTAATTAGTATATTTATTATAGTTCTGACGATAATGACAGTATAATATGGGTAATAATGCATTTTATATTGATAATATTGGGAGTAACAAGCATATTTATTATAGTTCTGACGATAATAACAGTATAATATGGGTAATAATGCATGTTATATTTATAATATTGGGAGTAATAAGTATAATTATTGTAGTTCTAGCGATAATAACTGCATAATAGGGGTAATAATGCATGTTATACTGATAATAATATAAGTAATAAGTATAACTATTATAGTTCTAGCGATAATAACTGTATAATATGGGTAATAATGCATGAAATATTGATAATATTAGGAGTTATAAGTATAATTATTATAGTTCCAGCGAGAACAAGTGCATAATATGGGTAATAGTGCATGTTATATTGATAATAATAAAAGTAATAAGTATAATTATTGTAGTTCTAGCGATAATAACTGCATAATAAGGGTAATAATGCATGTTATATTGATAATATTGGGAGTAATAAGTATATTTATTATAGTTCTGACGATAATAACAGTATAATATGGGTAATAATGCATGTTATATTGATAATATTGGGAGTAATAAGTATAATTATTATAGTTCTAGCGATAATAGCTGCATAATAAGGGTAATAATGCATGTTATACTGATAATAATATAAGTAATAAGTATAACTATTATAGTTCTAGCGATAATAACTGTATAATATGGGTAATAATGCATGAAATATTGATAATATTAGGAGTTATAAGTATAATTGTTACAGTTCCAGCGACAATAAGTGCATAATATGGGTAATAGTGCATGTTATATTGATAATAATAAAAGTAATAAGTATAATTATTGTAGTTCTAGCGATAATAACTGCATAATATGGGTAATAATGCATGTTATATTGATAATATTGGGAGTAATAAGTATATTTATTATAGTTCTGACGATGATAACAGTATAATATGGGTAATAATGCATGTTATATTGATAATATTGGGAGTAATAAGTATAATTATTGTAGTTCTACCGATAATAACTGCATAATAGGGGTAATAATGCATGTTATACTGATAATAATATAAGTAATAAGTATAACTATTATAGTTCTAGCGATAATAACTGTATAATATGGGTAATAATGCATGAAATATTGATAATATTAGGAGTTATAAGTATAATTATTATAGTTCCAGCGATAATAAGTGCATAATATGGGTAATAGTGCATGTTATATTGATAATAATAAAAGTAATGAGTATAAATATTATAGTTCTAGCGATAATAACTGCATAATATGGGTAATAATGCATGTTATATTGATAGTATTGGGAGTAATGAGTATATTTATTATAGTTCTGACAATAATAACAGTATAATATGGGTAATAATGCATGTTATATTGATAATATTGGGAGTAATAAGTATAATTATTGTAGTTCTAGCGATAATAACTGCATAATATGGGTAATAATGCGTGTTATAATGATAATAATAAAAGTAATAAGTATAACTATTATAGTTCTAGCGATAATAACTGCATAATATGCGTAATAGTGCATGTTATATTGATAATAACAAAAGTAATGAGTATAACTATTATAGTTCTAGCGATAATAACTGCATAATATGGGTAATAATGCATGTTATATTGATAATATTGGGAGTAATGAGTATATTTATTATAGTTCTGACAATAATAACAGTATAATATGGGTAATAATGCATGTTATATTGATAATATTGGGAGTAATAAGTATAATTATTGTAGTTCTAGCGATAATAACTGCATAATATGGGTAATAATGCGTGTTATAATGATAATAATAAAAGTAATAAGTATAACTATTATAGTTCTAGCGATAATAACTGCATAATATGGGTAATAATGCATGTTATATTGATAATATTGGGAGTAATAAGTATATTTATTATAGTTCTGACAATAATAACAGTATAATATGGGTAATAATGCATGTTATATTGATAATATTGGGAGTAATAAGTATAATTATTGTAGTTCTAGCGATAATAACTGCATAATATGGGTAATAATGCGTGTTATAATGATAATAATAAAAGTAATAAGTATAACTATTATAGTTCTAGCGATAATAACTGCATAATATGGGTAATAATGCATGTTATAATGATAATAATAAAAGTAATAAGTATAATTATTGTAGTTCTAGCGATAGTAACTGCATAATATGGGTAATAGTGCATGTTATATTGATAATAATAAAAGTAATAAGTATAATTATTGTAGTTCTAGCGATAATAACTGCATAATATGGGTAATAATGCATGTTATATTGATAATATTGGGAGTAATAAGTATATTTATTATAGTTCTGACGATAATAACAGTATAATATGGGTAATAATGCATGTTATATTGATAATATTGGGAGTAATAAGTATATTTATTATAGTTCTGCCGATAATAACAGTATAATATGGATAATAATGCATGTTATATTGATAATATTGGGAGTAATAAGTATAATTATTGTAGTTCTAGCGATAATAACTGCATAATATGGGTCATAATGCATGTTATATTGATAATAATAAAAGTAATAAGTATAATTATTACAGTTCGAGCGATAATAACTGCATAATATAGGTAATAGTGCATGTTATATTGATAATAATAAAAGTAATAAGTATAATTATTGTAGTTCTAGCGATAATAACTGCATAATATGGGTAATAATGCATGTTATATTGATAATATTGGGAGTAATAAGTATATTTATTATAGTTCTGACGATAATAACAGTATAATATGGGTAATAATGCATGTTATATTGATAATATTGGGAGTAATAAGTATAATTATTATAGTTCTAGCGATAATAGCTGCATAATAGGGGTAATAATGCATGTTATACTGATAATAATATAAGTAATAAGTATAACTATTATAGTTCTAGCGATAATAACTGCATAATATGGGTAATAATGCATGTTATAATGATAACAATAAAAGTAGTAAGTATAATTATTGTAGTTCCAGCGATAAGAACAGCATAATATGGGTAATAATGCATGTTATATTGATAATATTGGGAGTCACAAGCATATTTATTATAGTTCTGACGATGATAACAGTATAATATGGGTAATAATGCATGTTATATTGATAATATTGGGAGTAATAAGTATAATTATTGTAGTTCTAGCGATAATAACTGCATAATAGGGGTAATAATGCATGTTATACTGATAATAATATAAGTAATAAGTATAACTATTATAGTTCTAGCGATAATAACTGTATAATATGGGTAATAATGCATGAAATATTGATAATATTAGGAGTTATAAGTATAATTATTGTAGTTCCAGCGATAATAAGTGCATAATATGGGTAATAGTGCATGTTATATTGATAATAATAAAAGTAATGAGTATAAATATTATAGTTCTAGCGATAATAACTGCATAATATGGGTAATAATGCATGTTATATTGATAGTATTGGGAGTAATGAGTATATTTATTATAGTTCTGCCGATAATAACAGTATAATATGGATAATAATGCATGTTATATTTATAATATTGGGAGTAATAAGTATAATTATTGTAGTTCTAGCGATAATAACTGCATAATAGGGGTAATAATGCATGTTATACTGATAATAATATAAGTAATAAGTATAACTATTATAGTTCTAGCGATAATAACTGTATAATATGGGTAATAATGCATGAAATATTGATAATATTAGGAGTTATAAGTATAATTATTATAGTTCCAGCGAGAACAAGTGCATAATATGGGTAATAGTGCATGTTATATTGATAATAATAAAAGTAATAAGTATAATTATTGTAGTTCTAGCGATAATAACTGCATAATAAGGGTAATAATGCATGTTATATTGATAATATTGGGAGTAATAAGTATATTTATTATAGTTCTGACGATAATAACAGTATAATATGGGTAATAATGCATGTTATATTGATAATATTGGGAGTAATAAGTATAATTATTATAGTTCTAGCGATAATAGCTGCATAATAAGGGTAATAATGCATGTTATACTGATAATAATATAAGTAATAAGTATAACTATTATAGTTCTAGCGATAATAACTGTATAATATGGGTAATAATGCATGAAATATTGATAATATTAGGAGTTATAAGTATAATTGTTACAGTTCCAGCGACAATAAGTGCATAATATGGGTAATAGTGCATGTTATATTGATAATAATAAAAGTAATAAGTATAATTATTGTAGTTCTAGCGATAATAACTGCATAATATGGGTAATAATGCATGTTATATTGATAATAATAAAAGTAATGAGTATAACTATTATAGTTCTAGCGATAATAACTGCATAATATGGGTAATAATGCATGTTATATTGATAATATTGGGAGTAATAAGAATAATTATTATAGTTCTAGCGATAATAGCTGCATAATAGGGGTAATAATGCATGTTATACTGATAATAATATAAGTAATAAGTATAACTTTTATAGTTCTAGCGATAATAACTGTATAATATGGGTAATAATGCATGAAATATTGATAATATTAGGAGTTATAAGTATAATTATTATAGTTCCAGCGATAATAAGTGCATAATATGGGTAATAGTGCATGTTATATTGATAATAATAAAAGTAATGAGTATAACTATTATAGTTCTAGCGATAATAACTGCATAATATGGGTAATAATGCATGTTATATTGATAATATTGGGAGTAATGAGTATATTTATTATAGTTCTGCTCATAATAACAGTATAATATGGATAATAGTGCATGTTATATTGATAATATTGGGAGTAATAAGTATAACTATTGTAGTTCTAGCGATAATAACTGCATAATATGGGTAATAATGCATGTTATATTGATAATATTGGGAGTAATTAGTATATTTATTATAGTTCTGACGATAATAACAGCATAATATGGGTAATAATGCATGTTATATTGATAATATTGGGATTAATAAGTATGTTTATTATAGTTCTGACGATAGTAACTGCATAATATGGGTAATAGTGCATGTTATATTGATAATAATAAAAGTAGTAAGTATAATTATTGTAGTTCCAGCGATAAGAACTGCATAATATGGGTAATAATGCATGTTATATTGATAATATTGGGAGTAACAAGCATATTTATTATAGTTCTGACGATAATAACAGTATAATATGGGTAATAATGCATGTTATATTGATAATATTGGGAGTAATAAGTATAATTATTGTAGTTCTAGCGATAATAACTGCATAATAGGGGTAATAATGCATGTTATACTGATAATAATATAAGTAATAAGTATAACTATTATAGTTCTAGCGATAATAACTGTATAATATGGGTAATAGTGCATGTTATAGTGATAATAATAAAAGTAGTAAGTATAATTATTGTAGTTCTAGCGATAATAACTGCATAATATGGGTAATAATGCATGTTATATTGATAATAATAAAAGTAATAAGTATAATTATTATAGTTCGAGCGATAATAACTGCATAATATGGCTAATAATGCATGTTATATTGATAATAATAAAAGTAATAAGTGTAATTATTATAGTTCTAGCGATAATAGCTGCATAATAGGGGTAATAATGCATGTTATACTGATAATAATATAAGTAATAAGTATAACTATTATAGTTCTAGCGATAATAACTGTATAATATGGGTAATAATGCATGAAATATTGATAATATTAGGAGTTATAAGTATAATTATTATAGTTCCAGCGATAATAAGTGCATAATATGGGTAATAGTGCATGTTATATTGATAATAATAAAAGTAATGAGTATAAATATTATAGTTCTAGCGATAATAACTGCATAATATGGGTAATAATGCATGTTATATTGATAGTATTGGGAGTAATGAGTATATTTATTATAGTTCTGCCGATAATAACAGTATAATATGGATAATAATGCATGTTATATTGATAATATTGGGAGTAATAAGTATAATTATTGTAGTTCTAGCGATAATAACTGCATAATATGGGTAATAATGCATGTTATATTGATAATATTGGGAGTAATTAGTATATTTATTATAGTTCTGACGATAATAACAGTATAATATGGGTAATAATGCATGTTATATTGATAATATTGGGATTAATAAGTACGTTTATTATAGTTCTGACGATAGTAACTGCATAATATGGGTAATAGTGCATGTTATATTGATAACAATAAAAGTAGTAAGTATAATTATTGTAGTTCCAGCGATAAGAACAGCATAATATGGGTAATAATGCATGTTATATTGATAATATTGGGAGTAATTAGTATATTTATTATAGTTCTGACGATAATAACAGCATAATATGGGTAATAATGCATGTTATATTGATAATATTGGGATTAATAAGTATGTTTATTATAGTTCTGACGATAGTAACTGCATAATATGGGTAATAGTGCATGTTATATTGATAATAATAAAAGTAGTAAGTATAATTATTGTAGTTCCAGCGATAAGAACTGCATAATATGGGTAATAATGCATGTTATATTGATAATATTGGGAGAAACAAGCATATTTATTATAGTTCTGACGATAATAACAGTATAATATGGGTAATAATGCATGTTATATTGATAATATTGGGAGTAATAAGTATAATTATTATAGTTCTAGCGATAATAGCTGCATAATAGGGGTAATAATGCATGTTATACTGATAATAACATAAGTAATAAGTATAACTATTATAGTTCTAGCGATAATAACTGCATAATATGGGTAATAGTGCATGTTATAGTGATAATAATAAAAGTAGTAAGTATAATTATTGTAGTTCTAGCGATAATAACTGCATAATATGGGTAATAATGCATGTTATATTGATAATATTAAAAGTAATAAGTATAATTATTATAGTTCGAGCGATAATAACTGCATAATATGGCTAATAATGCATGTTATATTGATAATAATAAAAGTAATAAGTATAATTATTATAGTTCGAGCGATAATAACTGCATAATATGGGTAATAGTGCATGTTATATTGATAATAATAAAAGTAATAAGTATAATTATTGTAGTTCTAGCGATAATAACTGCATAATATGGGTAATAATGCATGTTATATTGATAATATTGGGAGTAATAATTATATTTATTATAGTTCTGACGATAATAACAGTATAATATGGGTAATAATGCATGTTATATTGATAATATTGGGAGTAATAAGTATAATTATTATAGTTCTAGCGATAATAGCTGCATAATAGGGGTTATAATGCTTGTTATACTGATAATAATATAAGTAATAAGTATAACTATTATAGTTCTAGCGATAATAACTGTATAATATGGGTAATAATGCATGAAATATTGATAATATTAGGAGTTATAAGTATAATTATTATAGTTCCAGCGAGAACAAGTGCATAATATGGGTAATAGTGCATGTTATATTGATAATAATAAAAGTAATAAGTATAATTATTGTAGTTCTAGCGATAATAACTGCATAATATGGGTAATAATGCATGTTATATTGATAATATTGGGAGTAATAAGTATATTTATTATAGTTCTGGCGATAATAACAGTATAATATGGGTAATAATGCATGTTATATTGATAATATTGGGAGTAATAAGAATAATTATTATAGTTCTAGCGATAATAGCTGCATAGTAGGGGTAATAATGCATGTTATACTGATAATAATATAAGTAATAAGTATAACTATTATAGTTCTAGCGATAATAACTGTATAATATGGGTAATAATGCATGAAATATTGATAATATTAGGAGTAATGAGTATATTTATTATAGTTCTGCTCATAATAACAGTATAATATGGATAATAATGCATGTTATATTGATAATATTGGGAGTAATAAGTATAACTATTGTAGTTCTAGCGATAATAACTGCATAATATGGGTAATAATGCATGTTATATTGATAATATTGGGAGTAACAAGCATATTTATTATAGTTCTGACGATAATAACAGTATAATATGGGTAATAATGCATGTTATATTGATAATATTGGGAGTAATAAGTATAATTATTATAGTTCTAGCGATAATAGCTGCATAATAGGGGTAATAATGCATGTTATACTGATAATAATATAAGTAATAAGTATAACTATTATAGTTCTAGCGATAATAACTGCATAGTATGGGTAATAGTGCATGTTATAGTGATAATAATAAAAGTAGTAAGTATAATTATTGTAGTTCTAGCGATAATAACTGCATAATATGGGTAATAATGCATGTTATATTGATAATATTAAAAGTAATAAGTATAATTATTATAGTTCGAGCGATAATAACTGCATAATATGGCTAATAATGCATGTTATATTGATAATAATAAAAGTAATAAGTATAATTATTATAGTTCGAGCGATAATAACTGCATAATATGGGTAATAGTGCATGTTATATTGATAATAATAAAAGTAATAAGTATAATTATTGTAGTTCTAGCGATAATAACTGCATAATATGGGTAATAATGCATGTTATATTGATAATATTGGGAGTAATAAGTATATTTATTATAGTTCTGACGATAATAACAGTATAATATGGGTAATAATGCATGTTATATTGATAATATTGGGAGTAATAAGTATATTTATTATAGTTCTGGCGATAATAACAGTATAATATGGGTAATAATGCATGTTATATTGATAATATTGGGAGTAATAAGAATAATTATTATAGTTCTAGCGATAATAGCTGCATAGTAGGGGTAATAATGCATGTTATACTGATAATAATATAAGTAATAAGTATAACTATTATAGTTCTAGCGATAATAACTGTATAATATGGGTAATAATGCATGAAATATTGATAATATTAGGAGTAATGAGTATATTTATTATAGTTCTGCTCATAATAACAGTATAATATGGATAATAATGCATGTTATATTGATAATATTGGGAGTAATAAGTATAATTATTATAGTTCTAGCGATAATAGCTGCATAATAGGGGTAATAATGCATGTTATACTGATAATAATATAAGTAATAAGTATAACTATTATAGTTCTAGCGATAATAACTGCATAATATGGGTAATAGTGCATGTTATAGTGATAATAATAAAAGTAGTAAGTATAATTATTGTAGTTCTAGCGATAATAACTGCATAATATGGGTAATAATGCATGTTATATTGATAATATTAAAAGTAATAAGTATAATTATTATAGTTCGAGCGATAATAACTGCATAATATGGGTAATAGTGCATGTTATATTGATAATAATAAAAGTAGTAAGTATAATTATTGTAGTTCCAGCGATAAGAACTGCATAATATGGGTAATAATGCATGTTATATTGATAATATTGGGAGTAACAAGCATATTTATTATAGTTCTGACGATAATAACAGTATAATATGGGTAATAATGCATGTTATATTGATAATATTGGGAGTAATAAGTATAATTATTATAGTTCGAGCGATAATAACTGCATAATATGGCTAATAATGCATGTTATATTGATAATAATAAAAGTAATAAGTATAATTATTATAGTTCGAGCGATAATAACTGCATAATATGGGTAATAGTGCATGTTATATTGATAATAATAAAAGTAATAAGTATAATTATTGTAGTTCTAGCGATAATAACTGCATAATATGGGTAATAATGCATGTTATATTGATAATATTGGGAGTAATAAGTATATTTATTATAGTTCTGACGATAATAACAGTATAATATGGGTAATAATGCATGTTATATTGATAATATTGGGAGTAATAAGTATATTTATTATAGTTCTGACGATAATAACAGTATAATATGGGTAATAATGCATGTTATATTGATAATATTGGGAGTAATAAGAATAATTATTATAGTTCTAGCGATAATAGCTGCATAATAGGGGTAATAATGCATGTTATACTGATAATAATATAAGTAATAAGTATAACTATTATAGTTCTAGCGATAATAACTGTATAATATGGGTAATAATGCATGAAATATTGATAATATTAGGAGTTATAAGTATAATTATTATAGTTCCAGCGATAATAAGTGCATAATATGGGTAATAGTGCATGTTATATTGATAATAATAAAAGTAATGAGTATAACTATTATAGTTCTAGCGATAATAACTGCATAATATGGGTAATAATGCATGTTATATTGATAATATTGGGAGTAATGAGTATATTTATTATAGTTCTGCTCATAATAACAGTATAATATGGATAATAATGCATGTTATATTGATAATATTGGGAGTAATAAGTATAACTATTGTAGTTCTAGCGATAATAACTGCATAATATGGGTAATAATGCATGTTATATTGATAATATTGGGAGTAATTAGTATATTTATTATAGTTCTGACGATAATAACAGTATAATATGGGTAATAATGCATGTTATATTGATAATATTGGGAGTAATAAGTATGTTTATTATAGTTCTGACGATAGTAACTGCATAATATGGGTAATAGTGCATGTTATATTGATAATAATAAAAGTAGTAAGTATAATTATTGTAGTTCCAGCGATAAGAACTGCATAATATGGGTAATAATGCATGTTATATTGATAATATTGGGAGTAACAAGCATATTTATTATAGTTCTGACGATAATAACAGTATAATATGGGTAATAATGCATGTTATATTGATAATATTGGGATTAATAAGTATAATTATTATAGTTCTAGCGATAATAGCTGCATAATAGGGGTAATAATGCATGTTATACTGATAATAATATAAGTAATAAGTATAACTATTATAGTTCTAGCGATAATAACTGCATAATATGGGTAATAGTGCATGTTATAGTGATAATAATAAAAGTAGTAAGTATAATTATTGTAGTTCTAGCGATAATAACTGCATAATATGGGTAATAATGCATGTTATATTGATAACATTAAAAGTAATAAGTATAATTATTATAGTTCGAGCGATAATAACTGCATAATATGGCTAATAATGCATGTTATATTGATAATAATAAAAGTAATAAGTATAATTATTACAGTTCGAGCGATAATAACTGCATAATATGGGTAATAGCGCATGTTATATTGATAATAATAAAAGTAATGAGTATAACTGTTATTGTTCTAGCGATAATAACTGCATAATATGGGTAATAATGCATGTTATATTGATAATATTGGGAGTAATGAGTATATTTATTATAGTTCTGCCGATAATAACAGTATAATATGGATAATAATGCATGTTATATTGATAATATTGGGAGTAATAAGTATAATTATTGTAGTTCTAGCGATAATAACTGCATAATATGGGTAATAGTGCATGTTATAGTGATAATAATAAAAGTAGTAAGTATAATTATTGTAGTTCTAGCGATAATAACTGCATAATATGGGTAATAATGCATGTTATATTGATAATAATAAAAGTAATAAGTATAATTATTATAGTTCGAGCGATAATAACTGCATAATATGGCTAATAATGCATGTTATATTGATAATAATAAAAGTAATAAGTATAATTATTATAGTTCGAGCGATAATAGCTGCATAATATGGGTAATAGTGCATGTTATAGTGATAATAATAAAAGTAGTAAGTATAATTATTGTAGTTCTAGCGATAATAACTGCATAATATGGGTAATAATGCATGTTATAGTGATAATAATAAAAGTAGTAAGTATAATTATTGTAGTTCTAGCGATAATAACTGCATAATATGGGTAATAATGCATGTTATATTGATAATATTGGGAGTAATAAGTATATTTATTATAGTTCTGACGATAATAACAGTATAATATGGGTAATAATGCATGTTATATTGATAATATTGGGAGTAATAAGTATATTTATTATAGTTCTGACGATAATAACAGTATAATATGGGTAATAATGCATGTTATATTGATAATATTGGGAGTAATAAGTATAATTATTATAGTTCTAGCGATAATAGCTGCATAATAGGGGTAATAATGCATGTTATATTGATAATAATATAAGTAATAAGTATAACTATTATAGTTCTAGCGATAATAACTGCATAATATGGGTAATGGTGCATGTTATATTGATAACATTAGGAGTAATAAGTATATTTATTATAGTTCTGACGATAATAACTGCATAATATGGGTAATAATGCATGTTATATTGATAATATTGGGAGTAATAAGTATATTTATTATAGTTCTGACGATAATAACAGTACAATATGGGGAATATTGTATGTTATATTGATAATATTGGGAGTAATAAGTATAATTATTATAGTTCTAGCGATAATAACTGCATAATAGGAGTAATAATGCATGTTATACTGATAATAATATAAGTAATAAGTATAACTATTATAGTTCTAGCGCTAATAACTGTATAATACGGGTAAGAATGCATGTTATATTGATAATATTGGGAGTAATAAGTATAATTATTGTAGTTCTAGCGATTATAACTGCATAATATGGGTAATAATGCATGTTATATTGATAATATTGGGAGTAATAAGTATATTTATTATAGTTCTGACGATAATAACAGTACAATATGGGGAATATTGTATGTTATATTGATAATATTGGGAGTAATAAGTATAATTATTATAGTTCTAGCGATAATAACTGCATAATAGGAGTAATAATGCATGTTATACTGATAATAATATAAGTAATAAGTATAACTATTATAGTTCTAGCGCTAATAACTGTATAATACGGGTAATAATGCATGTTATATTGATAATAATAAAAGTAATAAGTATAATTATTATAGTTCTAGCGATAATAACTGCATAATATGGGTAATGGTGCATGTTATATTGATAACATTAGGAGTAATAAGTATATTTATTATAGTTCTGACGATAATAACTGTATAATACGGGTAATAATGCATGTTATATTGATAATATTGGGAGTAATAAGTATAATTATTGTAGTTCTAGCGATTATAACTGCATAATATGGGTAATAATGCATGTTATATTGATAATAATAAAAGTAATAAGTATAATTATTATAGTTCTAGCGATAATAACTGCATAATATGGGTAATAATGCATGTTATATTGATAATATTGGGAGTAATAAGTATATTTATTATAGTTCTGACGATAATAACAGTATAATATGGGTAATAATGCATGTTATATTGATAACATTGGGAGTAATAAGTGTAATTATTGTAGTTTTAGCGATAATAACTGCATAATATGGGTAATAATGCATGTTATACTGATAATAATATAAGTAATAAGTATAACTATTATAGTTCTATCGATAATAACCGCATAATATGGGTAATAATGCATGTTATAATGATAATAATAAAAGTAATAAGTATAATTATTATAGTTCCAGCGAGAACAAGTGCATAATATGGGTAATAGTGCATGTTATATTGATAATAATAAAAGTAATAAGTATAATTATTGTAGTTCTAGCGATAATAACTGCATAATATGGGTAATAATGCAAGTTATATTGATAATATTGGGAGTAATAAGTATATTTATTATAGTTCTGACGATAATAACAGTATAATATGAGTAATAATGCATGTTATATTGATAATATTGGGAGTAATAAGAATAATTATTATAGTTCTAGCGATAATAGCTGCATAATAGGGGTAATAATGCATGTTATACTGATAATAATATAAGTAATAAGTATAACTATTATAGTTCTAGCGATAATAACTGTATAATATGGGTAATAATGCATGAAATATTGATAATATTAGGAGTTATAAGTATAATTATTATAGTTCCAGCGATAATAAGTGCATAATATGGGTAATAGTGCATGTTATATTGATAATAATAAAAGTAATGAGTATAACTATTATAGTTCTAGCGATAATAACTGCATAATATGGTAATAATGCATGTTATATTGATAATATTCGGAGTAATGAGTATATTTATTATAGTTCTGCTCATAATAACAGTATAATATGGATAATAATGCATGTTATATTGATAATATTGGGAGTAATAAGTATAACTATTGTAGTTCTAGCGATAATAACTGCATAATATGGGTAATAATGCATGCTATATTGATAATATTGGGAGTAATTAGTATATTTATTATAGTTCTGACGATAGTAACTGCATAATATGGGTAATAGTGCATGTTATATTGATAATAATAAAAGTAGTAAGTATAATTATTGTAGTTCCAGCGATAAGAACTGCATAATATGGGTAATAATGCATGTTATATTGATAATATTGGGAGTAACAAGCATATTTATTATAGTTCTGACGATAATAACAGTATAATATGGGTAATAATGCATGTTATATTGATAATATTGGGAGTAATAAATATAATTATTATAGTTCTAGCGATAATAGCTGCATAATAGGGGTAATAATGCATGTTATACTGATAATAACATAAGTAATAAGTATAACTATTATAGTTCTAGCGATAATAACTGCATAATATGGGTAATAGTGCATGTTATAGTGATAATAATAAAAGTAGTAAGTATAATTATTGTAGTTCTAGCGATAATAACTGCATAATATGGGTAATAATGCGTGTTATATTGATAATATTAAAGGTAATAAGTATAATTATTATAGTTCCAGCGAGAACAAGTGCATAATATGGGTAATAGTGCATGTTATATTGATAATAATAAAAGTAATAAGTATAATTATTGTAGTTCTAGCGATAATAACTGCATAATATGGGTAATAATGCATGTTATATTGATAATATTAAAAGTAATAAGTATAATTATTATAGTTCCAGCGAGAACAAGTGCATAATATGGGTAATAGTGCATGTTATATTGATAATAATAAAAGTAATAAGTATAATTATTGTAGTTCTAGCGATAATAGCTGCATAATTGGGGTAATAATGCATGTTATACTGATAATAATATAAGTAATAAGTATAACTATTATAGTTCTAGCGATAATAACTGTATAATATGGGTAATAATGCATGAAATATTGATAATATTAGGAGTTATAAGTATAATTATTATAGTTCCAGCGATAATAAGTGCATAATATGGGTAATAGTGCATGTTATATTGATAATAATAAAAGTAATGAGTATAACTATTATTGTTCTAGCGATAATAACTGCATAATATGGGTAATAATGCATGTTATATTGATAATATTGGGAGTAATGAGTATATTTATTATAGTTCTGCCGATAATAACAGTATAATATGGATAATAATGCATGTTATATTGATAATATTGGGAGTAATAAGTATAATTATTATAGTTCCAGCGATAATAAGTGCATAATATGGGTAATAGTGCATGTTATATTGATAATAATAAAAGTAATGAGTATAACTATTATAGTTCTAGCGATAATAACTGCATAATATGGGTAATAATGCATGTTATATTGATAATATTGGGAAAAATGAGTATATTTATTATAGTTCTGCTCATAATAACAGTATAATATGGATAATAATGCATGTTATATTGATAATATTGGGAGTAATAAGTATAACTATTGTAGTTCTAGCGATAATAACTGCATAATATGGGTAATAATGCATGTTATATTGATAATATTGGGAGTAATTAGTATATTTATTATAGTTCTGCCGATAATAACAGTATAATATGGATAATAATGCATGTTATATTGATAATATTGGGAGTAATAAGTATAATTATTATAGTTCTAGCGATAATAACTGCATAATATGGGTAATGGTGCATGTTATATTGATAACATTAGGAGTAATAAGTATATTTATTATAGTTCTGACGATAATAACTGTATAATACGGGTAATAATGCATGTTATATTGATAATATTGGGAGTAATAAGTATAATTATTGTAGTTCTAGCGATTATAACTGCATAATATGGGTAATAATGCATGTTATATTGATAATAATAAAAGTAATAAGTATAATTATTATAGTTCTAGCGATAATAACTGCATAATATGGGTAATAATGCATGTTATATTGATAATATTGGGAGTAATAAGTATATATATTATAGTTCTGACGATAATAACAGTATAATATGGGTAATAATGCATGTTATATTGATAACATTGGGAGTAATAAGTGTAATTATTGTAGTTTTAGCGATAATAACTGCATAATATGGGTAATAATGCATGTTATACTGATAATAATATAAGTAATAAGTATAACTATTATAGTTCTAGCGATAATAACCGCATAATATGGGTAATAATGCATGTTATAATGATAATAATAAAAGTAATAAGTATAATTATTATAGTTCCAGCGAGAACAAGTGCATAATATGGGTAATAGTGCATGTTATATTGATAATAATAAAAGTAATAAGTATAATTATTGTAGTTCTAGCGATAATAACTGCATAATATGGGTAATAATGCAAGTTATATTGATAATATTGGGAGTAATAAGTATATTTATTATAGTTCTGACGATAATAACAGTATAATATGGGTAATAATGCATGTTATATTGATAATATTGGGAGTAATAAGAATAATTATTATAGTTCTAGCGATAATAGCTGCATAATAGGGGTAATAATGCATGTTATACTGATAATAATATAAGTAATAAGTATAACTATTATAGTTCTAGCGATAATAACTGTATAATATGGGTAATAATGCATGAAATATTGATAATATTAGGAGTTATAAGTATAATTATTATAGTTCCAGCGATAATAAGTGCATAATATGGGTAATAGTGCATGTTATATTGATAATAATAAAAGTAATGAGTATAACTATTATAGTTCTAGCGATAATAACTGCATAATATGGTAATAATGCATGTTATATTGATAATATTCGGAGTAATGAGTATATTTATTATAGTTCTGCTCATAATAACAGTATAATATGGATAATAATGCATGTTATATTGATAATATTGGGAGTAATAAGTATAACTATTGTAGTTCTAGCGATAATAACTGCATAATATGGGTAATAATGCATGCTATATTGATAATATTGGGAGTAGTTAGTATATTTATTATAGTTCTGACGATAGTAACTGCATAATATGGGTAATAGTGCATGTTATATTGATAATAATAAAAGTAGTAAGTATAATTATTGTAGTTCCAGCGATAAGAACTGCATAATATGGGTAATAATGCATGTTATATTGATAATATTGGGAGTAACAAGCATATTTATTATAGTTCTGACGATAATAACAGTATAATATGGGTAATAATGCATGTTATATTGATAATATTGGGAGTAATAAATATAATTATTATAGTTCTAGCGATAATAGCTGCATAATAGGGGTAATAATGCATGTTATACTGATAATAACATAAGTAATAAGTATAACTATTATAGTTCTAGCGATAATAACTGCATAATATGGGTAATAGTGCATGTTATAGTGATAATAATAAAAGTAGTAAGTATAATTATTGTAGTTCTAGCGATAATAACTGCATAATATGGGTAATAATGCATGTTATATTGATAATATTAAAGGTAATAAGTATAATTATTATAGTTCCAGCGAGAACAAGTGCATAATATGGGTAATAGTGCATGTTATATTGATAATAATAAAAGTAATAAGTATAATTATTGTAGTTCTAGCGATAATAGCTGCATAATTGGGGTAATAATGCATGTTATAGTGATAATAATATAAGTAATAAGTATAACTATTATAGTTCTAGCGATAATAACTGTATAATATGGGTAATAATGCATGAAATATTGATAATATTAGGAGTTATAAGTATAATTATTATAGTTCCAGCGATAATAAGTGCATAATATGGGTAATAGTGCATGTTATATTGATAATAATAAAAGTAATGAGTATAACTATTATTGTTCTAGCGATAATAACTGCATAATATGGGTAATAATGCATGTTATATTGATAATATTGGGAGTAATGAGTATATTTATTATAGTTCTGCCGATAATAACAGTATAATATGGATAATAATGCATGTTATATTGATAATATTGGGAGTAATAAGTATAATTATTATAGTTCCAGCGATAATAAGTGCATAATATGGGTAATAGTGCATGTTATATTGATAATAATAAAAGTAATGAGTATAACTATTATAGTTCTAGCGATAATAACTGCATAATATGGGTAATAATGCATGTTATATTGATAATATTGGGAAAAATGAGTATATTTATTATAGTTCTGCTCATAATAACAGTATAATATGGATAATAATGCATGTTATATTGATAATATTGGGAGTAATAAGTATAACTATTGTAGTTCTAGCGATAATAACTGCATAGTATGGGTAATAATGCATGTTATATTGATAATATTGGGAGTAATTAGTATATTTATTATAGTTCTGACGATAATAACAGTATAATATGGGCAATAATGCATGTTATATTGATAATATTGGGATTAATAAGTATGTTTATTATAGTTCTGACGATAGTAACTGCATAATATGGGTAATAGTGCATGTTATATTGATAATAATAAAAGTAGTAAGTATAATTACTGTAGTTCCAGCGATAAGAACTGCATAATATGGGTAATAATGCATGTTATATTGATAATATTGGGAGTAACAAGCATATTTATTATAGTTCTGACGATAATAACAGTATAATATGGGTAATAATGCATGTTATATTGATAATATTGGGAGTAATAAGTATAATTATTATAGTTCTGACGATAATAACAGTATAATATGGGTAATGAGGCATGTTATATTCATAATATTGGGAGTAATACGTATAATTATTGTAGTTCTAGCGATAATAACTGCATAATATGGGTAATAATGCATGTTATATTGATAATATTGGGAGTAATAAGTATATTTATTATAGTTCTGACGATAATAACAGTATAATATGGGTAATAATGCATGTTATATTGATAACATTGGGAGTAATAAGTGTAATTATTGTAGTTTTAGCGATAATAACTGCATAATATGGGTAATAATGCATGTTATATTGATAATAATAAAAGTAATAAGTATAATTATTATAGTTCTAGCGATAATAACTGCATAATATGGGTAATGGTGCATGTTATATTGATAACATTAGGAGTAATAAGTATATTAATTATAGTTCTGACGATAATAACTGCATAATATGGGTAATAATGCATGTTATATTGATAATATTGGGAGTAATAAGTATATTTATTATAGTTCTGACGATAATAACAGTACAATATGGGGAATATTGTATGTTATATTGATAATATTGGGAGTAATAAGTATAATTATTATAGTTCTAGCGATAATAACTGCATAATAGGAGTAATAATGCATGTTATACTGATAATAATATAAGTAATAAGTATAACTATTATAGTTCTAGCGCTAATAACTGTATAATACGGGTAATAATGCATGTTATATTGATAATATTGGGAGTAATAAGTATAATTATTGTAGTTCTAGCGATTATAACTGCATAATATGGGTAATAATGCATGTTATATTGATAATAATAAAAGTAATAAGTATAATTATTATAGTTCTAGCGATAATAACTGCATAATATGGGTAATAATGCATGTTATATTGATAATATTGGGAGTAATAAGTATATTTATTATAGTTCTGACGATAATAACAGTATAATATGGGTAATAATGCATGTTATATTGATAACATTGGGAGTAATAAGTGTAATTATTGTAGTTTTAGCGATAATAACTGCATAATATGGGTAATAATGCATGTTATACTGATAATAATATAAGTAATAAGTATAACTATTATAGTTCTAGCGATAATAACCGCATAATATGGGTAATAATGCATGTTATAATGATAATAATAAAAGTAATAAGTATAATTATTATAGTTCCAGCGAGAACAAGTGCATAATATGGGTAATAGTGCATGTTATATTGATAATAATAAAAGTAATAAGTATAATTATTGTAGTTCTAGCGATAATAACTGCATAATATGGGTAATAATGCAAGTTATATTGATAATATTGGGAGTAATAAGTATATTTATTATAGTTCTGACGATAATAACAGTATAATATGGGTAATAATGCATGTTATATTGATAATATTGGGAGTAATAAGAATAATTATTATAGTTCTAGCGATAATAGCTGCATAATAGGGGTAATAATGCATGTTATACTGATAATAATATAAGTAATAAGTATAACTATTATAGTTCTAGCGATAATAACTGTATAATATGGGTAATAATGCATGAAATATTGATAATATTAGGAGTTATAAGTATAATTATTATAGTTCCAGCGATAATAAGTGCATAATATGGGTAATAGTGCATGTTATATTGATAATAATAAAAGTAATGAGTATAACTATTATAGTTCTAGCGATAATAACTGCATAATATGGTAATAATGCATGTTATATTGATAATATTGGGAGTAATGAGTATATTTATTATAGTTCTGCTCATAATAACAGTATAATATGGATAATAATGCATGTTATATTGATAATATTGGGAGTAATAAGTATAACTATTGTAGTTCTAGCGATAATAACTGCATAATATGGGTAATAATGCATGTTATATTGATAATATTGGGAGTAATTAGTATATTTATTATAGTTCTGACGATAGTAACTGCATAATATGGGTAATAGTGCATGTTATATTGATAATAATAAAAGTAGTAAGTATAATTATTGTAGTTCCAGCGATAAGAACTGCATAATGTGGGTAATAATGCATGTTATATTGATAATATTGGGAGTAACAAGCATATTTATTATAGTTCTGACGATAATAGCAGTATAATATGGGTAATAATGCATGTTATATTGATAATATTGGGAGTAATAAATATAATTATTATAGTTCTAGCGATAATAGCTGCATAATAGGGGTAATAATGCATGTTATACTGATAATAACATAAGTAATAAGTATAACTATTATAGTTCTAGCGATAATAACTGCATAATATGGGTAATAGTGCATGTTATAGTGATAATAATAAAAGTAGTAAGTATAATTATTGTAGTTCTAGCGATAATAACTGCATAATATGGGTAATAATGCATGTTATATTGATAATATTAAAAGTAATAAGTATAATTATTATAGTTCCAGCGAGAACAAGTGCATAATATGGGTAATAGTGCATGTTATATTGATAATAATAAAAGTAATAAGTATAATTATTGTAGTTCTAGCGATAATAACTGCATAATATGGGTAATAATGCATGTTATATTGATAATATTGGGAGTAATAAGTATATTTATTATAGTTCTGACGATAATAACAGTATAATATGGGTAATAATGCATGTTATATTGATAGTATTGGGAGTAATAAGTATATTTATTATAGTTCTGACGATAATAACAGTATAATATGGGTAATAATGCATGTTATATTGATAATATTGGGAGTAATAAGTATAATTATTATAGTTCTAGCGATAATAGCTGCATAATTGGGGTAATAATGCATGTTATACTGATAATAATATAAGTAATAAGTATAACTATTATAGTTCTAGCGATAATAACTGTATAATATGGGTAATAATGCATGAAATATTGATAATATTAGGAGTTATAAGTATAATTATTATAGTTCCAGCGATAATAAGTGCATAATATGGGTAATAGTGCATGTTATATTGATAATAATAAAAGTAATGAGTATAACTATTATTGTTCTAGCGATAATAACTGCATAATATGGGTAATAATGCATGTTATATTGATAATATTGGGATTAATGAGTATATTTATTATATTTCTGCCGATAATAACAGTATAATATGGATAATAATGCATGTTATATTGATAATATTGGGAGTAATAAGTATAATTATTATAGTTCCAGCGATAATAAGTGCATAATATGGGTAATAGTGCATGTTATATTGATAATAATAAAAGTAATGAGTATAACTATTATAGTTCTAGCGATAATAACTGCATAATATGGGTAATAATGCATGTTATATTGATAATATTGGGAAAAATGAGTATATTTATTATAGTTCTGCTCATAATAACAGTATAATATGGATAATAATGCATGTTATATTGATAATATTGGGAGTAATAAGTATAACTATTGTAGTTCTAGCGATAATAACTGCATAGTATGGGTAATAATGCATGTTATATTGATAATATTGGGAGTAATTAGTATATTTATTATAGTTCTGACGATAATAACAGTATAATATGGGTAATAATGCATATTATATTGATAATATTGGGATTAATAAGTATGTTTATTATAGTTCTGACGATAGTAACTGCATAATATGGGTAATAGTGCATGTTATATTGATAATATTGGGAAAAATGAGTATATTTATTATAGTTCTGCTCATAATAACAGTATAATATGGATAATAATGCATGTTATATTGATAATATTGGGAGTAATAAGTATAACTATTGTAGTTCTAGCGATAATAACTGCATAATATGGGTAATAATGCATGTTATATTGATAATATTGGGAGTAATAAATATAATTATTATAGTTCTAGCGATAATAGCTGCATAATAGGGGTAATAATGCATGTTATACTGATAATAACATAAGTAATAAGTATAACTATTATAGTTCTAGCGATAATAACTGCATAATATGGGTAATAGTGCATGTTATAGTGATAATAATAAAAGTAGTAAGTATAATTATTGTAGTTCTAGCGATAATAACTGCATAATATGGGTAATAATGCATGTTATATTGATAATATTAAAGGTAATAAGTATAATTATTATAGTTCCAGCGAGAACAAGTGCATAATATGGGTAATAGTGCATGTTATATTGATAATAATAAAAGTAATAAGTATAATTATTGTAGTTCTAGCGATAATAGCTGCATAATTGGGGTAATAATGCATGTTATACTGATAATAATATAAGTAATAAGTATAACTATTATAGTTCTAGCGATAATAACTGTATAATATGGGTAATAATGCATGAAATATTGATAATATTAGGAGTTATAAGTATAATTATTATAGTTCCAGCGATAATAAGTGCATAATATGGGTAATAGTGCATGTTATATTGATAATAATAAAAGTAATGAGTATAACTATTATTGTTCTAGCGATAATAACTGCATAATATGGGTAATAATGCATGTTATATTGATAATATTGGGAGTAATGAGTATATTTATTATAGTTCTGCCGATAATAACAGTATAATATGGATAATAATGCATGTTATATTGATAATATTGGGAGTAATAAGTATAATTATTATAGTTCCAGCGATAATAAGTGCATAATATGGGTAATAGTGCATGTTATATTGATAATAATAAAAGTAATGAGTATAACTATTATAGTTCTAGCGATAATAACTGCATAATATGGGTAATAATGCATGTTATATTGATAATATTGGGAAAAATGAGTATATTTATTATAGTTCTGCTCATAATAACAGTATAATATGGATAATAATGCATGTTATATTGATAATATTGGGAGTAATAAGTATAACTATTGTAGTTCTAGCGATAATAACTGCATAGTATGGGTAATAATGCATGTTATATTGATAATATTGGGAGTAATTAGTATATTTATTATAGTTCTGACGATAATAACAGTATAATATGGGCAATAATGCATGTTATATTGATAATATTGGGATTAATAAGTATGTTTATTATAGTTCTGACGATAGTAACTGCATAATATGGGTAATAGTGCATGTTATATTGATAATAATAAAAGTAGTAAGTATAATTACTGTAGTTCCAGCGATAAGAACTGCATAATATGGGTAATAATGCATGTTATATTGATAATATTGGGAGTAACAAGCATATTTATTATAGTTCTGACGATAATAACAGTATAATATGGGTAATAATGCATGTTATATTGATAATATTGGGAGTAATAAGTATAATTATTATAGTTCTGACGATAATAACAGTATAATATGGGTAATGAGGCATGTTATATTCATAATATTGGGAGTAATACGTATAATTATTGTAGTTCTAGCGATAATAACTGCATAATATGGGTAATAATGCATGTTATATTGATAATATTGGGAGTAATAAGTATATTTATTATAGTTCTGACGATAATAACAGTATAATATGGGTAATAATGCATGTTATATTGATAACATTGGGAGTAATAAGTGTAATTATTGTAGTTTTAGCGATAATAACTGCATAATATGGGTAATAATGCATGTTATATTGATAATAATAAAAGTAATAAGTATAATTATTATAGTTCTAGCGATAATAACTGCATAATATGGGTAATGGTGCATGTTATATTGATAACATTAGGAGTAATAAGTATATTAATTATAGTTCTGACGATAATAACTGCATAATATGGGTAATAATGCATGTTATATTGATAATATTGGGAGTAATAAGTATATTTATTATAGTTCTGACGATAATAACAGTACAATATGGGGAATATTGTATGTTATATTGATAATATTGGGAGTAATAAGTATAATTATTATAGTTCTAGCGATAATAACTGCATAATAGGAGTAATAATGCATGTTATACTGATAATAATATAAGTAATAAGTATAACTATTATAGTTCTAGCGCTAATAACTGTATAATACGGGTAATAATGCATGTTATATTGATAATATTGGGAGTAATAAGTATAATTATTGTAGTTCTAGCGATTATAACTGCATAATATGGGTAATAATGCATGTTATATTGATAATAATAAAAGTAATAAGTATAATTATTATAGTTCTAGCGATAATAACTGCATAATATGGGTAATAATGCATGTTATATTGATAATATTGGGAGTAATAAGTATATTTATTATAGTTCTGACGATAATAACAGTATAATATGGGTAATAATGCATGTTATATTGATAACATTGGGAGTAATAAGTGTAATTATTGTAGTTTTAGCGATAATAACTGCATAATATGGGTAATAATGCATGTTATACTGATAATAATATAAGTAATAAGTATAACTATTATAGTTCTAGCGATAATAACCGCATAATATGGGTAATAATGCATGTTATAATGATAATAATAAAAGTAATAAGTATAATTATTATAGTTCCAGCGAGAACAAGTGCATAATATGGGTAATAGTGCATGTTATATTGATAATAATAAAAGTAATAAGTATAATTATTGTAGTTCTAGCGATAATAACTGCATAATATGGGTAATAATGCAAGTTATATTGATAATATTGGGAGTAATAAGTATATTTATTATAGTTCTGACGATAATAACAGTATAATATGGGTAATAATGCATGTTATATTGATAATATTGGGAGTAATAAGAATAATTATTATAGTTCTAGCGATAATAGCTGCATAATAGGGGTAATAATGCATGTTATACTGATAATAATATAAGTAATAAGTATAACTATTATAGTTCTAGCGATAATAACTGTATAATATGGGTAATAATGCATGAAATATTGATAATATTAGGAGTTATAAGTATAATTATTATAGTTCCAGCGATAATAAGTGCATAATATGGGTAATAGTGCATGTTATATTGATAATAATAAAAGTAATGAGTATAACTATTATAGTTCTAGCGATAATAACTGCATAATATGGTAATAATGCATGTTATATTGATAATATTGGGAGTAATGAGTATATTTATTATAGTTCTGCTCATAATAACAGTATAATATGGATAATAATGCATGTTATATTGATAATATTGGGAGTAATAAGTATAACTATTGTAGTTCTAGCGATAATAACTGCATAATATGGGTAATAATGCATGTTATATTGATAATATTGGGAGTAATTAGTATATTTATTATAGTTCTGACGATAGTAACTGCATAATATGGGTAATAGTGCATGTTATATTGATAATAATAAAAGTAGTAAGTATAATTATTGTAGTTCCAGCGATAAGAACTGCATAATGTGGGTAATAATGCATGTTATATTGATAATATTGGGAGTAACAAGCATATTTATTATAGTTCTGACGATAATAGCAGTATAATATGGGTAATAATGCATGTTATATTGATAATATTGGGAGTAATAAATATAATTATTATAGTTCTAGCGATAATAGCTGCATAATAGGGGTAATAATGCATGTTATACTGATAATAACATAAGTAATAAGTATAACTATTATAGTTCTAGCGATAATAACTGCATAATATGGGTAATAGTGCATGTTATAGTGATAATAATAAAAGTAGTAAGTATAATTATTGTAGTTCTAGCGATAATAACTGCATAATATGGGTAATAATGCATGTTATATTGATAATATTAAAAGTAATAAGTATAATTATTATAGTTCCAGCGAGAACAAGTGCATAATATGGGTAATAGTGCATGTTATATTGATAATAATAAAAGTAATAAGTATAATTATTGTAGTTCTAGCGATAATAACTGCATAATATGGGTAATAATGCATGTTATATTGATAATATTGGGAGTAATAAGTATATTTATTATAGTTCTGACGATAATAACAGTATAATATGGGTAATAATGCATGTTATATTGATAGTATTGGGAGTAATAAGTATATTTATTATAGTTCTGACGATAATAACAGTATAATATGGGTAATAATGCATGTTATATTGATAATATTGGGAGTAATAAGTATAATTATTATAGTTCTAGCGATAATAGCTGCATAATTGGGGTAATAATGCATGTTATACTGATAATAATATAAGTAATAAGTATAACTATTATAGTTCTAGCGATAATAACTGTATAATATGGGTAATAATGCATGAAATATTGATAATATTAGGAGTTATAAGTATAATTATTATAGTTCCAGCGATAATAAGTGCATAATATGGGTAATAGTGCATGTTATATTGATAATAATAAAAGTAATGAGTATAACTATTATTGTTCTAGCGATAATAACTGCATAATATGGGTAATAATGCATGTTATATTGATAATATTGGGAGTAATGAGTATATTTATTATAGTTCTGCCGATAATAACAGTATAATATGGATAATAATGCATGTTATATTGATAATATTGGGAGTAATAAGTATAATTATTATAGTTCCAGCGATAATAAGTGCATAATATGGGTAATAGTGCATGTTATATTGATAATAATAAAAGTAATGAGTATAACTATTATAGTTCTAGCGATAATAACTGCATAATATGGGTAATAATGCATGTTATATTGATAATATTGGGAAAAATGAGTATATTTATTATAGTTCTGCTCATAATAACAGTATAATATGGATAATAATGCATGTTATATTGATAATATTGGGAGTAATAAGTATAACTATTGTAGTTCTAGCGATAATAACTGCATAGTATGGGTAATAATGCATGTTATATTGATAATATTGGGAGTAATTAGTATATTTATTATAGTTCTGACGATAATAACAGTATAATATGGGTAATAATGCATATTATATTGATAATATTGGGATTAATAAGTATGTTTATTATAGTTCTGACGATAGTAACTGCATAATATGGGTAATAGTGCATGTTATATTGATAATAATAAAAGTAGTAAGTATAATTACTGTAGTTCCAGCGATAAGAACTGCATAATATGGGTAATAATGCATGTTATATTGATAATATTGGGAGTAACAAGCATATTTATTATAGTTCTGACGATAATAACAGTATAATATGGGTAATAATGCATGTTATATTGATAATATTGGGAGTAATAAGTATAATTATTATAGTTCTAGCGATAATAGCTGCATAATAGGGGTAATAATGCATGTTATACTGATAATAATATAAGTAATAAGTATAACTATTATAGTTCTAGCGATAATAACTGCATAATATGGGTAATAGTGCATGTTACAGTGATAATAATAAAAGTAGTAAGTATAATTATTGTAGTTCTAGCGATAATAACTGCATAATATGGGTAATAATGCATGTTATATTGATAATATTAAAAGTAATAAGTATAATTATTATAGTTCGAGCGATAATAACTGCATAATATGGCTAATAATGCATGTTATATTGATAATAATAAAAGTAATAAGTATAATTATTATAGTTCGAGCGATAATAACTACATAATATGGGTAATAGTGCATGTTATATTGATAATAATAAAAGTAATAAGTATAATTATTGTAGTTCTAGCGATAATAACTGCATAATATGGGTAATAATGCATGTTATATTGATAATATTGGGAGTAATAAGTATATTTATTATAGTTCTGACGATAATAACAGTATAATATGGGTAATAATGCATGTTATATTGATAATATTGGGAGTAATAAGTATATTTATTATAGTTCTGACGATAATAACAGTATAATATGGGTAATAATGCATGTTATATTGATAATATTGGGAGTAATAAGTATAATTATTATAGTTCTAGCGATAATAGCTGCATAATAGGGGTAATAATGCATGTTATATTGATAATATTGGGAGTAATTAGTATATTTATTATAGTTCTGACGATAATAACAGTATAATATGGGTAATAATGCATGTTATATTGATAATATTGGGATTAATAAGTATGTTTATTATAGTTCTGACGATAGTAACTGCATAATATGGGTAATAGTGCATGTTATATTGATAATAATAAAAGTAGTAAGTATAATTATTGTAGTTCCAGCGATAAGAACTGCATAATATGGGTAATAATGCATGTTATATTGATAATATTGGGAGTAATAAGTATATTTATTATAGTTCTGACGATAATAACAGTATAATATGGGTAATAATGCATTTTATATTGATAATATTGGGAGTAATAAGTATAATTATTATAGTTCGAGCGATAATAACTGCATAATATGGGTAATAGTGCATGTTATATTCATAATAATAAAAGTAATAAGTATAATTATTGTAGTTCTAGCGATAATAACTGCATAATATGGGTAATAATGCATGTTATATTGATTATATTGGGAGTAATAAGTATATTTATTATAGTTCTGACAATAATAACAGTATAATATGGGTAATAATGCATGTTATATTGATAATATTGGGAGTAATAAGTATAATTATTGTAGTTCTAGCGATAATAAGTGCATAATATGGGTAATAGTGCATGTTATATTGATAATAATAAAAGTAATGAGTATAACTATTATAGTTCTAGCGATAATAACTGCATAATATGGGTAATAATGCATGTTATATTGATAATATTGGGAGTAATAAGTATAATTATTATAGTTCTAGCGATAATAACTGCATAATAGGGGTAATAATGCATGTTATACTGATAATAATATAAGTAATAAGTATAACTATTATAGTTCTAGCGATAATAACTGCATAATATGGGTAATAATGCATGTTATATTGATAATATTGGGAGTAATGAGTATATTTATTATAGTTCTGACGATAATAACAGTATAATAGGGGTAATAATGCATGTTATATTGATAATATTGGGAGTAATAAGGATATTTATTATAGTTCTGACGATAATAACAGTATAATGTTGGTAATAATACATGTTATATTGATAATATTGGGAGTAATAAGTATAATTATTATAGTTCTAGCGATAGTAGCTGCATAATAGGGGTAATAATGCATGTTATATTGATAATATTGGGAGTAATGAGTATATTTATTATAGTTCTGACGATAATAACAGTATAATAGGGGTAATAATGCATGTTATATTGATAATATTGGGAGTAATAAGTATATTTATTATAGTTCTGACGATAATAACAGTATAATATGGGTAATAATGCATGTTATATTGATAATATTGGGAGTAATAAGTATAATTATTATAGTTCTAGCGATAATAACTGCATAATAGGGGTAATAATGCATGTTATACTGATAATAATATAAGTAATAAGTATAACTATTATAGTTCTAGCGATAATAACTGCATAATATGGGTAATAATGCATGTTATATTGATAATATTGGGAGTAATGAGTATATTTATTATAGTTCTGACGATAATAACAGTATAATAGGGGTAATAATGCATGTTATATTGATAATATTGGGAGTAATAAGGATATTTATTATAGTTCTGACGATAATAACAGTATAATGTTGGTAATAATGCATGTTATATTGATAATATTGGGAGTAATAAGTATAATTATTATAGTTCTAGCGATAGTAGCTGCATAATAGGGGTAATAATGCATGTTATATTGATAATATTGGGAGTAATGAGTATATTTATTATAGTTCTGACGATAATAACAGTATAATAGGGGTAATAATGCATGTTATATTGATAATATTGGGAGTAATAAGTATATTTATTATAGTTCTGACGATAATAACAGTATAATATGGGTAATAATGCATGTTATATTGATAATATTGGGAGTAATAAGTATAATTATTATAGTTCTAGCGATAATAACTGCATAATATGGGTAATAGTGCATGTTATAGTGATAATAATAAAAGTAGTAAGTATAATTATTGTAGTTCTAGCGATAATAACTGCATAATATGGGTAATAATGCATGTTATATTGATAATATTAAAAGTAATAAGTATAATTATTATAGTTCCAGCGAGAACAAGTGCATAATATGGGTAATAGTGCATGTTATATTGATAATAATAAAAGTAATAAGTATAATTATTGTAGTTCTAGCGATAATAACTGCATAATATGGGTAATAATGCATGTTATATTGATAATATTAAAAGTAATAAGTATAATTATTATAGTTCCAGCGAGAACAAGTGCATAATATGGGTAATAGTGCATGTTATATTGATAATAATAAAAGTAATAAGTATAATTATTGTAGTTCTAGCGATAATAGCTGCATAATTGGGGTAATAATGCATGTTATACTGATAATAATATAAGTAATAAGTATAACTATTATAGTTCTAGCGATAATAACTGTATAATATGGGTAATAATGCATGAAATATTGATAATATTAGGAGTTATAAGTATAATTATTATAGTTCCAGCGATAATAAGTGCATAATATGGGTAATAGTGCATGTTATATTGATAATAATAAAAGTAATGAGTATAACTATTATTGTTCTAGCGATAATAACTGCATAATATGGGTAATAATGCATGTTATATTGATAATATTGGGAGTAATGAGTATATTTATTATAGTTCTGCCGATAATAACAGTATAATATGGATAATAATGCATGTTATATTGATAATATTGGGAGTAATAAGTATAATTATTATAGTTCCAGCGATAATAAGTGCATAATATGGGTAATAGTGCATGTTATATTGATAATAATAAAAGTAATGAGTATAACTATTATAGTTCTAGCGATAATAACTGCATAATATGGGTAATAATGCATGTTATATTGATAATATTGGGAAAAATGAGTATATTTATTATAGTTCTGCTCATAATAACAGTATAATATGGATAATAATGCATGTTATATTGATAATATTGGGAGTAATAAGTATAACTATTGTAGTTCTAGCGATAATAACTGCATAGTATGGGTAATAATGCATGTTATATTGATAATATTGGGAGTAATTAGTATATTTATTATAGTTCTGACGATAATAACAGTATAATATGGGCAATAATGCATGTTATATTGATAATATTGGGATTAATAAGTATGTTTATTATAGTTCTGACGATAGTAACTGCATAATATGGGTAATAGTGCATGTTATATTGATAATAATAAAAGTAGTAAGTATAATTACTGTAGTTCCAGCGATAAGAACTGCATAATATGGGTAATAATGCATGTTATATTGATAATATTGGGAGTAACAAGCATATTTATTATAGTTCTGACGATAATAACAGTATAATATGGGTAATAATGCATGTTATATTGATAATATTGGGAGTAATAAGTATAATTATTATAGTTCTGACGATAATAACAGTATAATATGGGTAATGAGGCATGTTATATTCATAATATTGGGAGTAATACGTATAATTATTGTAGTTCTAGCGATAATAACTGCATAATATGGGTAATAATGCATGTTATATTGATAATATTGGGAGTAATAAGTATATTTATTATAGTTCTGACGATAATAACAGTATAATATGGGTAATAATGCATGTTATATTGATAACATTGGGAGTAATAAGTGTAATTATTGTAGTTTTAGCGATAATAACTGCATAATATGGGTAATAATGCATGTTATATTGATAATAATAAAAGTAATAAGTATAATTATTATAGTTCTAGCGATAATAACTGCATAATATGGGTAATGGTGCATGTTATATTGATAACATTAGGAGTAATAAGTATATTAATTATAGTTCTGACGATAATAACTGCATAATATGGGTAATAATGCATGTTATATTGATAATATTGGGAGTAATAAGTATATTTATTATAGTTCTGACGATAATAACAGTACAATATGGGGAATATTGTATGTTATATTGATAATATTGGGAGTAATAAGTATAATTATTATAGTTCTAGCGATAATAACTGCATAATAGGAGTAATAATGCATGTTATACTGATAATAATATAAGTAATAAGTATAACTATTATAGTTCTAGCGCTATTAACTGTATAATACGGGTAATAATGCATGTTATATTGATAATATTGGGAGTAATAAGTATAATTATTGTAGTTCTAGCGATTATAACTGCATAATATGGGTAATAATGCATGTTATATTGATAATAATAAAAGTAATAAGTATAATTATTATAGTTCTAGCGATAATAACTGCATAATATGGGTAATAATGCATGTTATATTGATAATATTGGGAGTAATAAGTATATTTATTATAGTTCTGACGATAATAACAGTATAATATGGGTAATAATGCATGTTATATTGATAACATTGGGAGTAATAAGTGTAATTATTGTAGTTTTAGCGATAATAACTGCATAATATGGGTAATAATGCATGTTATACTGATAATAATATAAGTAATAAGTATAACTATTATAGTTCTAGCGATAATAACCGCATAATATGGGTAATAATGCATGTTATAATGATAATAATAAAAGTAATAAGTATAATTATTATAGTTCCAGCGAGAACAAGTGCATAATATGGGTAATAGTGCATGTTATATTGATAATAATAAAAGTAATAAGTATAATTATTGTAGTTCTAGCGATAATAACTGCATAATATGGGTAATAATGCAAGTTATATTGATAATATTGGGAGTAATAAGTATATTTATTATAGTTCTGACGATAATAACAGTATAATATGGGTAATAATGCATGTTATATTGATAATATTGGGAGTAATAAGAATAATTATTATAGTTCTAGCGATAATAGCTGCATAATAGGGGTAATAATGCATGTTATACTGATAATAATATAAGTAATAAGTATAACTATTATAGTTCTAGCGATAATAACTGTATAATATGGGTAATAATGCATGAAATATTGATAATATTAGGAGTTATAAGTATAATTATTATAGTTCCAGCGATAATAAGTGCATAATATGGGTAATAGTGCATGTTATATTGATAATAATAAAAGTAATGAGTATAACTATTATAGTTCTAGCGATAATAACTGCATAATATGGTAATAATGCATGTTATATTGATAATATTGGGAGTAATGAGTATATTTATTATAGTTCTGCTCATAATAACAGTATAATATGGATAATAATGCATGTTATATTGATAATATTGGGAGTAATAAGTATAACTATTGTAGTTCTAGCGATAATAACTGCATAATATGGGTAATAATGCATGTTATATTGATAATATTGGGAGTAATTAGTATATTTATTATAGTTCTGACGATAGTAACTGCATAATATGGGTAATAGTGCATGTTATATTGATAATAATAAAAGTAGTAAGTATAATTATTGTAGTTCCAGCGATAAGAACTGCATAATGTGGGTAATAATGCATGTTATATTGATAATATTGGGAGTAACAAGCATATTTATTATAGTTCTGACGATAATAGCAGTATAATATGGGTAATAATGCATGTTATATTGATAATATTGGGAGTAATAAATATAATTATTATAGTTCTAGCGATAATAGCTGCATAATAGGGGTAATAATGCATGTTATACTGATAATAACATAAGTAATAAGTATAACTATTATAGTTCTAGCGATAATAACTGCATAATATGGGTAATAGTGCATGTTATAGTGATAATAATAAAAGTAGTAAGTATAATTATTGTAGTTCTAGCGATAATAACTGCATAATATGGGTAATAATGCATGTTATATTGATAATATTAAAAGTAATAAGTATAATTATTATAGTTCCAGCGAGAACAAGTGCATAATATGGGTAATAGTGCATGTTATATTGATAATAATAAAAGTAATAAGTATAATTATTGTAGTTCTAGCGATAATAACTGCATAATATGGGTAATAATGCATGTTATATTGATAATATTGGGAGTAATAAGTATATTTATTATAGTTCTGACGATAATAACAGTATAATATGGGTAATAATGCATGTTATATTGATAGTATTGGGAGTAATAAGTATATTTATTATAGTTCTGACGATAATAACAGTATAATATGGGTAATAATGCATGTTATATTGATAATATTGGGAGTAATAAGTATAATTATTATAGTTCTAGCGATAATAGCTGCATAATTGGGGTAATAATGCATGTTATACTGATAATAATATAAGTAATAAGTATAACTATTATAGTTCTAGCGATAATAACTGTATAATATGGGTAATAATGCATGAAATATTGATAATATTAGGAGTTATAAGTATAATTATTATAGTTCCAGCGATAATAAGTGCATAATATGGGTAATAGTGCATGTTATATTGATAATAATAAAAGTAATGAGTATAACTATTATTGTTCTAGCGATAATAACTGCATAATATGGGTAATAATGCATGTTATATTGATAATATTGGGAGTAATGAGTATATTTATTATAGTTCTGCCGATAATAACAGTATAATATGGATAATAATGCATGTTATATTGATAATATTGGGAGTAATAAGTATAATTATTATAGTTCCAGCGATAATAAGTGCATAATATGGGTAATAGTGCATGTTATATTGATAATAATAAAAGTAATGAGTATAACTATTATAGTTCTAGCGATAATAACTGCATAATATGGGTAATAATGCATGTTATATTGATAATATTGGGAAAAATGAGTATATTTATTATAGTTCTGCTCATAATAACAGTATAATATGGATAATAATGCATGTTATATTGATAATATTGGGAGTAATAAGTATAACTATTGTAGTTCTAGCGATAATAACTGCATAGTATGGGTAATAATGCATGTTATATTGATAATATTGGGAGTAATTAGTATATTTATTATAGTTCTGACGATAATAACAGTATAATATGGGTAATAATGCATGTTATATTGATAATATTGGGATTAATAAGTATGTTTATTATAGTTCTGACGATAGTAACTGCATAATATGGGTAATAGTGCATGTTATATTGATAATAATAAAAGTAGTAAGTATAATTACTGTAGTTCCAGCGATAAGAACTGCATAATATGGGTAATAATGCATGTTATATTGATAATATTGGGAGTAACAAGCATATTTATTATAGTTCTGACGATAATAACAGTATAATATGGGTAATAATGCATGTTATATTGATAATATTGGGAGTAATAAGTATAATTATTATAGTTCTAGCGATAATAGCTGCATAATAGGGGTAATAATGCATGTTATACTGATAATAATATAAGTAATAAGTATAACTATTATAGTTCTAGCGATAATAACTGCATAATATGGGTAATAGTGCATGTTACAGTGATAATAATAAAAGTAGTAAGTATAATTATTGTAGTTCTAGCGATAATAACTGCATAATATGGGTAATAATGCATGTTATATTGATAATATTAAAAGTAATAAGTATAATTATTATAGTTCGAGCGATAATAACTGCATAATATGGCTAATAATGCATGTTATATTGATAATAATAAAAGTAATAAGTATAATTATTATAGTTCGAGCGATAATAACTGCATAATATGGGTAATAGTGCATGTTATATTGATAATAATAAAAGTAATAAGTATAATTATTGTAGTTCTAGCGATAATAACTGCATAATATGGGTAATAATGCATGTTATATTGATAATATTGGGAGTAATAAGTATATTTATTATAGTTCTGACGATAATAACAGTATAATATGGGTAATAATGCATGTTATATTGATAATATTGGGAGTAATAAGTATATTTATTATAGTTCTGACGATAATAACAGTATAATATGGGTAATAATGCATGTTATATTGATAATATTGGGAGTAATAAGTATAATTATTATAGTTCTAGCGATAATAGCTGCATAATAGGGGTAATAATGCATGTTATATTGATAATATTGGGAGTAATTAGTATATTTATTATAGTTCTGACGATAATAACAGTATAATATGGGTAATAATGCATGTTATATTGATAATATTGGGATTAATAAGTATGTTTATTATAGTTCTGACGATAGTAACTGCATAATATGGGTAATAGTGCATGTTATATTGATAATAATAAAAGTAGTAAGTATAATTATTGTAGTTCCAGCGATAAGAACTGCATAATATGGGTAATAATGCATGTTATATTGATAATATTGGGAGTAATAAGTATATTTATTATAGTTCTGACGATAATAACAGTATAATATGGGTAATAATGCATTTTATATTGATAATATTGGGAGTAATAAGTATAATTATTATAGTTCGAGCGATAATAACTGCATAATATGGGTAATAGTGCATGTTATATTCATAATAATAAAAGTAATAAGTATAATTATTGTAGTTCTAGCGATAATAACTGCATAATATGGGTAATAATGCATGTTATATTGATTATATTGGGAGTAATAAGTATATTTATTATAGTTCTGACAATAATAACAGTATAATATGGGTAATAATGCATGTTATATTGATAATATTGGGAGTAATAAGTATAATTATTGTAGTTCTAGCGATAATAAGTGCATAATATGGGTAATAGTGCATGTTATATTGATAATAATAAAAGTAATGAGTATAACTATTATAGTTCTAGCGATAATAACTGCATAATATGGGTAATAATGCATGTTATATTGATAATATTGGGAGTAATAAGTATAATTATTATAGTTCTAGCGATAATAACTGCATAATAGGGGTAATAATGCATGTTATACTGATAATAATATAAGTAATAAGTATAACTATTATAGTTCTAGCGATAATAACTGCATAATATGGGTAATAATGCATGTTATATTGATAATATTGGGAGTAATGAGTATATTTATTATAGTTCTGACGATAATAACAGTATAATAGGGGTAATAATGCATGTTATATTGATAATATTGGGAGTAATAAGGATATTTATTATAGTTCTGACGATAATAACAGTATAATGTTGGTAATAATGCATGTTATATTGATAATATTGGGAGTAATAAGTATAATTATTATAGTTCTAGCGATAGTAGCTGCATAATAGGGGTAATAATGCATGTTATATTGATAATATTGGGAGAAATGAGTATATTTATTATAGTTCTGACGATAATAACAGTATAATAGGGGTAATAATGCATGTTATATTGATAATATTGGGAGTAATAAGTATATTTATTATAGTTCTGACGATAATAACAGTATAATATGGGTAATAATGCATGTTATATTGATAATATTGGGAGTAATAAGTATAATTATCATAGTTCTAGCGATAATAACTGCATAATAGGGGTAATAATGCATGTTATACTGATAATAATATAAGTAATAAGTATAACTATTATAGTTCTAGCGATAATAACTGCATAATATGGGTAATAATGCATGTTATATTGATAATATTGGGAGTAATGAGTATATTTATTATAGTTCTGACGATAATAACAGTATAATAGGGGTAATAATGCATGTTATATTGATAATATTGGGAGTAATAAGGATATTTATTATAGTTCTGACGATAATAACAGTATAATGTTGGTAATAATGCATGTTATATTGATAATATTGGGAGTAATAAGTATAATTATTATAGTTCTAGCGATAGTAGCTGCATAATAGGGGTAATAATGCATGTTATATTGATAATATTGGGAGTAATGAGTATATTTATTATAGTTCTGACGATAATAACAGTATAATAGGGGTAATAATGCATGTTATATTGATAATATTGGGAGTAATAAGTATATTTATTATAGTTCTGACGATAATAACAGTATAATATGGGTAATAATGCATGTTATATTGATAATATTGGGAGTAATAAGTATAATTATTATAGTTCTAGCGATAATAACTGCATAATATGGGTAATAGTGCATGTTATAGTGATAATAATAAAAGTAGTAAGTATAATTATTGTAGTTCTAGCGATAATAACTGCATAATATGGGTAATAATGCATGTTATATTGATAATATTAAAAGTAATAAGTATAATTATTATAGTTCCAGCGAGAACAAGTGCATAATATGGGTAATAGTGCATGTTATATTGATAATAATAAAAGTAATAAGTATAATTATTGTAGTTCTAGCGATAATAACTGCATAATATGGGTAATAATGCATGTTATATTGATAATATTAAAAGTAATAAGTATAATTATTATAGTTCCAGCGAGAACAAGTGCATAATATGGGTAATAGTGCATGTTATATTGATAATAATAAAAGTAATAAGTATAATTATTGTAGTTCTAGCGATAATAGCTGCATAATTGGGGTAATAATGCATGTTATACTGATAATAATATAAGTAATAAGTATAACTATTATAGTTCTAGCGATAATAACTGTATAATATGGGTAATAATGCATGAAATATTGATAATATTAGGAGTTATAAGTATAATTATTATAGTTCCAGCGATAATAAGTGCATAATATGGGTAATAGTGCATGTTATATTGATAATAATAAAAGTAATGAGTATAACTATTATTGTTCTAGCGATAATAACTGCATAATATGGGTAATAATGCATGTTATATTGATAATATTGGGAGTAATGAGTATATTTATTATAGTTCTGCCGATAATAACAGTATAATATGGATAATAATGCATGTTATATTGATAATATTGGGAGTAATAAGTATAATTATTATAGTTCCAGCGATAATAAGTGCATAATATGGGTAATAGTGCATGTTATATTGATAATAATAAAAGTAATGAGTATAACTATTATAGTTCTAGCGATAATAACTGCATAATATGGGTAATAATGCATGTTATATTGATAATATTGGGAAAAATGAGTATATTTATTATAGTTCTGCTCATAATAACAGTATAATATGGATAATAATGCATGTTATATTGATAATATTGGGAGTAATAAGTATAACTATTGTAGTTCTAGCGATAATAACTGCATAGTATGGGTAATAATGCATGTTATATTGATAATATTGGGAGTAATTAGTATATTTATTATAGTTCTGACGATAATAACAGTATAATATGGGCAATAATGCATGTTATATTGATAATATTGGGATTAATAAGTATGTTTATTATAGTTCTGACGATAGTAACTGCATAATATGGGTAATAGTGCATGTTATATTGATAATAATAAAAGTAGTAAGTATAATTACTGTAGTTCCAGCGATAAGAACTGCATAATATGGGTAATAATGCATGTTATATTGATAATATTGGGAGTAACAAGCATATTTATTATAGTTCTGACGATAATAACAGTATAATATGGGTAATAATGCATGTTATATTGATAATATTGGGAGTAATAAGTATAATTATTATAGTTCTGACGATAATAACAGTATAATATGGGTAATGAGGCATGTTATATTCATAATATTGGGAGTAATACGTATAATTATTGTAGTTCTAGCGATAATAACTGCATAATATGGGTAATAATGCATGTTATATTGATAATATTGGGAGTAATAAGTATATTTATTATAGTTCTGACGATAATAACAGTATAATATGGGTAATAATGCATGTTATATTGATAACATTGGGAGTAATAAGTGTAATTATTGTAGTTTTAGCGATAATAACTGCATAATATGGGTAATAATGCATGTTATATTGATAATAATAAAAGTAATAAGTATAATTATTATAGTTCTAGCGATAATAACTGCATAATATGGGTAATGGTGCATGTTATATTGATAACATTAGGAGTAATAAGTATATTAATTATAGTTCTGACGATAATAACTGCATAATATGGGTAATAATGCATGTTATATTGATAATATTGGGAGTAATAAGTATATTTATTATAGTTCTGACGATAATAACAGTACAATATGGGGAATATTGTATGTTATATTGATAATATTGGGAGTAATAAGTATAATTATTATAGTTCTAGCGATAATAACTGCATAATAGGAGTAATAATGCATGTTATACTGATAATAATATAAGTAATAAGTATAACTATTATAGTTCTAGCGCTAATAACTGTATAATACGGGTAATAATGCATGTTATATTGATAATATTGGGAGTAATAAGTATAATTATTGTAGTTCTAGCGATTATAACTGCATAATATGGGTAATAATGCATGTTATATTGATAATAATAAAAGTAATAAGTATAATTATTATAGTTCTAGCGATAATAACTGCATAATATGGGTAATAATGCATGTTATATTGATAATATTGGGAGTAATAAGTATATTTATTATAGTTCTGACGATAATAACAGTATAATATGGGTAATAATGCATGTTATATTGATAACATTGGGAGTAATAAGTGTAATTATTGTAGTTTTAGCGATAATAACTGCATAATATGGGTAATAATGCATGTTATACTGATAATAATATAAGTAATAAGTATAACTATTATAGTTCTAGCGATAATAACCGCATAATATGGGTAATAATGCATGTTATAATGATAATAATAAAAGTAATAAGTATAATTATTATAGTTCCAGCGAGAACAAGTGCATAATATGGGTAATAGTGCATGTTATATTGATAATAATAAAAGTAATAAGTATAATTATTGTAGTTCTAGCGATAATAACTGCATAATATGGGTAATAATGCAAGTTATATTGATAATATTGGGAGTAATAAGTATATTTATTATAGTTCTGACGATAATAACAGTATAATATGGGTAATAATGCATGTTATATTGATAATATTGGGAGTAATAAGAATAATTATTATAGTTCTAGCGATAATAGCTGCATAATAGGGGTAATAATGCATGTTATACTGATAATAATATAAGTAATAAGTATAACTATTATAGTTCTAGCGATAATAACTGTATAATATGGGTAATAATGCATGAAATATTGATAATATTAGGAGTTATAAGTATAATTATTATAGTTCCAGCGATAATAAGTGCATAATATGGGTAATAGTGCATGTTATATTGATAATAATAAAAGTAATGAGTATAACTATTATAGTTCTAGCGATAATAACTGCATAATATGGTAATAATGCATGTTATATTGATAATATTGGGAGTAATGAGTATATTTATTATAGTTCTGCTCATAATAACAGTATAATATGGATAATAATGCATGTTATATTGATAATATTGGGAGTAATAAGTATAACTATTGTAGTTCTAGCGATAATAACTGCATAATATGGGTAATAATGCATGTTATATTGATAATATTGGGAGTAATTAGTATATTTATTATAGTTCTGACGATAGTAACTGCATAATATGGGTAATAGTGCATGTTATATTGATAATAATAAAAGTAGTAAGTATAATTATTGTAGTTCCAGCGATAAGAACTGCATAATGTGGGTAATAATGCATGTTATATTGATAATATTGGGAGTAACAAGCATATTTATTATAGTTCTGACGATAATAGCAGTATAATATGGGTAATAATGCATGTTATATTGATAATATTGGGAGTAATAAATATAATTATTATAGTTCTAGCGATAATAGCTGCATAATAGGGGTAATAATGCATGTTATACTGATAATAACATAAGTAATAAGTATAACTATTATAGTTCTAGCGATAATAACTGCATAATATGGGTAATAGTGCATGTTATAGTGATAATAATAAAAGTAGTAAGTATAATTATTGTAGTTCTAGCGATAATAACTGCATAATATGGGTAATAATGCATGTTATATTGATAATATTAAAAGTAATAAGTATAATTATTATAGTTCCAGCGAGAACAAGTGCATAATATGGGTAATAGTGCATGTTATATTGATAATAATAAAAGTAATAAGTATAATTATTGTAGTTCTAGCGATAATAACTGCATAATATGGGTAATAATGCATGTTATATTGATAATATTGGGAGTAATAAGTATATTTATTATAGTTCTGACGATAATAACAGTATAATATGGGTAATAATGCATGTTATATTGATAGTATTGGGAGTAATAAGTATATTTATTATAGTTCTGACGATAATAACAGTATAATATGGGTAATAATGCATGTTATATTGATAATATTGGGAGTAATAAGTATAATTATTATAGTTCTAGCGATAATAGCTGCATAATTGGGGTAATAATGCATGTTATACTGATAATAATATAAGTAATAAGTATAACTATTATAGTTCTAGCGATAATAACTGTATAATATGGGTAATAATGCATGAAATATTGATAATATTAGGAGTTATAAGTATAATTATTATAGTTCCAGCGATAATAAGTGCATAATATGGGTAATAGTGCATGTTATATTGATAATAATAAAAGTAATGAGTATAACTATTATTGTTCTAGCGATAATAACTGCATAATATGGGTAATAATGCATGTTATATTGATAATATTGGGAGTAATGAGTATATTTATTATAGTTCTGCCGATAATAACAGTATAATATGGATAATAATGCATGTTATATTGATAATATTGGGAGTAATAAGTATAATTATTATAGTTCCAGCGATAATAAGTGCATAATATGGGTAATAGTGCATGTTATATTGATAATAATAAAAGTAATGAGTATAACTATTATAGTTCTAGCGATAATAACTGCATAATATGGGTAATAATGCATGTTATATTGATAATATTGGGAAAAATGAGTATATTTATTATAGTTCTGCTCATAATAACAGTATAATATGGATAATAATGCATGTTATATTGATAATATTGGGAGTAATAAGTATAACTATTGTAGTTCTAGCGATAATAACTGCATAGTATGGGTAATAATGCATGTTATATTGATAATATTGGGAGTAATTAGTATATTTATTATAGTTCTGACGATAATAACAGTATAATATGGGTAATAATGCATGTTATATTGATAATATTGGGATTAATAAGTATGTTTATTATAGTTCTGACGATAGTAACTGCATAATATGGGTAATAGTGCATGTTATATTGATAATAATAAAAGTAGTAAGTATAATTACTGTAGTTCCAGCGATAAGAACTGCATAATATGGGTAATAATGCATGTTATATTGATAATATTGGGAGTAACAAGCATATTTATTATAGTTCTGACGATAATAACAGTATAATATGGGTAATAATGCATGTTATATTGATAATATTGGGAGTAATAAGTATAATTATTATAGTTCTAGCGATAATAGCTGCATAATAGGGGTAATAATGCATGTTATACTGATAATAATATAAGTAATAAGTATAACTATTATAGTTCTAGCGATAATAACTGCATAATATGGGTAATAGTGCATGTTACAGTGATAATACTAAAAGTAGTAAGTATAATTATTGTAGTTCTAGCGATAATAACTGCATAATATGGGTAATAATGCATGTTATATTGATAATATTAAAAGTAATAAGTATAATTATTATAGTTCGAGCGATAATAACTGCATAATATGGCTAATAATGCATGTTATATTGATAATAATAAAAGTAATAAGTATAATTATTATAGTTCGAGCGATAATAACTGCATAATATGGGTAATAGTGCATGTTATATTGATAATAATAAAAGTAATAAGTATAATTATTGTAGTTCTAGCGATAATAACTGCATAATATGGGTAATAATGCATGTTATATTGATAATATTGGGAGTAATAAGTATATTTATTATAGTTCTGACGATAATAACAGTATAATATGGGTAATAATGCATGTTATATTGATAATATTGGGAGTAATAAGTATATTTATTATAGTTCTGACGATAATAACAGTATAATATGGGTAATAATGCATGTTATATTGATAATATTGGGAGTAATAAGTATAATTATTATAGTTCTAGCGATAATAGCTGCATAATAGGGGTAATAATGCATGTTATATTGATAATATTGGGAGTAATTAGTATATTTATTATAGTTCTGACGATAATAACAGTATAATATGGGTAATAATGCATGTTATATTGATAATATTGGGATTAATAAGTATGTTTATTATAGTTCTGACGATAGTAACTGCATAATATGGGTAATAGTGCATGTTATATTGATAATAATAAAAGTAGTAAGTATAATTATTGTAGTTCCAGCGATAAGAACTGCATAATATGGGTAATAATGCATGTTATATTGATAATATTGGGAGTAATAAGTATATTTATTATAGTTCTGACGATAATAACAGTATAATATGGGTAATAATGCATTTTATATTGATAATATTGGGAGTAATAAGTATAATTATTATAGTTCGAGCGATAATAACTGCATAATATGGGTAATAGTGCATGTTATATTCATAATAATAAAAGTAATAAGTATAATTATTGTAGTTCTAGCGATAATAACTGCATAATATGGGTAATAATGCATGTTATATTGATTATATTGGGAGTAATAAGTATATTTATTATAGTTCTGACAATAATAACAGTATAATATGGGTAATAATGCATGTTATATTGATAATATTGGGAGTAATAAGTATAATTATTGTAGTTCTAGCGATAATAAGTGCATAATATGGGTAATAGTGCATGTTATATTGATAATAATAAAAGTAATGAGTATAACTATTATAGTTCTAGCGATAATAACTGCATAATATGGGTAATAATGCATGTTATATTGATAATATTGGGAGTAATAAGTATAATTATTATAGTTCTAGCGATAATAACTGCATAATAGGGGTAATAATGCATGTTATACTGATAATAATATAAGTAATAAGTATAACTATTATAGTTCTAGCGATAATAACTGCATAATATGGGTAATAATGCATGTTATATTGATAATATTGGGAGTAATGAGTATATTTATTATAGTTCTGACGATAATAACAGTATAATAGGGGTAATAATGCATGTTATATTGATAATATTGGGAGTAATAAGGATATTTATTATAGTTCTGACGATAATAACAGTATAATGTTGGTAATAATGCATGTTATATTGATAATATTGGGAGTAATAAGTATAATTATTATAGTTCTAGCGATAGTAGCTGCATAATAGGGGTAATAATGCATGTTATATTGATAATATTGGGAGTAATGAGTATATTTATTATAGTTCTGACGATAATAACAGTATAATAGGGGTAATAATGCATGTTATATTGATAATATTGGGAGTAATAAGTATATTTATTATAGTTCTGACGATAATAACAGTATAATATGGGTAATAATGCATGTTATATTGATAATATTGGGAGTAATAAGTATAATTATTATAGTTCTAGCGATAATAACTGCATAATAGGGGTAATAATGCATGTTATACTGATAATAATATAAGTAATAAGTATAACTATTATAGTTCTAGCGATAATAACTGTATAATATGGGTAATAATGCATGTTATATTGATAATATTGGGAGTAATAAGTATAATTATTATAGTTCTAGCGATAATAACTGCATAATAGGGGTAATAATGCATGTTATATTGATAATATTGGGAGTAATAAGGATATTTATTATAGTTCTGACGATAATAACAGTATAATATGGGTAATAATGCAT